>OX328104.1:478791-1024791 GCA_946811185.2 Hippopus hippopus | reverse complement strand
AGTGACCCTAAAATTTTTGTATGACCCCCAAAAATTAACATAACAGAGAGAATGTTGCAAATAACAAAAACACCACTCAATCCAATGTTTTCAAAGAAGAAAATTGAACAAGAGAAACTTAATGCTTGACCTAAGAACCCAACTCATTTGACCATTTTGGCATGTTTTTCTGCACTAGATCACTAACCAATCCTGACTGACTTGATCTATGGGCTGCAGTACAGGCAGACGCGTATGCCACATAATCCTACATTCCTAAAAATGCATAAGAAAGAGCTTAAGAACCTATATCCCTTCCTTCACTGTTGTGCCTTTAACGCGGACAATATCGCTAGCCTATTCCTTGGTATTAACACTGGACATGGTTCAATTATGACTACCTTTCAAATGCTATTATTTTTCAAGTGACAAAAAGTTAAACAATGACCAATCCTGACTGACTTAATCTTTGGGCTGCATTACGGGCTGACGCGTATGCCACATAATCCTACATTCCTAAAAATGCATAAGAAAGAGCTTAAGAACCTATATCCCTTCCTTCACTGTTGTGCCTTTAACGCGGACAATATCGCTAGCCTATTCCTAGGTATAAACACTGGACAGGGTTTGATTATGACTACCTTTTCAATGGTATCATTTTTCAAGTGACCAAAGGTTAAACAATGACCAATCCTGACTGACTTGATGTATGGGATGCATTACAGGCAGAAGCGTAGTACTACATAAACCTACATTCCTAAAAATGCAAAAGAAGAGCTTATTGACCTATATCCCTTTCTCTACTGTTGACCCTTTAACGCTGACAGTATTGCTAGCCTTTTCCTTGGTATTAACACTGGACAGGGTTCGATTATGACAGCCTTTCGAATGCTTTTATTTTTCAAGTGACCAAAGGTTAAACAAGGACAAATCCGGACTGACTTGATCTATGGGCTGCATTACGGGCAGACGCGTAGTACTACATAATCCTACTTAACACGGACAATATTTGCTAGCCTATTTCTTGGTATCAACACTGGACAGGGTTTGAAAATGACAACCTTTCGAATGCTATCATTTTTCAAGTGACCAAAGGTTAAACATGGACCCATAGCAAGTTTGTAGTATTGACTTGGACTTTCCTCTTCAGGAAAAAAGTGTATTTTACGCAAAGGCTCTTGACTGTGTGGGTCTTGGCAAGGTGTAAATTATACAAATAAATGTAAAGACTTTGTGTAGATCATTTCTGCTGAACATTTTCTCACCTCACATTATCAGTTCACTTATTCCCAGACCTGCATTCACCTATATGCCAATCAAACTATTGACATAAGAGGTATGGAACACCTCACCATCGGTAAGGGTGTTACATGAACCCAATGGTAAACTATGACCAGGAATTGTTTATCAAAGTGCCCACTCCATACCTCTCAAGCCACTGAACGCAGTGTTTGGTCCAAAGCGTGTTTCTTGCGTTTTTGACTCCATGATTTCTTTTCCGACACACTAAAATTTGTCGTGTGTGTCGTTTCTGATGCAACCAAAAAGGACATTTTCAATCGAAACAATAGTTTATAATGCACACCATGCCGTTGTGATGAAAACCAAGGGGCAAGATAAGGTTTGTATATGCAGAGAGAGAAGATTTTGTATGCCATGATTATTTGTATTGAGAGTTAATGATACATTGCCCAGTGTCAGAAACCGAAATTTTTTAAAATATCTGCCCATACTGCACAAAAAGAAAAGCATTACAGAAGACTAATTGCTACCGACTGGTTCTTTTCTGACAGTCACATATATGAAGCTCTGTTTACTGGTAAATGAATAGGTACAGAATAACTATACAAACTTTAATTTGTCGTGGCACTTTTAACGTGTGCAGCCTGTGTATCCTATGGTGCTTTTTGAAATATTTACCGAGAAAGCGGTTTTTGTAGGCCAAGATTATTCATATTGAGACTTTATGATAGGGTGCCCGGTGTCTGAAACCAAATTTCCTTAGAAAATCTGCCCGTACTGCAAAGAAAAAAAAAAAGCATTACTGAGGACGGAGTGCTACCTACTGGCTACTTTCTGACACAGTCACACATTTGAAACATTTGAAGCTCTGTTTACTAATAAATACCTAGGAACAGAATAACTTTAGGAAAGTCAATTTGTCGCATCGCTTTAAACCTGTATGGCCTGTGTATTCTAGACACTTTTTGAAATATATGCAGAGAAAAAAGTTTTCGTACGCCATGATTAATTATATTGAGAGTTTATGATAGGGTGCCCAGTGTCTGAAACGAAATTTCCTTAGAAAATCTGCCCATACTGCAAAAAAAAAAAAAAAGCATTACTGAGGACGGAGTGCCACCTACTGGCTACTTTCTGACACAGTCACACATTTGAAGTTCTGTTTATTAATAAACACCTAGGCACAGAATAACTATAGGAAGGTCAATTTGTCGCAGCGCTTTTAACCTGTATGGCCTGTGTATTCTAGACGCTTTTTGAAATCTACGCGGAGAAAAAAGTTTTCGTACGCCATGATTAATTATATTGAGAGTTTATGATATGGCGCCCAGTGTCCAAAACCAAATTTATTTAGAATATCTGCCCATACTGCAAAAAGAAAGCATTAAAGAACATGAATTGCTACCAACTGGCTACTTTCTGACACAGTCACACATTTTAGGGTTTGTTTACTAATAAATACCTAGGAACGAAATAACTATAGGAAGGTCAATTTGTCGCCACGCTTTGAATGTTAACGCTCTGTGTATTCTAGACGATTTTTGAAATATAACAGCAGATGAGCCGGGGGGGAAAAAAACCCGAAAGAACTTGAAAACTGTTTTACTGGCCCTTCCACAAGTAAACACCTTGAAATTATGAAAAAAGAATAATCAACTAATGCAACAAATATCCCAGTCTTGTCAGATTAAGTTCCCGTTCCGAGTCGGCGGAGTCACAGAGAAAGGTCCAAAAATGTACATTAAAGTAGCATAAATAAGGCATTTAAAAAAGTGACCCTAAAATTTTTGTATGACCCCCAAAAATTAACATAACAGAGATAATGTTGCAAATAACAAAAACACCACTCAATCCAATGTTTTCAAAGAAGAAAATTGAACAAGAGAAACTTAATGCTTGACCTAAGAACCCAACTCATTTGACCATTTTGGCATGTTTTTCTGCACTAGATCACTAACCAATCCTGACTGACTTGATCTATGGGCTGCAGTACAGGCAGACGCGTATGCCACATAATCCTACATTCCTAAAAATGCATAAGAAAGAGCTTAAGAACCTATATCCCTTCCTTCACTGTTGTGCCTTTAACGCGGACAATATCGCTAGCCTATTCCTTGGTATTAACACTGGACATGGTTCAATTATGACTACCTTTCAAATGCTATTATTTTTCAAGTGACAAAAAGTTAAACAATGACCAATCCTGACTGACTTAATCTTTGGGCTGCATTACGGGCTGACACGTATGCCACATAATCCTACATTCCTAAAAATGCATAAGAAAGAGCTTAAGAACCTACATCCCTTCCTTCACTGTTGTGCCTTTAACGCGGACAATATCGCTAGCCTATTCCTAGGTATAAACACTGGACAGGGTTTGATTATGACTACCTTTTCAATGGTATCATTTTTCAAGTGACCAAAGGTTAAACAATGACCAATCCTGACTGACTTGATGTATGGGCTGCATTACAGGCAGACGCGTAGTACTACATAAACCTACATTCCTAAAAATGCAAAAGAAGAGCTTATTGACCTATATCCCTTCCTCTACTGTTGACCCTTTAACGCTGACAGTATTGCTAGCCTTTTCCTTGGTATTAACACTGGACAGGGTTCGATTATGACAGCCTTTCGAATGCTTTTATTTTTCAAGTGACCAAAGGTTAAACAAGGACAAATCCGGACTGACTTGATCTATGGGCTGCATTACGGGCAGACGCGTAGTACTACATAATCCTACTTAACACGGACAATATTTGCTAGCCTATTTCTTGGTATCAACACTGGACAGGGTTTGAAAATGACAACCTTTCGAATGCTATCATTTTTCAAGTGACCAAAGGTTAAACATGGACCCATAGCAAGTTTGTAGTATTGACTTGGACTTTCCTCTTCAGGAAAAATGTGTATTTTACGCAAAGGCTCTTGACTGTGTGGGTCTTGGCAAGGTGTAAATTATACAAATAAATGTAAAGACTTTGTGTAGATCATTTCTGCTGAACATTTTCTCACCTCACATTATCAGTTCACTTATTCCCAGACCTGCATTCACCTATATGCCAATCAAACTATTGACATAAGAGGTATGGAACACCTCACCATCGGTAAGGGTGTTACATGAACCCAATGGTAAACTATGACCAGGAATTGTTTATCAAAGTGCCCACTCCATACCTCTCAAGCCACTGAACGCAGTGTTTGGTCCAAAGCGTGTTTCTTGCGTTTTTGACTCCATGATTTCTTTTCCGACACACTAAAATTTGTCGTTTGTGTCGTTTCTGATGCAACCAAACAAGGACCATTTCAATCGAAACAATAGTTTATAATGCACACCATGCCGTTTTGATGAAAACCAAGGGGCAAGATAAGGTTTGTATATGCAGAGAGAGATTTTGTAGGCCATGATTATTTGTATTGAGAGTTAATGATACATTGCCCAGTGTCAGAAACCGAAATGTTTTAAAATAACTGCCCATACTGCACAAAAAGAAAAGCATTACAGAAGACTAATTGCTACCGACTGGTTCTTTTCTGACAGTCACACATATGAAGCTCTGTTTACTGGTAAATGAATAGGTACAGAATAACTATACAAATTTCAATTTGTCGCGGCACTTTTAACGTGTGCAGCCTGTGTATCCTATGGTGCTTTTTGAAATATTTACCGAGAAAGCGGTTTTTGTAGGCCAAGATTATTCATATTGAGACTTTATGATAGGGTGCCCGGTGTCTGAAACCAAATTTCCTTAGAAAATCTGCCCGTACTGCAAAGAAAAAAAAAAAGCATTACTGAGGACGGAGTGCTACCTACTGGCTACTTTCTGACACAGTCACACATTTGAAGCTCTGTTTACTAATAAATACCTAGGAACAGAATAACTATAGGAAGGTCAATTTGTCGCATCGCTTTAAACCTGTATGGCCTGTGTATTCTAGACGCTTTTTAAAAAATATGCAGAGAAAAAAGTTTTCGTACGCCATGATTAATTATATTGAGAGTTTATGATAGGGCGCCCAGTGTCTGAAACAAAATTTCCTTAGAAAATCTGCCCGTACTGCAAAAAAAAAAAACATTACTGAGGACGGAGTGCCACCTACTGGCTACTTTCTGACACAGTCACACATTTGAAGTTCTGTTTATTAATAAACACCTAGGCACAGAATAACTATAGGAAGGTCAATTTGTCGCAGCGCTTTTAACCTGTATGGCCTGTGTATTCTAGACGCTTTTTGAAATCTACGCGGAGAAAAAAGTTTTCGTACGCCATGATTAATTATATTGAGAGTTTATGATATGGCGCCCAGTGTCCAAAACCAAATTTATTTAGAATATCTGCCCATACTGCAAAAAGAAAGCATTAAAGAAGATGAATTGCTACCAACTGGCTACTTTCTGACACAGTCACACATTTTAGGGTTTGTTTACTAATAAATACCTAGGAACGAAATAACTATAGGAAGGTCAATTTGTCGCCACGCTTTGAATGTTAACGCTCTGTGTATTCTAGACGATTTTTGAAATATAACAGCAGATGAGCCGGGGGGGAAAAAAACCCGAAAGAACTTGAAAACTGTTTTACTGGCCCTTCCACAAGTAAACACCTTGAAATTATGAAAAAAGAATAATCAACTAATGCAACAAATATCCCAGTCTTGTCAGATTAAGTTCCCGTTCCGAGTCGGCGGAGTCACAGAGAAAGGTCTAAAAATGTACATTAAAGTAGCATAAATAAGGCATTTAAAAAAGTGACCCTAAGATTTTTGTACGAGCCCAAAAAATTAGGAATAGGGGTCTTAAATGACCCTAAAAAATTTGAAGCTGGCAGAAAAACAGCAATGAGATAATGTTGAAAATAATGTAAACACCACATACCAATGGCTGCATCTATGGAGTCTTTCCTAATGGTAGCTTGTACACGCTTGCTTTGTCATCCTTTCTAAAAGATGCCATTATTCATATTTCAGTAAAATTGTCAATGAAGTACACAAATGAGTATTCTGGGAAAAAAAGCCAAAGGCTTGGAGTAGTGTGAAAAGGACTGGTAAACAGAATTTTAGTAATGCATAGAGAGGTGCATCAGCCATTGGGATATGACCAAATTATTTCTAGCATGCCACTTACTGCAAAAGAAATGACCTAATCTTTTTTCCTGACCTAAAATGACCATGTTATTTATTTGGAACCCTAAGACTTTGTGCTGCATACATGAATATATATATACATGTTGAAAAATTTGTAAGTTACTGATCATGGATATTTTTTAATAAGAAATGTTTGCAAGGTCAAGTTGGTTTTTTATTGGTGTACTTGTGGTAAAATATATGAACAGTAATTTTTTATGAACTTATAAAATTTGCTAAATCGCAAAAATTTCCACTTCACAAAAAATTCCACTTTAAGAGTATTGTAATACATACCTTTGTTATGGAGAAATTTCAGTATTGCCCAGGCTCATCATGGTCTTTTTAGCATCCACTTCTTTAATGTTGCCCTTTGACACATCTAGAAACAAATCAAAATTAAAAAAGACTCATGCCAAGCATAGTATGCATCAACAAGGAGCACAAGCCTGATTTGCCAACCTGCTATGGCATAATTACAGCATGTGCATATTAAGATCAGAATACATTGAAAGTGCTGTCTGATCTTGAATCAAAACTGTTATTGATGTGGATACGATGTGGCAAAATAATTCTAGAGATTAGAAAAAAAAATAGGGAACCAGCCTAGAAGCTTAGTAACAAACTAGATTGTAACCATAATGTATAAAGATGGAATTTTAGATTGACCAATCTCTTGTCAAAAACTGCTAATAGTCATTTTGACAAGATTCATTCCTATCTTGCCATTGAAATTTATTTTTCATGGTGTTTAAGTATAAGGAAGGCATCTGTGCAAAGTAACAGTAAAAGAACCTTCAACAACTCTAACAGGTGCCCTATCCTGTACAGTATGACATATATATCTTTTTGTGATTAATGGCTGCCAACAAACAAAAAGAAGAGGGCCATGATGGCCCTGTATTGCTCCACTGGCTAATAAAACACTCCAAGCCAAATATTACAATAATTGGCCAAAACTAGAAGACATACAATTTTTTTGTGTGTAAAATCCTCCGAGAAAGTTATGACCCCAGGGCAAAGCCATTTTTGGCCACAAAGCTACAAATACTTGAATCCTAGTGGATGTCTAGAAGATAAAGCCTCATACCAAATGATACAGGTCAAAAATGTGTGGTTATAAACAAGAAGATTTTCAAAGTTTCCTACATGAAAGGTCCTGCAAAATGTGAGATCCCTGCGACAGGGCTAAATTTAGTCACCCTAGGTCTTATGTTAGTAACAAGACGGTTTTTAAAGTTTTCACTATAAAGCCCATGAAAAACTTGTGACCCCTTGGGTTGGACCAAATCAGCCCAGGGCTATAATTTGGGCCCTCTTAATAGAGGCCTTCTAGATAAAGCTACATGCAAAATTTGGTAGCCCTAGGCCTAATGGCTAGGTTAGAGTAGATTTTTAAAGTTTCCCCATATAAGCCCATGTAAAACTTGTGACCCCCAGGGCAGGGTCAAATTTGACCCAAGGGCTATAATATGGGCACCCTTGGTAGAGACCAACTAGATAAAGCTTTATGTAAAATTTGGTAGCCCTAAGCCTTATGGCTAGGTATGAAGATTTTTAAAGTCTTCCCTATATAAGCCATTGTAAAACTTGTGACCCCCTGGGCGGGCCCAAATTTGACCCCAGGGCTATAGTTTGGGCATTCTTGGTAGATGCCCACTTGATAAAGCTACAAGCAAAATTTGGTAGCCCTAGGCCCTATGGCTAGGTACCAGAAGAATTTTAAAGTTTTCCCTATATAAGCCCATATAAAACTTGTGACCCCTGGGGAGGGACCAATTTTGACCCCAGGGCTATAATTTTAAGAAACTTGGTAGAGGTCTACTAGATTAAGCCATAGGGGTCCGTAGTTTGACTCCTGGCACCCATAGACTATATAGTATAAACAAGGGATTTAACTGTATGCAGTCCGTTACTCGCCCCCGGTTACAAAAAACAACGTATCTTTTCTATCCCATCAGTTATTCTCCTATTTTTTTCTACAGCTGAGAGCTAAAACATTTTTCTACCAGAAAAACATAACTGTTTGTCAGTGGCTAATGCAGTCTGGCTGATACATTCGCTCGAACTTGTAAACTCGCTCAAAAATCAGCGCCATTGACACGGGTTCGTACATCCGTTTTCAAGATATAAAATGCACCATAGATCCAATGAAACGCAGCATTAGCGGCACCCACCCTTTAAGCATGTTTAAAAATACTACTGACCTATAGTCTTTATCTTCAATAACGACGAAACGCCTCAGAATTCGTTGAATTTGTGATCTACGTTCTTATTTCGAACAGCTGCAGCCATCTTCTGTCATGTGACATTGTTTGGAACGAGAAATTTCATCGGATGATATATACTAACAGTTGTGAATTCAACCAATGAAATTTCGTACAGCTGCTCACACCTTTTTGTCACGTGACAGTACGGTGACACTGTTTGGAACGAGAAATTTCATTGGTTTATATGCGCGAACGTCAGTATCAAATGTACGAACCCGTGTCAATGGCGAAGAATTTTGAGCGACTTTACAAGTTCAAGCGAATGTATCAGCCAGACTGCATTAGCCACTGACAAACAGTTATGTTTTTCTGGTAGAAAAATGTTTTAGCTCTCAGCTGTAGAAAAAATTAGGAGAATAACTGATGGGGTAGAAAAGATACGTTGTTTTCTTGTAACCGGGGGCGAGTAACGGGCTGCATACAGTTAAATCCCTTGTTTATACTATATAGGCTATGGGTGCCAGGAGTCAAACTACGGACCCCTATGGATTAAGCTACATGCCAAATTTAATAGCCCTAGGCCTTATGGTTTCTGACAAGAAGATTTTCGAAGTTTTTCAATATTTTTAGCTCACCTGAGCACAAAGTGGGCGTCCAATGCATCATGCGTTGTCCACAATTTTTTAAAAAATCTTCTACTCCCAAACCACTGGTCCAATCTTGATGAAACTTAATAGGGATGTTCCTTGGGAGAAGCTCTACCAAAGTTGTTCAAGAAATTGAATTCCACCCATAACTGTGGTTACCATGGCAACCAAAGGGAAAAAAATAGCAAAATCTTCGAAAATCTTCTTCTCTAGAAATAGAAGGCATAGAGCTTTGATACTTAGTATATAGCATCTCCAAGTGGACCTCTACCAAATTTTTCTTCTCTGAAACTCGGAGGTGTAAAGCTTTGATATTGGGTATGTAGCATCTCCTAGTGTACCTCTACAAAGTTTGTTCATATGATGTCCCTGGGGTCAAAACTGGCCTCGCCCCGGGGGTCACAAGTTCAAACTTAGGAACAAAGAAGGAAAACTTTAAAATTCTTCTTCTCTGAAACTGGAAGGCGAAGAGCTTTGATATTTGGTATGTAGCATGATCTCCTAGTGGACCTCTACAAAGTTTGTTCATATGATGCCCCTGGGGTCAAAACTAGCTCCGCCCCTGGGGTCACAAATTCGAAGATTGGAAAAAAGAATGAAAACTTTAAAATTTTTCTTCTCTGAAACTCGGAGGTGTAAAGCTTTGATATTGGGTATGTAGCATCTCCTAGTGTACCTCTACAAAGTTTGTTCATATGATGCCCCTGGGGTCAAAACTGGCCTCGCCCCAGGGGTCACAAGTTCGAACATGGGAACAAAGAAGGAAAACTCAAATTTATCTTCTCTGAAACTGGAAGACAAAGAAGTTTGATATTTGCTGTGTAGCATCTCCTAGTAGACCTCTACCAAGTTTGTTCATATAATGGCCCTGGGGTTAAATCTGGCCCCGCCCCAGGGGTCACAAGTTTGAACATGGGAACAAAAAAGGAAAACTTTGAAAATTCTTCTTCTCTGAAACTGGAAGGCGTAGGTCTTTGATATTTGGCATGTAGCATCTCCTAGTGGACTTCTACCAAGTTTGTTCATATGATGCCCCTGGGGTCAAAACTGGCCTTGCCCTGGGGGTCGCAAGTTTGAACATGGGAACAAAAAAGGAAAACTTTAAAATTCATCTTCTCTTAAACGGGGAGGTGTAGAGCTTTGATATTTGGTATGTGGTGAACCTGTTTTAAGTTTGTTAGCCCACCTGACCACAATGTGTTCAGTGAGTTAAAAATTGGGTCCCCTGGGGTCATTAACTAGGTCACTAGATCAAAATAAAGAAATACCTTGTGGGCATTCCAGAGGCCACATTTATTGCTCAAATTACATGAAATTATGTCAGAATGTTTGTCCTGCTGAAATATCATATGGGTTTGAATTTGGTCACCTGGGGTCATAAACTAGGTCACTAGGTCAAATTAAAGAAATACCTTGTGGGTACTCTAGAGGCCACATTTTTTTGCTCAATTGACTTGAACATTGGTCAGAATGTTTTTCTTGATGATATCTGAGATGAGTTTGAATTGGGTCACCTGGGGTCATAATCTAGGTCAGTAGGTCAAATTACAGAAATGCCTTTGGGGCATTCTAGAGACCACATTTCTTGCTCAATTGACATGAAAATTGGTCAGAATGTTTTTCTTGATGAAATATTGGATGAGATGGTAATTGGGTCACCTGGGGTCATAAGCTAGGTCACTAGGTCAAATTAAACAAATAGCTTGTGGGCACTCTAGAAAGCACATTTATTGCTCAAATTAACTGAAATTTAATCAGAATGTTTGTCTTCATCAGATGAGTTTGGATTGGGGTCACCTGGGATCATAAAGTAGGTCACTAGGTCAAATTAAAGAAATACCTTGTGGGCACTCGAGGCCACATTTTTTGCTCAATTGACTTGAAAATCGGGCAGAATGTTTGTCTTGATGAAATATTGGATGAGTTTGAAATTGGGTCACCTGGGGGCATCAACTATGTCACTAGGTCAAATTAATGAAATACCTTGTTGGCACTCTAGATGCCACATTTTTTGCTCAATTGACTTGAAAACTGTCCAGAATGTTTGTCTTGACAAATTTTTGATAAGCTCTAAATTAGGTCACCTGTGGTGATAAAGTAGGTCACTAGGTCAACTTAAGGAAATTCCTTGTGGACACTCTAAAGGCCACATTTTTAGTTCAATTGACTTGACAACTGGTCAGAAATTGAATTATGCATATGGAGTGAAATTTCACCTGTTGATTCAGGTGAGCGATTCAGGGCCATCATGGCCCTCTTGTTCAGTTTTGTTGCCATGGCAACCAGAGTTTTTGAAGGAAACATATTATTTCAAGATATTCTGAAGAGGACCATGGGAGGATCATTTCTGTGAAGTTTCATCAAATCGAATGGGTAGTTTCAGAGAAGAAGATGTTGGAAATTAAAGTTGACACACGGACGGACGACGGACACCTGGCCATGACACAAGCCTGCTGGCCTTCGGCCAGTGGAGCTAACAAGGGAAATCTAGGGTCCTTTTCTTCCTGTTTGTAATAAAATAGAAAAAAAAAAAAGGTCATTGTGTTCATTTTGCAGTATACGGCTATACTATTATTAGAGCTCCTGATAGAGGGAGTGATTTTGATTTCAAAATAGAAAATATTAATTATTCTCCACTGAACCCTATGTTGTGGGTACTTATTAGAATCATCTCAACATAGGGTTTACAAGAGAAATAATGACTTTCAAATACCATCACTCCCTCTTATCTGGAGCTCTGTATTATGCATACCTTTGTATTTTAAAAGAAGCGCTATTACTCAAGCTCTTCAGGGCCTTCTCGGCCTCCACTTCCTCACTGTTGTCCTTGGTTATCCTCCCTAGAAACAACAAATCATAAAGTTTAAAAACAATGCTGATATTATATGATATTGCATAGATTTACGGGGAGGGCAATTATGTCTTGCCAACGCACTGTTGCTCAATTATACAATGTGCAATAACAAGATCAGACTACATTGAAAGTCTACAGTTTACCCATAAATGGGCAAAAATATCTTTTAATAAATTCAGTATCACAAAAACTACTTGGAATATTGCTACAATATTTAAACACAATGTGTACATTTGGATTCTATTCCAATAAATGCAAAAAAACTATTTTTGACAAAAATAGAGTTTAAATAGTTTTGCGACAAGCCCTAAATTTGTATCCCTTATTCCTGGATGTCTGTGGGACAATCTAATATCTCTGAGTAATCCTTGAGGGAAAACAGCACAGATATGCTTCAAAAATTGGTATAGGCCTGACAATTTCAAGCCTGCTGTTGGTATTGCAGCATATGTACATTAAGATCAGACTACACAGAAATAAGGCCTAGCCAAAAAAAATCTGTGTTTAAGGTTTCGGTCTTAGATGCTGTAGGTACAGTAGGTCACAGGGATTTTTTTTTTTTCCAAAAACTTTTTACATGGACCATGTACTGAAATCACACCCACAGATTTTTTTTTTTTTCAATCGAAGTGAAAAATGGTAAGCGTCAGCAGCATTTTCCAGGAAGCATCGGAAACCCTAAGCACAGATATTTTTTTGGTAGGCCTAATAGTTTGATCTTAGATTAGTAATACATCTAATGTTGGATACTCTGGTCTTAATGATGTATTTCACAAATTTTTCTAATGGACATTTTCTTTAAAACTTTGTACATACAAAACTTATCATGTCGATAGGCGATTACATACAGTAAAAAAGATATGGGTCACTGTGGTTGTTTCTGAGAAATCTGCCTTTGAAAAAGATATATACAGTTCAAAATTAGGCTTATACTGGATTTTAAACGCCTTTCTTTAAAGTCACAGTAAAGTCCAAATGAATAAAAAACCTGGTTATAAAATATAATTAAATTTCATTTTTACCATATGAAAATATGGTGATTATTATGACTTTCAAAATATGTAAAGATGCAGTTAGTAAAAGTTCCAGTCAATGGCAGAAAAAAGAATTTTGAAACTAGAACAAATCCTACCATGTCACATTATCTGTTTGTTTACATCGATGATAGCCAACGATTGGGCGATTTTTTCCAAAAACTTTTTACATGGAACATATAGTGAAATCACACCTGACAGATAATTTTTTTTCAATCATGGCAGAAAAAGTTTAGGGTTAGCAGCATTTTCTAGGTAGGGAAGGGGAACCCTAAATACAGATTTTTTTTTAGGCCTTATCTGACTTTTCGTCATACATTTCTGCAGTGATGTAATAGTGATGTAAACGCCATGTGATAATTCAATGCGTCGGACCAAAACTTTCATTCACTTGATCGTTTTTTCCCAATTCTAGGCTTGAAAAACATAAGTTTATCGACATTGTAAACAGAAACAACAACACAGGTTGATCATTGCTTATTCATTTATCATCAATCAGTGTCTGATCCAGGGCACGCGATTGAGAGGATTGCGCGAGTTTTTCACCATTCACCCACATTTTCAAAGCCAGTGCGCGACAATCGCACGCAAAAAAATAATTAGGCAATTAGTGTTTGATCACTGATTAACGCTCGAATGCCAATGTGAAAATCACTTTCACGGGCAGCACAACTGTACAGGAATCGTGTATAACATGTGATTTATGATCCCTGAACTGTATTCAAGATTGACTTCCCTTTCTTTTCTCATGGATTTTATCACTCGTCACAACTGATTCTGTACCTACATCACACGAGGATGGGATTTTTATTTTATGCAAAAATGTCTGCCATTTTTTTCTTCTGGATTTAAATATAGACAGATAACAGGTCTCCAAGTCTTATACGAGCAAAGTACTGCCTTTCCATCCAAATACAAGGCTGTCAAGATGAATTTATTTTGATATTTCTTTATTAGTTTTGTATTAATATGATTCCTGGAAGTTGGTAACTTTTTGCATGTAAACCCAAACAAATAGCAGATGATATTGACAGATCTGTTTTCTAAGACAGACAAAAACGTCACGTTACTGATTGAACTCTTTACCACACAATCCCGACTTTTAACGACCCTGAGAAAAAAGTATTTTGAAAACATTGTAGGAAAAGGAGAAAATGCTGGGAACCAGCATTTTCTCCTTTTCCCACAATGTTTTCTACTCTATCAAAGAAAGATTGAAGCATTTGAGCCACATTGAAATTATCCTTTGCAAATACTTTCAATTTGGACAAGTCTAAAATTTTGTAGTTTGGTAAAGTGTTAATTACATACAGACTGGGTGGCAGTAAAGATGAACAATTACTGTTGGAAAATGTGTTGTTCAACATACATGTCATGGCCCGTGGGACGCAGAACTGATGAAAGCGTAGGGACAAGCGTTTTAACTTCTATTTATAGTTATGACTATCAGGTTTCAATGTAAGATTTTGTTTTAGGTATAACAAGGCTGATTCAAAGTAGTGGTACTACAGATTTGAAAGGGTTAAATGAATGATCCAAAAGAGATTAGTTCTGTTTCTTGCTTTTTGAAGTTGATGTTGATCCCCCATACTTTTCAGAAATCCCCCATACTTTTCAAAGTGATGGGGGACATTCCCCCACTTTTTTTCAAATCCTAGATCAGACACTGATCAATACAGGAAGAGTTCACTACATCTAAATAAGAAAACAGATTTAGAATGAGCAATCTTACTCTCCAATGACATAATATTGGAAGTGTAAACAAAAACCCTGTTTAGTACGTCATAGCACTAATGAGATGCAATGTTATCACGTGACGTTCTCAAAGACCTAGTTCGAATATATACGAACGATAACAAAGGTTGTCTCAATCAATGGCGTCCCTGAAATCGACAGGTTCTCTATACATTTTTGCAAACGTGTGTCACGGCAACCAATGCAGTATCTGACAAGTTCAAGTTCTCTCCGATCTTATAAATGTGTGTTGTGATGGGTTATCCTATATATTATCGATTTATAAACGGTGAAAATTTCCTATTTTTGGACTTTACTAGGGCTTTCATACTCACTTAAATAGGAAAATTATCAGAAGACTATACATGTATACATCATTTTAATGAAAGTTCATTTAGTTTTGCACAAAAAAATATATAAAAGCCTGGTTTTGAGCATGGTAAATGTAAAAATATGCATATTATATATAGACCCCTGATTAAAAAGGGAGATAATTTGATAGATTTAAGGGTTAATCTTTAATAAATACATCCTCACTAATGGACAGATTTTTCTCAGAAGTTCCACACTTACAGTACTTATAAAAATTCTTAACAGTCAGAAAAAATAAAAATGGTACCCATCTATGCTTATTTCATCAGAAAACAGTGTTGAAGGTCACTGTGGAAGTTAATTTTTTTCAAGGAAAAAAAACGAATAAAAGCTCAGCAGACATAGAGTGTAAAAGAGAAATTTCTTATTTAGAGTGATTTCTCCTCTTTCCACAATAATTTTTTAAAGGGCAAACAGCTTTACTTTCTCAGCTTTATATTTCCTGCATTTGTTTGTGTGTTTGGTGTGTAATGCTGTGTCAATAGTATTTTTGATCATTTCAAGGTGACAGTTCACAGATCCATTTTTTTCTCTTTACTAATACTACCCGAAGAAAGTGCTACTTGTTTCAGTGCACCAATAGTATTACCATAATTTGCAAAGAATAAATAGGTAAAAAAAAATGCATAGGTGCACCTTTGATTCTCTATCCATGACAAAAACACATGAGTGGAGTATAGATGCTTACCAACATTCATTTTGTGATATACTTCGTTAACCCTTTATCAAACACTTTTGTGTTGTGGAGACACTGAGGAAGGAGGTTTTTGAAAATATTGTGGGAAAAGGAAAAAATGCTGGTAACATATATGTTCTCCATTTGCCACAATGTTTCTCACTGTTCTGCAGAAAAAAAAGAGTTTTTATTTCGTGTAAATTATCATATGCAAATACTTTTAACTTGGATAAGTCCAAAATTTTATTGTGTGGGAAATGGTTAAACAACCTTGTACTTGTAAGATTATTTCTTTCCCTGGGGATAAATAAATTGTATTTTCTCAAAGGTTAAAAATATATTTCCTCTGCAGGATCAAATGACTGTTTGGTCATAATCTAGAATGTAGCAGTAGACAGTGTAGATCAGAGATTCTATGCAGTCTGGTCTTGATCTACCCTGTTCACAAAAGCTTCTGGTGTCATCTATGGTATGGAAAGACTTTAGATCCTAGTCACCAGACTTAACTCTTTACCAAACAACATAATTTTAGACTAGTCCAAATTGGAAGCATTTGCAGACAATAAAATCAATGTGACTCAAATATTGAAACTGTTTTGGTAAGGGAAGAAAATGTTGGAAAATGAGGAAATGCTGGTTACCAGCATTTTTTCCTTTTCCCACATTTTCAGAAGGCTTCTTTCTCAGGATCGTGAAAACTCGGGATTGTTTGGTAAAAGGTTTAACAGTGCATTTTGTGCTTATAACATTTTGCCCAAATTGAAAGTATTTGGGTATGACAAGTTAAATGTGTCTCAAGTGAATGAGACAAAGTTTTACAGGAAAAGGAGAAAATTTCAGTTTAATTATATAATGTACAAAGTGGCCACTGGCCTAACATACAAAATATAATTTATTGTTGCAAATGTTAAAGATGCCTGTCTACTGCCGGTCAGCAAAAAACGCTGTTAAATTTCAAACAATTTAGAATTGTACAGAAATCAGTCCTTTGTGTAAACATGGATAAATTACTGACATATATGGTGTAATTGAAAAAAAGAAACACGGAGATTTGTATTAGAAACTGAACATTGGTCAGAAGAAAACTGGCTGACGATCGAAGCTGTAAACAATGGCGGTGTGTCACGGAAATTTATCATTGGTTTCCGTCTAGAGTCGGATACGGTGTAATTTGCATATAGGCCGCAACCTCCGTCTGAAAATCGAGGCTGCAACAGAGAAGCCTCCATTTTCCTTTGTTTACCTCATTAGACGCAGGGCGAAGGTCAAATATAGTCACGTGACAGAATGCATGATCATCATACGAATCTACCCGAGTGTATAACGGATATATTGAAATCTTCGATTCAAAAACTGGAAACGACGTGTCTGTTTACATGGAAGGCCGCAACTCAGCGAAATGCATTTTCGATCAACCGTAATCTAAGCAACCTTGCAACCGTCAGGCGCAATATTTGGCATGAAGAGATGAGAATGACTATTGTTTGATAAAATAAGGACAAAACGAGTTAAAACTGGCTGAAAATGAGTATAAGGGCCTCTTTAACAGTTTAAGTTGTCATTAATTATGAATACAAAAACATTATCAATATGAAATAAGAGAATTCTAGACTAGCCCAAATTTCATGGTGGTAGCAAAAGGTGATTCAGTTTTGATTAACCCTTTTCTAAACAATCCCTATTTGATAATGAATTTTACCAGGGTTACAGCCATTCTGGTATACTCAAAGGCCAGCAGCGTAGAAGCATAAAGAAAATTATAAACATATTATTTATTATATACGTTGATATTGTCCCCATGTATGTGCACTGGATGAAAGTATGCAATATTTTTTCATATTGCATACTTTGATAATACATACTTTAGAGCTTTTTTCACATGTGTTGCTAAGTACTGAACTATTTTAAAACCCGCCATTTCTCCAAAAATCAAAATCTGAACGGCCGCCATTATCAAAAATTTCATCATTAGACATCACATTTTACGAACTTTTCAATGCATAGTACTTAATAAAACCATGAAAAATGAGCAGAATGTTTGCCTCCCGAATAACAGTCACTAAAGTGATGAAATATTTGTCTATCGAACATGTTTATCGATGATGAAATTATTAAGCGATCAAAAAGGATCCTCGGTTGCCATCTTGTTTGTTTATATACCTTTAGCAATGGTGATGTCATCAAAAGCCAAAATTGAAAATTCTGCGAAAGCACGGTATGGCAACAAAAATTTCTCGGCACTTTTTCAATAAATAAGACTGTTTTAAAAAAGATTAAATCAACATATTCAATGAAAAGACTGTTAAATCACGGGGAATTATGTAGTATACTAGTCTATCCCTCAGATAGATGTAAATGTATAGCTTGTGTTTGTATGAGTGTCCCCTTATACAAACACAAGCTATACATTTACATCTATCTGAGGGATAGACCAGTATACTACATATACACGGATGGGTCTAAAGATGGTCATTCAGTTACAGCTGCAGCTGTATACGGAACTAGAATTAAAAAATGTCGCCTTCCTAATAAATCTTCTGTCTTTTAGGCAGAAGTGAAAGTAATTGACCTGGCCCTTGATCTAGTTCAGCAGTCTGACTCTACTTGCTTCATCACCTTTTCTGATTCATTATCCTCACTTCAAGCTTTGCACAACCAGAAACTTGAGAATCCATCTGTCTGCCATGTCCTTGAACGCATTTCACTTTTGGTTCAGTCTAAAAGAATAGTCGTCTGCTGGATCCCTAGTCATATGGGCATAAGGGGCAATGAAAAGGCTGACATAACTGCCAAGTCAGCATTGTCCCTTCCCCAATCCAATTACAAAGCATACAGATTTTAAACCTTCTGTTTTAACCTATATCCAGTCTTCTTGGCAATCACAATGGGATGCTGATATTTTTAACAAGTTACATTCAGTTAAACCAGTCCTAGGTGAATGGTACCCCACTTACAGGTCCTTTCGCTGAGAGGAGGTAATAGTTGCCCACTGCAGAATTGGACACACACGTTTAACACATTCGTGGCTGTTAACATGTGATGAGGCACCAGAGTGCATTCCATGCAATGCACCCTTTTCTGTTGAACACATTTTTTTGAGTTGATCTTCATCCAATTCGTTCCAAACATTTTCATGTTGACAGCATGAGAGCTCTCTTTGATTCTGTCAACACTCGGGCAATTATTGCCTTCTTTAACGAGACTGGACTCTATACAAAACTGTGTTATTGTTTTAAAACCTTTCATTCCTATTTAGACTTTTTTCTTCCTATCACTGTATACTAACCTGTTTATTTCCTTTACAGAATCATTTCATTATACATCTTTCATTATTTATTCATTACCCATATTTTTACTTTCTATTTGTATCATTTTTTTCACTTGTATATTTTACCTTGAATGATCTATGATCTTTGATGTAAATGAATTCATAATTCTACAAAAAGTCACTTTAGTTTAGTTGCTGGTATGCAAGAATACAAGATCCATTTGTTTGAAAATTTTATCTGGATACTGTATACAGTATCAAACATTCAAACAGATCAGTTTTATGAAATACAAATAAATTTCAGCAAAACTGTCGCCAATAATGGGTCAAGGCATACCATAAAGATTGTCAATCTATTCAGGGACATTGCTTTTCTTAAGGAAATTGGACCTAACCCAAAACTGTGATATATTTTTTAAGCCTTTTTGTCATATTTTGACTATTTTTTTTTTTTATCACTATATATCTATTTTATTTATTTTCCATTATTGTATCATTTCATTACACATCTCTCATCATAATTATACTCATGACTCACATTCTTACATCCTGTTCTTTCCTTTCATTGCTTCTTTATTTCGCGCTAAATGACCTTAGATGGTGATGTGCCATAAAACACCATACATTCTATTCATTCCTGAATCATAACACACTGTTCAGGTCACATCCAGTTGCATTTAAGAGGACCATAAATTAGGCAATACGAAGGTGAGTGTAACACTTGATCTGGGACTTTTTCCTGATTCAGGAGATAAGCGGCCGTGCATTGTTAAGAGAAAAATCACCTTCTTTCAAGACAACCAGTCTTTGTGCCATTCTAAGTGAAAAGGGGTTTTCATTTGCAAATGGGTCAACGTTTGTGCTATTTGTAAACTTTCTGCATGTTCAAGGATTATTCTGCCTCATGATACAGTTGTTTGATGAACAAAATGGATCTTATGGATGCCTTGGTTGGTATCATGAAACATGGAGATACATTAACCCTTTACACACGATCCCGACTTTAAACAACCCTGAGAAAGAAGCCTTTTGAAAACATTATAGGAAAAGGAGGAAATACTGGTAACCAGCACTTTCTCCTTTCCCTACAATGTTTTCTACCCTTCCCAAAACAAACTGTAATTTTTGAGTCATGTTTAATTTGTCTTCTACAAATGCTTTCAATTTGGACAAGTCTAAAATTTTGTTGTTAAGTAAAAGAGGTACACCCTCTCTTGCAAGAGCATCCCTCATTTTATTGATGTAGAATAAGCTCATCTGTCTGTTAGCCATTTTATTACCAAACAACAGAAAGAAGCATACTGATTAGAAACAAGGAATGTCTTTAAAAATGATAGATGGCGTGTGAGTTACTGGAATATGAATATAAGTTTTTTGTGGCTCATTCTGAAGTAAAATCATGAAAATAACTATTTGAGTGATTGCCTCTTTTTCTCTCACTGTATTTCATTTTGTTGAAAAGAAGTATTGGGTTATTGGGGGAATGCTTATGAAAAAATTCTCCAATTAATATGAGAAAATCATTCTCTACAACATTATTTTGCTGTGGTATGATTCAAGATCCCGGGGAATAGATTAGTAGCAATGCTTGTGAATAGTGGCTTCATAAATGCACTGTTCAATCTAGAGTACGCCATTGTTCCATAGGCCCCCCCCCCCGCAAGTCTTAGATTGCCCAATTCTATACTAATCCCAGGCGTTCCAAAGCCTGAATGAGGCGAAAAATGCAAAAGCCATTGAAATTACTACTTCTGAAAGCACATTTGGGCTAGTGCTTTCCCCAATTTTAAGCAACTATATATTTTAAGCGACTACCCCACAGAAATTTGAGCTTAAACCAAATTGTCAAAAACTGTTCAAGTTCCAGACAGTCAGTAAAAACTGGTCAGTATGACAAGAAAATTAGACTTAGAAACTGTAGTTTGAGTGATTGATGGAAAAGTCAAATACCTATGCTAAAGAATGTCAGAATTTTTTATTTCTACAGGGCTTTCATTAAGAGCCGGGGGCTGGGGATTTTACCCATCTATTTTGACCGTACCCCCCGGCTACTTTTGTCCTACAAAAAATGGCCAATGGTGTTTTTTTTTAATCCAGAATATAAAACTCGGAATAGAACGGCGTTATCTGAATGTTTTTACTGACTATTTTGCTTATAAAATATTGCCCTGTCACTAAAAACATAATGAAATTAACTGCACCTTTGGATCTGTCTCGCGAATAGTTTGTTTAAAAAATAATGCCGTAAATCGGTCTTTTTTATCGCTCGTTTTGGCCCGGTCGTTTCAGGTCTACGTAGTTTCGGCCTTTAGTCAATTTTTGGGGAGGGTCACCGTTGTCAGGGTAATGTTTGGATTTCTATTTACTTGAGGGGTCCGAAAAGCTGACAGAGGTGTTCCAGGTAATAAAGTCCGAATCATCCGTGCCGATGTGAATTGGAGTGGTATGGTTTTGGCTCAAAGTGTCTCAGAATCATGCTACATTGTTTATGACAATCGGAAATGGGCGATGTAAACAAACCAGCATGTCTACGAATCTTCTGAACACAAATGCACAGAAGACTCGCAAGAGTTAGATTGAGCCGAAAAGACATGTCTTTTATAGTGGTGGGCTGATGATCAACTATAGTCAAAGTCAGTTGGTTTTGGCTTCCGATTCCGATAATCGATTGAAAATCCCGGAATCGTTTGTAGTCGATTCCTGAACTCGCTCGGTCCCAAAACTTGAATTCTGGTTTTTTGCGCTTAGTTTTGTGACTTATATTAATCACACTCTTGGATTCAACATAGTGGATAACAAACACGAAAATTGGCCAGAAAAATGAGAAAGAAATTTTTGTCCATGGATGTCTTGACAAAACTTGACAACTCGACAAGCTTCTCATTTGATCCCTGAGCCCAGATTTCGACACTTGGAAATTTGAAATGGCCTGTCTTTGACACTGAAAAATATCTGCCTAAATGTCAATCTGACGCATGAAATTATCGTCTAGAGCTTTATATAACCTAGCTTGTGTGCATCCGGCAGAAATATGGGCTAAACACAATCAGTATAAAATGCAAAGGACATGCGCATGATAATGAAGCGGGCGAGTCATTTATGACAAAGTAACAAAGGTGTTAATCCTCTTATCTACTGTAAAGTGACAGATTTAAAAGTTACCTGCTATTCAAACTGACTAACTGATGTCAAATCATGTAGTAATACTTCCCCAAAAATTAATTGTCACGAAAAAATAGTTCGCAAAAAAAACGTGAAAACCCATGACACTACAATGAGCAGCGCGGCATCGTCCGATCAGAGGGACTTCAAACTATTTACACAAATCTCTGAATAAAACAATAAGTGGAAGCTAAAATTCTGTTCATGAGTGAAAAAAAAAAAAAAAAATGTTGTTTTATGAAATGAAAATATAGATCTATGGGGGGGGTGTTTCGTCTGCAAATGCTTGATATGAATAAAGAATGATAAACGAATGATATTGAATAAAGTAGAAAATTTAATGGTAATGTATTTCCATTGATTTTTAAAGTGAAAAACACATCTTTATAAACTTAATATCATGTAGACAATATTGTCACAGTATTTAAAGCAAAAAGGCATTCTCAGTTAAATGGAGAAACCGATTGTACAACCGATAGCTAGTAGGTTTGCTCTTCCGATTAAAAAGGGATAATCGATTGAGATTTCAAACCGATTGACCAACACTACTTTTAAGGAATTTGCAGAGCTTGTCAGAGATGAAGTTCATCTATATGCTAAAGCTGTGCAACTTTCTGTCAAGTCAACACCACCCTCTTATGATGACTGGTCGGAGAGTGAATGTGAAAATGATTGGTAATCATCAGTACATTTTGCAAGTTGTGTGATGAAAATGCCCAAAAATGCTTTTGGAATTCTGTACTGTTTTCTCATTTTATGCATGATTTATGCACAAAACTGACAGATAAATCAACAAAACAAATTCAAAAAATACTATAGACTCATCTCTAAGAGCCATTGTTGATTACCATTCATTTTCATATGAACAAAATTTGGGGATGAAATAGTAAAGTTAAGCTTCGTTGACAAAAAGTTCTGTTTTATTTGATCCTCTTCATTATATTCTTCTCCATGTTTCTGAAGAAAAAGGGGGGGGGGATATGGACAAGAAATTGCACCTAATACCCCCCCTGGATATGTGGTTCTCCATGTCTACAAACACCTAATTTTCGTTTTCAGCTGGGGGCCAAAGGCCCCCTGGACCCCTGGACAAGGGGCACTGCCCCCATGGCCCCCGCGGGGGGAGGACCCCCAGACCCCCCTTCTACTTTTGGAAATTACCCTTCTACTTTAAATCTTATTGAAAGCCTTGTTTCTACCATTGAGAGATGTATTTCATCATTTTATTCAAGGTTAAATTTTGGGCAAAAACAAGGTTACATCGATAATAATGATGATTTCTGTGGTGTTGCTATTCTATTAGCATAGTACTCATGGATAGATTAATGAGAATACACTTGTTAAATAAAAGGGTTAGTTCAATTAGTATAATTGTGCAGTCTGATCTTTGATTTACAATGTCTGCTTTGTTGAAACTTTATACAGAAAACACCACTATGATACTGTAATTACTCGGGTCTAAATTCTAGATCGAAAATGTTTCTTGGGTTAATTCGGCATTCTTAGGTCAAGAGCCAAACGACAAATTTTAGACTTGTCGAAATTGAGAGTATTTGCTGACAACAAAATTAATGTGACTCAAAAATTGAAGTTTGTTTTCGGACGGACAGAAAATTTTGTGGGAAAAGGAGAAAGTGCTGGTTACCAGCATTTTCTCCCTTTCCTACAATGTTTTCAAAAGGCTTCTCCTTCAAGGTCGTGAGAACCAGGGTTTGTTTGGTAGAGTGTTAAAGTGAAATGATTATTGAACCACCATTTATTGGTGAAAACAGTAACAACTACTAATAAAGAAACCATACTTCACTTAATTAACACTCCCTTCCACTGCAATATTACTTACTGCAGAGGCCTCTAGACAACCCACACCCAACCATACCAGAAAGTCTGTGATTTAATCCCTTACCAAACAATCCCTGGTTTTTACAACCCTGAGATAGAAGACTTGAAAACATTGTGGGTAAAGGAGAAAATGCTGGGAAAACAAATTTCAAATCTTAAGTCACATTTATTTTGTCGTCTGCAAATGCTTTCAATTTGGACCTCTCTAAAATTTTGTTGTTTGGTAAAGAGTTAAGTGACAAACTCCTAAATGCATGATGTTACAGAAGACCACTCCTTCATGCATGGCTTTGTCCTGATTTAAATAAATTACCTAACAACTATGTTAGGGAGATATCTCTTTAGCTCAGTGGTTATGGTATTGGTCTTTTAAACCTCGAAAAACAAGGATATTTGTCTGCATGGGTTTGAATCCAGCCAAATGCAGTTTGTATTTCAGCTATGCATTTGTTGCGAACTTTCATGTTTGTAAGAGTGATAACTTTTCTAAAACTTTTCAAACAAAGACTGATGAAATTTACTGATGACCGATATTTTACAATTTAAGTTACTACAGCGGTATCGACACATAATCCTAATTGTTACACAAATTCCAGTAATATTACAAACTTAAGGTAACACAAAATTTGTCAACTAACTTTAAAAAAAAACTTTAATATAGTGAAGTATTGAATACAAGCTTTCAATGGTAATCATGAACGCTATTTCATGTCCAAATGAATCATGATTGGTGGTAAAATTGATAGTCTGCATTAACTCTTTACCAAACAACAAAATATTGGACCCTACCAAATTGAATGCATTTGCAGACAACAAAATAAATGTGACTCAAAAATTGAAATTTGTTCATGGAGAGTTCATGAAGAGTAGAAAAAATTGTGGGAAAAGGAGAAAATGCTGGTTACCAGCATTTTCTCTTTTTCCCACAATGTTTTCAAAAGGCCTTTTCTCAGGGTCATGAAAACAGTGGATTGTTTGATAAAGAGTTAAGAGAATGGGTCTTTCAAATGGCAATCACTTTGCAAATGGCATTAACTAAAACCTGGAAGAAAGTATCGTACTTACTCTTCGATGAGAATTTCAGGAAATTGGTCATGAAATAAGAGCGTCCTTTTGGTGTTTTGTATGGCGTCCCAACATGTTAATTAGCTGAAATACATTAAAGGAGTAAACATAAGTAATACCTCTGGAAATCTTATATTTTTCCATCAACTAGTTGGTACATCTTAAGGACAATCGCATCAGTTTCACCATTTTTTGAAAATATTCAGAATTTCATGAAACTTTGTTTGGTGATAGTATATTATCTGATCTACCAAAACAGGAGATACAAAATGGGGTCACCAGCTTTTTGGAAAACTTTATGAATATTTCTTTTAGTACACCCTGTATTGTGGCAGTTTAGGAGGAAATTTCACCTATGAAAACTAAGTCTATGTATATTTTTTTAAATGACAACAGTTATAAGCAAATTTTATGTCATTGTATTTGTGAAACATCAAATTTAATGAAAAAAATAATCTAGAGTATACTAAGTATCAATCTTTTAAAAAAGAAAACCTTAAATTATGGCTAAAACACCTTTATTTTGGAAAAAGAAAAACAAATATCTTTTAACTCTTTACCAAACAACAAAATTGAAGACTTGTCCAAATTGAAAGCATTGTAGACAACAAATGTGGCTCAAAAATTGAAATTTGTTTTGAGAAGGGTAAAAAACATTGTGGGGAAAAGGAGAAAATGCTGGTTACCAGCATTTTCTCCTTTTCCCACAGTGTTTTCAAAAGCCTTTTTTTTTTTTTAATGTTCTAACATTCAGATTTTTCTTTTTTTTCTATAAATAATATTCAGATACTAAACTTAAAGAATCAGGCTTAAAACAAATAGGTCAACGCCTTATTTTTTAAGAAAATACATTTTAAGTTTGTGGGTGGGGCACTACCTAATGTGTAAATGTAGGGTTTGTCAAAGACAAAGACATTATATGAAGTAAATTATCTCAATTTTTTCAACAATTTAAAAATCTTTGTTAGAATCAAGTTTGTTGGTCATAATAAACCAATCCATAGCATATAAATGTAATACTGATGTTAGCATTTAACCCTTTACCAAATGACTACCGGTAATTTTAGACTCTTCTAAATTTGATACGCTACACCATTTATGTATCACAGTTCTTTGATGGGTCAGGTCAGAAATCATTGTGTGAAAAGGAGGAATAAATCATAGGGAGAAATTTCTCCTCTGGACATCAATGTTTTCTAATGTTGTCTGCTGCAGACTCATCTAGCTACGGGATAACCTGGTAAAGGACAAGACCAAACTTAACTCTTTACCAAACAACAAAATTTTAGACTGGCCCAAATTGAAAGCATTTGCAGACGACAAAATAAATGTGTATAAAAAATTGAAATTCAATTTGGAAAGGGTAGAAAACGATGTGGGAAAAGGAGAAAATGCTGGTTACCAGCATTTTCTCCTTTTCCCACAAAGTTTTCCAAAGCCTTCTTTCTCAGGGTCGTTAAAAGGTCGGGATTGTGTGGTAGAGTTAAAGCATCTGCATCTGAAAAGATGTTTTAGCTCGACGATACATCTGCCAGATAGAGCGCTAGTAGGACTGTGTCCATATTTCCGACGTTAGATGACGTAGTTAGGTGATTGACTTTGACTGATATTTTGAAAGCGTAATTTTGGATTCTTGCCTTGCATATAATTATTTCGTTTGATTCAAATACTTTTTTCTTCCTTTTGCTGACATGAAATAGCTTGTTTTAGTTCTTGCTTTATCCATTCTGCAGACATTGACAAGTGTGGCAAGATCAACTGTGTTAGGTGCTCACCAATTTGAGTAAAAGGTGAGCGTGATAGTTACACTAAGGGTGGAAATGGAAACTGTCACAAGTGTTGTTAATCATATGGCAGGGTATTCCCTTGGCAATAAAAATTATTATATTATGAATAGTGTTTTAAGGCCCGTCGACAACTTAAGTCATATTGGGCGCACTTACTTAGTAAACAATAATGCGAGGTGAAAATAACATACATGTGCAACAACATAAGACAAACATGATAAATGAGGAATGGACGAAACACAAAATGATGCCCCTTTTGTCGCCTTTTACGACATGCATGCTGTCACTTTTGTTCCGCCAGATGAAATGGCAGATGTGACGATCGCGGGACTGCAGTGGTTTATTCTTATACCCCCGATTAAACCACACGGGGTCCCACAGGCCAATTGATTCCCATTCCAAACCCTATTTACATCAAGAAAAAAATACAGGATTTGGAATAAGAACTACCCAGCCTGCTGCAATCCTACGAATTACGAGGAAAGCAGCCGTTTGTCTCTAATTTTAGTCGCCTTCTACGACATGCCATAGAGAAAGGCCGAGGTCCTATTCTATAAATTAAAAAAAACCCGGGACCCCACGGGGAGGCAATAAAAATAATGTGTGTTTTGTACAAAACTTTCTACAGCCTATGTATGTATTGTTACATGATGATCTGTAAGGTTTTTACACGTGAGTAGCATTCATGCAGATGTCAAGCTGCCCAGTGCATTTTGGTGCGAAATATATATTTTTGGCCTAAAAATATAGGAAATTAATGTAAAAAATATAGGAGTAAAATAGGAAATTATCGGCTTACAAAGGACTTCTATTAACATTAAAATGTACAATTAACTTGAAAGGCAACAGACTAAAAGCAATAAAGCAAATCCAAATTTTTCCGAAGTCTGATGAATTTTCCCTGGCCTCCACCTCCCCTTACAGCCAGCTCTTTATCCCTTTCCCAAACAATCCCTGGTTTTCACGACCCTGAGAAAGAAGCCTTCTGAAAACATTGTGGGAAAAGGAGAAAATGCTGGTAACCAGCATTTTCTCCTTTTCCCACAATGTTTTATTCCCTTCCCAAAACAAATTTCAATTTTTGAGTCACATTAATTTTGTCATCTGCAAATGCTTCTAATTTGGAATAGTCTACAATTATGTCGTTTGGTAAAGAGTTAAATCACCATCTCTATTATTACAACATAGATATCTCATTTAATGTAATTTTTTTTTTATTTCCTTTATTGCTTTACGTCAGCAAATAAATGTGTTTGACTAGCACAAGTCATTTAAATTACTGACTAGAATAATATAATACTCAAGCTGACTAGACCATTTGCTTTGTGAAGATCTTGAGAAAGCAAAGCACCATTTTTCAATGAACATCAAAGGATAAGATCAGACTAACTGGATCCTTCCTTCAATGCAGGTAACACTTATTAAAGCTATAGCTATAGATATTCAGTGCATTGACATTAGTTTCAACACAATACATGTAACTGTATTGTAAATCAATGCACTTCATCAGCAGCATTTTGAAAACTAGAGGCCCTTGAGGGCCTGAAATCGCTCTACTGGCATTGATTTTGCTTTTTTGCTAGCATACACTATGAATTCATGATGCAAAAAGAAAAAAAAAAGAAAAAAAAAAACACACAAAAATGTGTTCTTGCAACTGGGCTTGAACCCACTAAGACAGCATAAGTAGGCATGGTGAACTGAACAAACAGTGAAAAAAAATGAAGTTGCAATTTCTCAAAACTAAATGTTTGGAATCCAGCTAAATTTGATAGGGTTTGAGTACGCCTTGTATTAAACAATTCTAGCAAATTTAAAAACAAGAGGGCCATGATGGCCCTGTATCGCTCCACTGGCTAATACATAAAATCCCTACATGCCAAACATTACAATACTTGGCCCATTGGTTTTGAACATAAGACCCCTGAGACAGGACTAAAATTGGTAGCCCTAGTTCTTATGGTTAGTAACAAGAAGATTTCTACAGATTTCACTATATAAGCCTGTGTAAAACTTCTGACCCCTGGGGATGAATCAAATTCGACCCTAGGGCTATAATTTACATACTCTTGGTGAAGGCCCACTAGATAAAGCTACATGCAAAATTTGGTAGCACTAGGCTTTATGACTAAGTACAGGGAGATTTCTTAAGATTTCTCTATATAAGCCCATGTAAAACTTGTGACCCCCAGGGCGGGGCCAATTTTGACCCCAGGGCTATAATTTGGGCACTCTTGGTAGAGGCCCACTAGATAAAGCCATATGCAAAATTTGGTAGCCCTAGGCCTTATGGCTAGGTACAGGGAGATTTCTAAAGTATTCCCTATATAAGCCCATGTAAAACTTGTGACCCCTGGGGTGGGGTCAAATTTGACCCAAGGGCTATAATTTGGGCACTCTTGGTAGAGGCCCACTAGATAAAGCCACATGCAAAATTTGCTAACCCTAGGCCTCATTGCTAGGTACAGGAAGATTTCTAAAGTTTTCTCTATATAAGCCTATGTAAAACTTGTGACCCCCGGGGCGGAGTCAAATTTGACCCCAGGGCTATAAATTTGAAGAAACTTGATAGAGGCCCACTAGATAAAGCTACATGCCAAATTTGGTAGCCCTATGCCTAATGGTTTCAGACAAGAAGATTTTCAAAGATTTCCAATATTTTTAAGTTTTGTTGCCATGGCAACCACAGTTTTTGATAGATGAATAGCGTTTTAAGGCCCGTCGACAACTTAGGTCATATTGGGTGCACTTACTAAGTAAACAATAATGCGAGGTGAAAATAACATACATGTGCAACAACATAAGACAAACATGATAAATGAGGAATGGACGAAACACAAAATGATGCCCCTTTTGTCGCCTTTTACGACATACATGCTGTCACTTTTGTTCCGCCAGATGAAATGGCAGATGTGACGATCGCGGGACTGCAGTGGTTTATTCTTATACCCCCGATTAAACCACACGGCAGTGCTAGCTCTGGCCCAAGTAAAATAATGGCCAACAACTTTTTCTTGAAACAAATAATAGACAAATTAAGCGCACGAAGTTTGCTTTAAAAGAAAAGACATGCACATGTAGCATTAACTTAATTTTTTACTCATAGTTTCAAACTTTCATTCACATAGTCATTTCCACTACAATAATAAACAAAAGAAAAAAATTGTCATATATATTTAATCTTACCTTGTAGAAAATATTGTGGGAAAGGAGAATTTGCTCTATACCATTTCCTGGGATAGTGCCCCTTTTCCCACAATATTTACATAAAAGCATAAAGGCTTTAAGGTCCTAGTTTCTTTTGATGAATGGTTACTCCTTTACCAAAAGACAAAATTTTATTTTAATCTTACATTGTAGAACATATTGTAGGAAAAGGAAAATTTGTTCTACAACATTTCCTAAGGATAGTGCTTCTTTTCCCACATTATTTGCATAAAAGCATACAGACAATTAAGTCCTAGTTTCTTTTGATGAATGGTTACTTCTTTACCAAACAACAATTTTCTTTGTATTGTAATAAATGATGTGGACAAGTAAAAGAGAAAATTTTCTATTACATGACGAATTACCTCCCTTTATTATCTGTTGACCTTAATTATTTTCAAATAAGGTCAATGAGGAGGGTAAGATGTCTTAAATAAAGTCATTCACTCGATAGTACCTAAACAGTGAAGTGGACGAAGGTTATCAACCTAAGCCTTTAAATTTCATTTGAATTTTCATAATGCTATTCACTGGTAACCACTACTAAATCCAATACTGTAAATGCAGTTTAATTTTCCTTAGTTTGTTATCTTTTTTTATTGGCGATAGTTTTCATTTAGGACGACCCACATTGACGTGTAAGTGAAGGATGACAAGATTTTGGGGGTACAAGAACGAGATTTATTATACAGTCAAACCTGTATAAGACAGCCAGCTCTGGGACTGACCCTAAGTGGCTGTCTTATACAGGTGGCTGTCTTATCCAGGTTCTATATTCATGAGACACATAGATTGTTCCATTTAGGACTTTTATTTAATGAATAAACAAAGTTTGATTTACAAATGTATATGTATTTATCAGCAGACACATATGGCTCGAAGCTACGTACAAATCAAATGCAAAGATAAGGTAACCGAGAAATTTGTTTTGGGAAGGGTAGAAAACATTGTGGGAAAGGACAAAATGCTGGTTACCAGCATTTTTTCCTTTTCCCACAATCTTTTCAGAGAGTTTCTTCCCCAGAGTCGTCAAAAGTAGTTATTGTGTGGTAATGGGTTAAAGAAAAAAAATCTAAAAACATATTTAACTTACTCAGGTAGATAGGGTACAGTCCTTATTTTGTAATCCACAATTTATGTCACAGTCTGATAGAAATGCTTTACGAAGATTGAAAGAGCTATTGTCTCAAATTTGCTTCTACAAAATCATTCATACATGTCAGCCATAATAAGTGTGAAATGGATTATCAAAAATACGCATTAATGTGTTAAAATCTGGTCTGTATCGGTTTTCAAACTCGTCCTATTGTTCTACGATGATCGATAATTGAATAATCTCACCTGTCAAACTGCGACAATCTCTGACCCATTTTACGGCTGAAGGGTGTTTGTTTCCAGCTAATCATCTTCTTTATAGTATTTGGTGGTCATAAAACGATTTACAAATGACCAATTATTGATTTCATTGTCTAATCAAGCCAAGTCAGCGACATTAAACCCTTAACACAGGACTATGTAGGTCGGGTTTCCCGATCGGTAAACAAAAATGGCGGCGGCGTTTTCGATCTTTTTACCCGAGTTTTACAAGTTTGAAAACCGGCCATCATAAGATTTTGGTGGCGCGTTTATGCAGGTTTCGGCCGATTTCGGACCCAAAAGTACTGGCCGTTGGCCGGGTCATGCAGGTGGCGCTCTTATCAAGGTTCATTTTAGAGTAAATTGCATTGGGGATGTTCGGAAGTGTCTCATTTAGGCAGGTGGCGCTCTTATACAGGTGGCCGATCGGGCAGGTTTGACTGTAATAATGTCAACATGTCAATTAAATTAAATTATGAATTATTGTTTTCTTTTTGTTCGCCGACATTTAAACAGCGCCGGTTTACGTTAGCAATGTAAACGAATTTATGATATCTAATTGGTTTCCATTAGTCTCCATCGCCGTTTCTGGCGGTATCGAAATCGAAGACATTCTATCAATCACTGTGTCGATTAAAACAGTCAATCAAAATTTAATGTGAACTAAACAATAATCGCCAACTGTTCTCCAATTAACGGATTAGAATAACAACCGGTAATATGACATGCGTTGTGGAATATACAAGCCAACTGTGACCTGTCGATTACCTAAGGTTGCGTCCACCGAGGTGTGAAACAAGCGATTACCACACATTTCCGGTGCAAATTAGCTCGTGATCAAGGCAAGTAAAGGGAATTTTACCCAACTTTTTTGGGAGTAAATTAATCGACAATTTTTATCGACAATTGGAAAAATTAATCGACAACTGAATTAATTAATCGACAATTGTCGATAATGTCGATTGGCAGCGCGAGCACTGACACGGGGTCCCACAGGCCAATTGATTCCCATTCCAAACCCTATTTACATCGAGAAAAAAATACAGGATTTGGAATAAGAACTACCCAGCCTGCTGCAATCCTACGAATTACGAGGAAAGCAGCCGTTTGTCTCTAATTTTAGTCGCCTTCTACGACATGCCATAGAGAAAGGCCGAGGTCCTATTCTATAAATTAAAAAAAAACCCGGGACCCCACGGGGGCACAGTTTTTGAAGGAATCAGATTCTTTCAAGAAATTCTGAAGAGGACCATGGCAGGATCATTTCTGTGAAGTTTCATCAAAATTGGATGGGTAGTTTCAGAGAAGATGTTTAAAAAAAAAGTTAACGCACGGATGGACGGACGGACGGATGCACGACGGACACCGGGCCATGACATAAGCCCGCTGGCCTTCGGCCAGTGGAGCTAGACTTATAATGTGGACTTTTTGAGTAAACGATACTAAGTCATCAAATGGCAGCTTGTCCTGAATGGTTTACTAGATTTTCTTCACTTTTAACAGGGTTCAATCCCTTGATGAACCAAATAATCTTTGCAAGTTTCAAAAAAATTGGATCAACACTGTGGACTTCATTGCCTAAACAAGAAATGGAAATTTTCAACTTTGAATGGCTACTTTTTCCATACTGATGGTCAGATTTTTTTTCAAATCTATAGGATTCAAGCTGTTGATGATACAAAGCAACTGTGCAAGTTTCATGAAAATTCAACCCTTTATCAAACAATCCTTTGTTTTAACAACCCTGGTGAAGAAAGAAAAACCTTTTGACAACATTGTGGGTAAAGGAGAAAATGCTGGTAGCCAGTATTTTCTCCTTTTTTCTACAATGTTTTCTACCCCATCAAAGACAAGTCCAATCATGTGAGTAAAATTTAATTTGTTGACTCCAAATGCTTTCAATTCGGTTGAGTCAATAAATTTGACGTTTGGTAACAATTTAAACATGTATTTTACATCTCTTGAGAAACAAGTTCATACAACTCGTACTAATCTCTTTGGATACTGCTTCCTGGGAACTAAACCAGAACTTGTGCCCAATGTGTGGGATTTATATTTAACCCTTTACCAGTCAATCCCTAGTTTTTACGACCCTGAGACAGAGGCCTTTTAAAAACATTGTAGGAAAAGGAGATAATGCTTGTAGCCAGCATTTTCTCCTTTTACCACAATGTTTTCTGCTCTGCTGGAAACAAATTTCAATTTTTGAAATATTTAACTTTATTTTGTCGTCTGCAAGTGATTTCAATTTGGACCTGTTTAATATTTTGTGGTTTGGTAAAGAGTTAAAAATAAAAAAATATTGTGGATAAAGGACCAATTGATAGTTGCCAGCTCTTTCTATGTTTTTACAATGAATCTGAAGTCGCCTATACTGCAATTTGACTGGAATGTCAGTGTTAACCACTCAGTCCCTAGTAGACCAATTTGAGACTTACCCAAATTGAAACAATTTGCATAAGACAAACAAGAACTGAACAAATTTACACTATCCTTTCCCACGGCTTACAATTCAGAGTTTAAGACTTTCACAGAGAAGCTCTATATGGAACATACAATAGCTATACATGTATGATAAATTTTTGCACTGAATGGATCATGTGGACAAGGTAAACACAAAAAAGTATTTCACACAGGTAGGTCCCCTCTCCCTCTCTCTGATGTTCATGTATTTCTGTATGGTAAGAAATACAACTAAAATAATTTTCAAAATAATTTTGAGAATTAACTCTTAATAATCTCGGAACATATTCTTTTATCAAATTTCATGCTGGTTAACAGCATTTCAAAATATTCTTATTCTCATGAAAATCGTGATTTATTGTGTAACCCTTCACCCATGAGAGAATAAACTTGTACCCGTCAGTGTTTACAGAATTCTTTACAAGGTACAAATATCAACAAGGATCCATCAACAAATAGTTAGAACTAACATCTCACGATTATGAATCGTAAAAGTCAAGAAAAAGGTTATTTGACATGAACCTAAAGTGTCGGGGAAATGTCTTCAAAAGTGTCGAGGAACTGTCTTGTCGTGGAACTGTCTTGAAACCGTCCTTTTTTTTTTTTTGTTTAATTCCGCCCGTTAATCTACTGAAAATGCTTCACGTGAAACAAAGTTTATGCCATACACTTAATTCTATCATGCATAGGGTAATATTTCTGTAAGCGAAGTTCGCTGAGTAACAGACGTATTTCAATAGCGCGCGATACTCAACTTGAAACTTGTTGATTTGCCCTTTAATGTGGCCTGTTTGTATAATTATGAAGTTTGAAGTTACTAGCTTTTTTACTTTGGAAGTTTTCGCTGGACAAAAATTTCAAGTTAAAATTTAAAAAGGGCAATAACCCCAAAAATAAATGGCAAAGAGTTATGGTTCTTGTATATTGCACACTTCTCCTTTATGTGATCTATCTGTGTGTGACGTTTGAAGTTACTACGTTCTATACTTTCTAAGTTATGCCCTGCACAAAAAAAACCAAAGTTAAAATTTACGGAGGGCAATAACCTAAAAGACATTAAGCACCCTTTTCCCGTAACATGGTTTTGCATAGATTAAAAAAAATAAGGGCACATGATGAAACTTTTAACAAACAATATAAATGTGAAGTTTCATGAAATTTTGACAAAAACTGAAGGTGATGTTAGTAAGAATTGGAATTTTACAAAAAAAAACATTTTTCCATGACACAGTGTCAAATTGGAAAACCGAGAAAAAGTCATTGGCGCAATATCCTAAAGAGTTCATATATGAAGTTTCATCCAATTTGGTCCAGGGGGAGAAATGGCTTCGGACGGACGGACAGACAGAAGACGGAAGGAAGGAAGGACGGACCTACGAAGCTGCGACTCCCCCTTCGGGGAGCATAAAAATGTCTCAAAGTTTTCTGGACGAGTGAGACATTTGTCTCCACTTTTTGAAATCCTTGGCAGAACACTGTTGGCTAACGTAAATCTGGGTTGCAAATCATTAAAATTGGATCCCCGCTAGGTATTTTATATGGTCATATTTTCGGTCCGGTAAAATTTGGTTTGGTCTGGTAAAGATTTGAAGTTAACCAGAACCACTGTTCTGTGAAAAATTTGAGTATTTCGTGAAGTCTGCTAGAGCATAGAATAAACCCAACAACCATTTTCAGCCTACAAAATTTAAACCCTTATCCTGCTAAATAACTGATTTTCAATTCGATGCTAAACACCCAATTAATACTATTTCAAAGCTATGTTTTGGAAAATGATACCTCTTTCTCAGACATTGTAGATCCAAGATCAGACTGCACATTCTGTGCAGTCTGATCTTGATCTACACTGTCCACAAAGGGTCAGCGTCAGTCACGCTTATCAGCCTAAGGGTTAATAAGACTCAAATAATTGCAATTTCTGGGTTACTATTGTTCAGAATGTTTGTGCAGTCTGATCTTGATCTACATTGGCGGCAAATCCAACTATTGTTGTGAAAGCTATTATTTCCATACTAAAGAAGAATAAACCCTATACTAAACAATTTCAAGAAGAAGGAAGACAGCTTTTGAAATCATTGTGGGAAAAAGAGAAATGCTAATCAGCAATTACTCCTTTTCCAATAATGTTTTCTAGCCTTTCTATGACAAATCCTTCCATTTCAGCAATGCCAGCTGAGGCAGCTGAGTGGTTATCATATTTGACTCATGACCTGTGGTCACCAGATCAATATCAGGTTGAGGCAAACTTTCTTTACAGCGAAATTTCCCATCTCACCTCTGATGCATGTGAGAAAAGTAGTCAGTGACTTGGAAAAAAAGTTGTATCAGTACTGGACTGAGAGAGCAAGGAAACACATGCATAGGTGCACTGATCACCAGGATATGACCAAAGCTATTGAAACAGCGTTAAACTCCAATGCAATCAATTTTAGTAACACTTAATATGTTGTCTGTACATGCTAAATGGATTTAGACATTCCAAAATTTTGTTATTTGATAAAGTAACCTGTTACCAAACAAACCCAAGTTTTAACCCTTTTCCACGCAACAAATTTTAGACTCTCTGCAATTCAAAACATCTGCAGGTCAAAAAAATCAAAATTAGTACAAATGCACCTAATTTCTCTGATAAGATAGAAAAAATTGTGGGAAAACGAGAAAATGCTGGTTACTAGCATTTTCTCCTTATTCCGCAATGTATTCAAATGACTTTTAGGAAAAGAAGAAAATAGTGATAATCAACACTTTTTTCTTTTCTAGCAATCCAGACTTTGAACAACCTTGAAGAAAGACAGTTTTTGAAATCATTTTGGGAAAAGGAAAAATGCTGGTAATCAACAATTTCTCCTTTTCCTATAATGATTTCTAGCTCCTTTCTGGAACAAATCCTACCAATTCAGCAACATTGAGTTTGTTGTCTGCACATGCTTTGACTTCAGACAAATCCTAAATTGTGACATTTGGTAAAGAATACCAAACAACATAATTTTAAGCTTGTCCGAATTCACATTTAAAATGTGACTCTGAAACAGAAATTTCTTTAAGGAAGGGTAGAGACTATTGTGGGAAAAGGAGAAAACACTGGTTACCAGCATTTTCTTCATTTTCCATATTGTTATCAAAAGGTAGCTTTCTCAGGGTTGTTAAAATGTGAAACTGTGTGGTAAAGAGTTAACAGCTGTACCACTCAGTCCCAACTTTTAATGACCCTGAGAAAGAAAGATTTTGAAAACATTGTGGGAAAAGGAGAAAATGCTGGTGACCAGCATTTTCTCCTTTTCCCACAATGTTTTCTACTTTTCCCTAAATAAATTTCAGTTTTTGAGTCACATTTATTTTGTCGTCTGTAAATGCTTTCAATTTGGAGAGGTCTAAAATTTTGTCGTTTGGTAAAGAATTAAAGCAGAAATTACCTGTTGAACCTTCTTGATCTACAGTACCCATTTCTAGCACCAGCTGCTGTTAAAATCATCTAGATGTATCATAAAACAACTGATCATTCAAAGTGTGTATATGTATGTGTGTATGGATAATGGCCACAAGTCAAATCATATTGCATAACAAGAGGGCCTAATCCAGATCCAAAACCTAGAGAAATTCACACCCAATACTTCTACTGAAAACACTCATACATGTGTAACCCTTTATTCAAACTAAACATGTTTAGACTGTTATCAATTATTAGCTCTTTACCACACAACAAAAATGTAGACTTGTCACAATTGCAAGCTTTTGCAGACGACAATTTGAAATGTATCTCAAATGATGGAATTTGTAATAGGGGTAAAAAACATTGTGGGAAAGAAGAAAATGCTGGTTACCAGCATTTTCTTCTCTTTCCACAATGTTTCCAAAAGGCTTTTTTCTCATGGTTGCTAACACCTGGGATTGTGTGGTAAAGGGTATAGATCAAGATCAGACTGCATAGAACATGGAATCTGATCTTGGATCTACTCTGTCTGATCAGGAGATTATTTTCCCCAAAAAAATATCTTTGGAAAAGCACTATTTGAGTTTTTTACTATTGACTTGAAAGTTTCATGTTAATTATTTTTCAGGATAAGGGTAAAACTGGATTGTGTGGTAAAGGGTTAACATTTAGGTGGCCAGTAATGGCTCAGTGACCTTTTGTGGGTAGTGTAGATCAAGATCAGACTACATACTGTGCAAATTTTCCCCCCTCCCCCACAAGAAAATAGCTTTGTAAAAGCAATACATGTATTTGGGTTGTTAATGTCAGCTTGAACATTTCATTTAACCCTTTATCAAACAATCTCTGGTTTTTACAACCCTGAGATAGAAGCCTTTTGAAAATATTGTGGGAAAAGGAGAAAACGCTGGTAACCAGCATTTTCTCCTTTTTCCACAATGTTTTCTACCATGCTGGAAACAAATTTCAAGTTTTGAGTTATGTTTATTTTGTTGTCTGCAAGTATTTTCAATTTGGACCAGTCTAAAATTTTGTTGTTTGGTAAAGAGTTAACTTATACACCAGGATAAGGGTTACCCAAGACACTTTTATATACATGTACCTCAAACTTTAACCCTTACTGAGGCTGTTACAAATGTAGTTGCCTTTGTGGCCTGTGTAGATCATGATCAGACAGCACAAAATAAGCAACCTGATCTCTGATCTACACTCTCTGCTTTGCTGAATCACTTTAGACAGATGGCAACCATGGAATTGCATTTTGTGGGGTCATGAAAACATCTGATTGGATTTATTTAGTGTACCAAGGGTTAATCCTGTACCACATGACAGTACTTAGACTTGTCTAAATTTTATAGTTAGACTTGTCCAAATTGAATACTTAGACTTGTCCAAATTTAATAGTTAGACTTGTCCAAATTGAAAGCATTTCCAGACGACAATTGGAATGTTGCTCAAATGATGCAATTTTTTTCCAATGCAGTAGAAAACATTGTAAGAAAAGGAGAATTTTCCTCTTTTCCCACAATATTTTCAAAATGCTTCTTGCCCTGGGTCGTTAAAAGTCGGCTTTTGCCTTAACTCTTTACCAAATGACAAATTTTAGATTTTTCTAAATTGAAAGCATTTAGCAGACAACAGAATAAACATGACTCAAAAAATTAAAACTTGACTTTGGAAGAGTAGAAAACATTGCGGGAAAAGGAGAAAATGCTGGCTACCAGCATTTTCTCCTTTTGCCACAATGTTTTCAGAAGGCTTCTTCTTCAGTGTCGTTAAAACCAGGGATTGTTTGGTAAAGGGTAAACTCACAACTGAACGACAAATACTTAGACCCGTCCGAATCTGAACCATAATGCAGAAGACTGATCAAATGTGGCTCAAATTTTTTTAAAATATCTTAGAAAGGGTTGGAAACATTGTGTGAAAAGGAGAAACTGCTGGTAACCATATTTTAAGCATTTGCAGATAACTAATTAAATGTGGCTCAAATGTTTGCTTGTGTCTGAGAAAGGGTACGAAACATGGTACGAAAAGGAAAAAATGCTGTTTACTAGCATTTTCTCCTTTTACCACAATGTTTTCAAGCCTAGTTCCTTTCCTTTTATTGGAAGCATTTGCTGAAGACTAATCAAATTGTGGTTCAAATATTTAAATATGTCTAGGAAAGACTTGGAAACATTGTGGGAAAAGGAGAAAATGCTGGTTACTAGCATGTTTTTCTTATCCCACAATGTTTTTGAAAGCCTATTTCCACAGGGTCATTAAACTTTGGATTGTGTGGTAAAGGGTTAAAATTTTGCAGCATTCCAGAGCTGAGGGAAGAAAGTGAAAATCTTTAAAGTGACAATAAAGGCCAAATGTAAACTAAGGTGATTAAATACATTTGAATTTATATCAAACCATTTAAAAGTATGGAAATTATTGTGGAGATAACAATCTGTCGTTGTTCGGTCGGTCCAAATGTTAGTCGTTGACAGAGAAATACATGGATCTGTGGAAATTGATATTTGACCAATCAGGTCATTGCATTTATTTTACCCAACATGCAGCCTTGTTGACTGCTATTTCGGCTCCCAAACAAACGACTGTTAACGTTGGAGGGATGCAATAGTATTTATTCATTTTGCGTTTTAACCATTTGAATTTAAGAAAAAGTTTAAAATATGTGTTTTGCGAAAGTGTACCGCTGACGTGAGATCAAGCAGAGGCTGTAGACAAGTTAGAATTATGATAATGACTGAAAATGGGGCATTTGTAAAGAGTTCTGATCAGTGCTACATTACACAATGGATTAATAAATGCTATAGTTTTTTTTTTTCCCCTCTGAAAGATTCTGAAAGAGACACAAATGTTTTAAAGTGGAAAACAAAGGTAAAAATAGATCTATATGAAATACTAATAAAAAGACAATATGTTTACTTGAATATCTAACCTTGTTTAATAACCAGTGCACATCCAAAAAGTGGCACTTGTCATCAATGTTTCAGTTTGTCGTTAATCTTAACCCTGCATGGAGAATATGCTGAATGTGTAGATATAGATCAGACTGCAAATTACATGCAGTAAAGTCTTGGGTTTAAACTATCTAGTATTTACAAAATGTACATTGATGTGTAGCTCTTACTGTCTTCCTCAGTAACAGTAGATTTCAATTATAAAAAAAAGTCTAAATTCTGTACTGGTGAAAGTTCAGCTCAATAGGCAACTTGTAAATTTTTCTTTTGACTCGGCTGTTTTAACCATTTACCACAGAAGCCCGAGTTTTAACGACCCTGAGAAAGACAGCTTTTGAAAGCCTTGTGGAAAAAGGAGTAAATGCCAGTAACATTCATTTTTAGCTCACCTGAGCACGAAGTGCTCAAGGTGAGCTTTTGTGATCGTGCTGTGTCCGTCATGTGTCGTCCGTCATGCGACGTGCGTCGTCAACTTTTACCTTGTGTACGCTCTACAGGCCACATTTTCAGTCCGATACTCCTGAAACTTGGTCAGAATGTTTGTCTTGATGATATCTCGGATGAGTTTGAAAATGGGTCATGTCGGGTCAAAAACTAGGTCACTAGGTCAAATCTTAGAAAAACCTTGTGTACGCTCTAGAGGCCACATTTTCAGTCTGATACTCATGAAACTTGGTCAGAATGTTTGTCTTGATTATATCTCATATGAGTTCAAAAATGGGTCATGTGAGGTCAAAAACTAGGTCACTAGGTAAAATCTTTGAAAAACCTTGTGTACAATCTAGAGGCTACATTTTCAGTCCAAAACTCTTGAAAGTTGGTCAGAATGTATGTCTTGATGATATCTCGGACGAGTTTGAAATTGGGTCATGTCGGGTCAAAAACTAGGTCACTAGGTCAAATCTTAGAAAAACCTTGTGTACACTCTAGAGGCCACATTTTCAGTCCGATACTCATGAAACTTGATCAGAATATTTGTCTTGAATATATCTTGGACGAGTTTGAAAATGGGTCATGTTGAGTCAAAAACTAGGTCACTAGGTCAAATCTTAGAAAAACCTTGTGTACACTCTAGAGGCCACATTTTCAGTCCGATACTCATGAAAGTTGATCAGAATGTTTGTCTTGATGACATCTCAGACGAGTTCGAAAATGGGTCATGTCGGGTCAAAAACTAGGTCACTAGGTCAAATCTTAGAAAAACCTTGTGTACGCTCTAGAGGCCACATTTTCAGTCCAAAACTCTTGAAAGTTGGTCAGAATGTTTGTCTTGATGACATCATGGACGAGTTCCAAAATGGGTCATATCAGGTCAAAAACTAGGTCACTAGGTCAAATCTTACAATGACCCTTGTAAGTTTTGAAAACAAGTTGGAAAAAGAAGTACATGCTGGTTACGGCATTTTCTCTTCTTCCCAGAATTTTTTCTACCTTTTCAAAGCCAAATTTCACCACAGTTGATCCACAGTTATTTTGTTGTCTGCAAATGCTTTCAATATAGATTAGTCTAAAATGTTGTTGTTGTTTGGCAGAGTTAAACCCATCAGACATTCTCGTCTAAGAAATATGTCCCAAATAATTGCAGTTACATGGTTGCTTTCATCTATTACTTTCATCAAAGCCAACAGTGAAGATCAGAGATCTGGCTGCACTTTTTGTGCACCCTGATCTTGATCTACACTAGCCGTAAGGGCAACTGTAGTTATGAAAGGCGCTTTAAGGGTTAAAACTTGTTTGAAAATGCCAATAACCAATTTTTTTTGTCCATTTCCCACAATGTTTTCTATCCTTTTCAAGACAAATTTAGCCATGTTACTCTGCCAGACGACAATTTCAAAGCATTTGCACACAACAGTAATCGAAAACTACTGAAAACATTGAATTTGTGTTAGAAAGGAAAAAAAACTCTGTGTGAAATGAAAAAATACTTGTTCTCAGTATTTTCTCCTTTTTATACGCCCGTCGAAGACGGGACGTATTATGGGATCACCCGTGGCGGGCGGGTGGGTGGGCAGCGTCCCCATTCTTTGTCCGGAGCATATCTCCAAAACTATGCTAGCTACGGTTATGAAATTTCATGGGTGGATAGATCTCATCAAGGCGGAGTGCAGTGCACAGGAATCATAACTCTCGCTTGCTTAATTTTTGAGTTATTGCCCTTTGTTGTTTTTCATACTTGAATTTTGTCCGGAGCATATCTCCAAAACTATACTAGCTACGGTTATGAAACTTCATGGGTGGATAGATCTCATCAAGGGGGAGTGCAGTGCACAGGAATCATAACTCTTGCTTCCTTAATTTTTGAGTTATTGCCCTTTGTTGTTTTTCATACTTGAATTTTGTCCGGAGCATATCTCCAAGACTATACTAGCTAAGGTTATGAAACTTCATGGGTGGATAGATCTCATCAAGGCGGAGTGCAGTGCACAGGAATCATAACTCTTGCTTACTTACTTTTTGAGTTATTTCCCTTTGTTTATATTCATACTTGAATTTTGTCCAAAGCATATCTCCAAAACTATGCTAGCTACGGTTATGAAACTTCATGGGTGGATAGATCTCATTAAGGGGGAGTGCAGTGCGAAAGAACCATAACTCTACCTCGTGCTGTCTTTGAGTTATTTCCCTTTGATCGTCATTTTTACAGCATTTTCTCCTTGTCCGGAGCATAACTTTGTCATCTCCAGTCCGATTGACTTGAAACTTGGCATGTGTGTTTGTTGCAATAATACGGAGTGCAGTGCAAAAGAACCATAACTCTACCTTGTGCTGTCTTTGAGTTATTTCCCTTTGATCGTCATTTTTACAGCATTTTCTCCTTGTCTGGAGCATAACTTTGTCATCTCCAGTCCGATTGACTTGAAACTTGGCATGTGTGTTTGTTGCAATAATACGGAGTGCAGTGCAAAAGAACCATAACTCTACCTTGTGCTGTCTTTGAGTTATTTCCCTTTGATCGTCATTTTTACAGCATTTTCTCCTTGTCTGGAGCATAACTTTGTCATCTCCAGTCCAATTGACTTGAAACTTGGCATGTGTGTTTGTTGCAATAATACGGAGTGCAGTGCAAAAGAACCATAACTCTACCTCGTACTGTCTTTGAGTTATTTCCCTTTGATCGTCATTTTTAAAGCATTTTCTGCTTGTCCGGAGCATAACTTTGTCATCTCCAGTCCAATTGACTTGAAACTTGGCATGCGTGTTAGTTGCAATAATACGTATTGCAGTGCAAAAGAACCATAACTCTACCTCGTGCTGTCTTTGAGTTATTTCCCTTTGATTGTCATTTTTACAGTATTTTCTGCTTGTCTGGAGCATAATTTTGTCATCTCCAGTCCAATTGACCTGAAACTTGGTATGCATGTTTGTTGCAATATTACGGAGTACAGTGCGCAAGAACAATAACTCTACCTAGTGTGGATTTCGAGTAATTCCACTTTGATCTTCATTTTTACAGTATTTCTTGCTTGTCTGGAACGGAACTTTGTCACCTCAAGTCAAATTGACTTGAGACTTTGGTAAACATGTTTGTTGCATTACCTGCCCTTTACGATTATTATACCCCCTTGACAACTGGCGGTGGGACGGGCGTATCTTGCGACAATTTGCCACTCTTGTTCCAGAAAGTTTTGATAAGTCTTCTTCCTCAGGCTTGTTCAATGTTAGGATTGCTTGGTAAGGGGTTGACATCTGTGGCAAACTTCAATATATTTAGACTGGTCTTAATTGAAAGTATTTGCAGAGGACAAATCAAATGTTGCTCAGATGTTTAAATCAGTCTGAGAAAGGGTAGAAAACATAGTGAGTTACCAGGATTTTCTCCGTTGTGATAAAATGTTTTAAAAAAATCTTTTTCATGAGCATACTTAAGGTAGTACACTCCTCAGGGTTTTCCCTGACTCACAAATCCTGCGTCATTGACGCAATTTCAACTCAAATGACCCCCAAAATAAATGACAGTGCTTCATCAGTGACACAACTTTCTAAAATCTAAAACATCTAGGAAACTGAATAAAGCGTCATAAATCCAAGTCTGTTCTTGCTTCAATATCGCACGAACATGGTTCATTTTTTAACTACGTGGTTTATTTTAGATAAAAGTGGTTTTCCGGTAATTTATTTATAAAATATGACTGGTTTACACATTATTGTCGTAAAGTAAATGGGATATGTGTGGTAAATACGGGCCCAGTCAAAGTCTTGGTTGGGTTCTTTGTATTTCAAAACTTATTTAACGCAACTTCCGGTAGATAAAAGTATACATTTCCAGTCTGTTCTGTTTGCAGAAAATAATGTCATGATGAAGTAAACTAGCATTCTTTTTTATTGTCTGCTTCCTACAGCTGCCGATCAAACCATGCCAAGCATCGATTCGCACTAAAATGTTTTGTCTGTCATTCCGTCAGAAATGGTTCACAGACTCTTTACTTTCTTGGAGTTTACCTCTTTACCAAATGACAAAATTTTAGGCTTGTCCAAATCGAAAGCATTTGCAGATGACAAAATAAAAGTGACTGAAAATTTGAAATTTGTTTTGTGAAGAGTAGAAAACATTGTGGGAAAAGGAGAAAATGCTGGTTACCAGCATTTTCTCCTTTTCCTACAATGTTTCTAAAGGCTTCTTTCTCAGGGTCGTCAAAAGTAGGGACTGTGTGGTAATGGGTTAAAGGTGAAATGCATTGTATTCCATGCTTGAGAACGAAGAGACTCATTTATTTTGAACCCCTAAGTTTACAAAATGACCCACAACTAATGAGGCAAGGGGTCACAATGACCCCAGTTTTTAAAGCCAAGGGAAAACCCTGCCTCCCAATGGAAAACAGCTATTTCCACTATATTTTATCCTACAAAATTTGCTATGATTAAAAATAAGTATTATTGTATTACTTTAACCAAGCCAATTTTTTCCTCTTTTTCATTCCTAGAATTATCATTTATAAATCTTAAACCACTGTAGTCTCATTACAAATGGAGATAATAATTACCTCCCTTTTCAGGAAACTAACAAAAGTATCGACAAATAATTTCGAAGGAATTTCTGGTTGATTAGGAACATGAAAAAGTATTATATCAGTATAAATCCTTATTTACCAACTTACAAATTAATTTCATTCCATTTTGCACTAGAAGCATTAGGAGGATAATGCCTTAAAATATTGGGATTGTGTAGTTAACTCTTTACAAAATGACAAAATTTTAGACTGGTCCAAATTGAAAGCATTTGCAGATGACAGAACAAATGTGTCTGGAGAACTGAAATTTGTTTTGGGAAGGGTAGAAAACATTGTGAGAAAAGGAGAAAATGCTGGTTACCAGCATTTTCTCCTTTTCCCACAATGTTTTCAAAAGGTTTCTTTCTCAAGGCTTGTAAAAACCAGAAATTTTTCGGTAAAGGGTTAAGGGTTGCAATTTTCTAACATTCTAGATTTGAGGAAAAACGTTGAAATTCTTTAACTCTTACCAAACAGTCCCAAGTTTTGACAGGCCCAAAGAAAATGGACCTTAAAGTGCCAAATAAACCAATCAGACATTTTCATGTAACAATCAAAGTACTGAAAGTACAGTATGAAGGTGAGTTTGGAATATAGGCATAACATACTGCGATACATTTTCCTGTAGTTTAATCGCCTCTCCTGATACAGCAAAGTGTATAGGGTTGTGCAATGTTCCTGTGCAATGGAGACCAGTTGACTATCCTGAGTTTCAACAAACTTGGAGAAGAAGACTTGTGAAAATGAATTGAAAAAAATTAAAATGAAAGGACTTTTCTGAAACTCTTTGCCATTTTATTTGAAGGAAAAATTTTATGTGATAGCAAAGAGTTTTGATTTACCATTACCTGTATATATTTTTTCGTTGTATAGAAACTTAGATGTACCCCTCTATTACTCCAATAATGAGTTTAAAAGGTCTTTAGGAAGAAGGCTTGTGAACTTTTGGAGAATTTGGTGCTAACTAACATTTTCTCCTTTTCGTGAAATGTCTTCCATCCTATTTCAGACAAGTTCCATCAATGGTGCCAGATTTAAGTTGCTACCTGAAAATGCATTCAATTTTGGCAAGTCTGAAATTTTTTCTTCCTGTAAAGAGTTAAGAAAATTTCTCCCTTTCAAAATAAAGTTTTTACATGGCCTCTTTCTCAGGGTTGTTAAAACAGTACTTGATAGAGTATGATAAAGGGTTGAAGAATAGTTTTTGCTTGAAAATGCAATCAAATTTGATAGGTCTAAAACTGTTATGAGATGATTTATTTCTTGAAAGTCTTTACTATTTTATTCCATAGACAATTTCACAGACAATAAGTTTCTAGAAAGGTGCCTTTCAGAGTATAGAAAATGAGATTCGGCCTTTTAGATCACACTACTGACTTTTAACAATGTTGAAGAGGCTTTTGAAATCATTGTAGGAAAAGTAGCAAATAATGATAATCAACATTAATTTTTTGACTTTCTGACAATTTTTTTCCATCGTAGCAGGGATCTTACATGTGTAAATACGATCCCTGGTCTTAGTAACCCTTTACAAAAGCCTTTAGAAAATAACAAAAAATTTGGGCCATCTACATTAATCAGTTAGCAGATGATAAGTTTAGAGCAGCTGAAAATGTGCTGTTTGGCTGGGAAAAACTACAAAACATAATGGTAAAGGGAGAAAATACTGGTTACTAGCATTTTCTCCTTTTCCAAAAGTATTTCGAAAAGTGTTTTTTTTTTTTCCCCTGAGGTTGTAAAAATTTTGTCTTTCGGTTAAAAGGCATTTTTTTTTTTTTAATTGTTTTACCATTTTATTTGAAATATATTTTATCAAGATTGAAAAGAGTTTCAAAACAAACAACTTCCGATGTTCAAAACGGAGATTTAACTTTTAGATTACAATACACATGCTGAGTTTTAATGACCTGAAAGAATGGGGCTTTTAAAAAAAAAAGGAAGAGTATTTTGAAACCTTGCAGGAACATGAGAAAATACCGGCAACGAACATTTTCTCCGTTTCATACAATGTTTGCCATCCTATTAAGGATAACCAACATCATTTGACGGTTGACTTCATATGTCCTATGAGGGACATGATTGATTGAATTTGCGTTTATTTATCGTCGCCACCGGTTTCCCATATGGGCGACGCCCCCTGAAGGCTGTTAGTATTGTTACGGGGGATAGTGCGGATACAGGACGAAACCCATCCTAAGTTACGCCTGGTTCTTTAACGTGCTCGGTGTATAGCACCGTCACACGGGACCTCGGTTTAACGTCTCATCCGAAAGACTATTAGTAATTTTAGATGGCCAGCCGTGGGAATTGAACCCACACCCTCATGATCATGAGTCTTACGCTCTACCAACTGAACTATGCGGGCTGGTCAATGAGGGACGTCCGAGGATGTTCTCTGTTTATACGATTCTTGTAATCTCTGACCCAGTTAACCCTTAGAGCGCTGGATTGATGAAATTGGCATTTTCCATTTCGGGAAAAATGCTTAATTATTGCAACTCCATCCAGGGCTGTTTTAGTCGGATTATTACAAGGTAGCTTACACTGCAGATCCGACATAAGATTGCATATTCTGTGCAGACCATAGATTCATCTTCCTTGTCTGCAAAAGAGACAGACGTAATAAGCGGTCTAGGGGTTCGTTGACATTAACGCTTGTGTTTCATTTATCCCGCATAAGTGGAATGTACGTTCAGCTTGTCGGCAAACATGAAAGCAAAATGATTGCCTACCCGTCAATTGAGATACACTCTATTCCTTTGTTCGACAATAATATATCGTATACAGTTACACAGATACAGGCCCTTGGTCTGTGTCCTTAGAAAAACATGAACACGTCCGATGCATTCTAGGACTGTTTGATTCTCTGTGTCAAGATAATTTTATCATTGTTATTCAGTTTGAAAAGAAGTGTAGTTGAAGGAAATTTTTTCGAGGAAAACAAACGGATTATATTACGTAAAGATTTCAGTTCTAATAATGATGGAGGTAAGTGATTATGATAACAATTCATTGCAATAAGCGTTTATTCTTTACGAAATTTCAGACTAAGTTGAAATTGAAAGCATTTGCAGACGACAAATTCAGGGTGGCCCAAATTAGGGACGAAATTTGCTCTTGATAGGGTAGAAACATTGTGGTAAAAGGAAAAAAAATGCCAGTTTCAAGCAATATCACCTCTTCCCTCGATGTTTTTAAAAGCTTGCTTTTTCAGAGTCGTTACAAGTGAGTGGTAAAGGGTTAAATATTTATGAATACTTGCTGAGCGTTAAGCATCGTGACGATCAAAAGAAGAACTTTTTGTGTGATTAAACGGTTACAGATCATGTTATTGTCATTTTTGACGTAGTAAAGTCCGATCATATTCGTATATAAGGAAAGAAACGATAAGACTGGAACCCAGGCTATCCCCTGCTATACATCGGTACATTATGCTGGCCGGAACTACTTCGAAATGACACATATTGTGATTTCAACTGATTTACCTTTTTTCTTTTCACGGGTCTCCGGAATCAAAACTGGGCCACGCTTATCACAGTGATGCCTAACAATAACCTATTCATTAATCATAATGTCAAGGACAACTTTGATAGAAGAAAAAGATATTTCTTTGAAAGAGAAAATTTTTGTATAAACACTTGATGATTCAAAGGAATTTATTTCATTGAAATTTTACTTCTCATAAAGGCAGAATAATGTTGTCAACAGAGAAAAGAGGTCTGTCAGCGATACGTCATTCAAAAAAGCTATCTGATTGGTTAGTTCAGGGGTCGTAAATTTACATATACGATCCCTCTGGTTAGTTGTTTATGCGTTGTGGAGTGGAAGTAGGTCCGAATGACGTCATTTTAGTAGGTTTCAATTGGCTTATTACAGCTACAGTTTATTTGTTGCTGTAGCAACACTATTGTAACAATCAACTGATCCAAAGTATTTTGCATTTGTCAAAAACGACGCTTTTTAAGAATTCGATTTCATTCCTTCTAGAAATTTGAAGTTTCTTCTTGCTGATCTGATTAAATTTATAATGGTCTCGACATTATTTTGTTCTTATGTACTCGACAAGTATCGAACTACTTGAAAGGCGTTTGGATAATGCTGTTCAGAGGCATTTGCAGCAAACTGCCGAGCGCTGACATATGAAGACGAGAATGAAAATCTCGCCTTCAAAAAATGTCCCAAATGATTGCAAGTTCATGGTTGCTTTCATCTATTGAGTTTTGCCAAAGTGGACAGTGTAGATCATAGATCAGGCTGTACATTTTGTGCAGCCTGATCTTGATCTACACTGGCCACAGAGGCAACCATTGCAATGAAAGGTACTGTAAGGGGTAAAACTAGTGAGAAGATGTCCATAACTAGTATTTTTCTCCATTCCCCACAATGTTTTCTATCCTTTTGAAGAAAAATCTAGCCAATTAACTCTACCAGGCAACAATTTCAGCTTTGTTTAATTTGAAAACATTTGCAGATGACAATTGAAAATTACTAAACACATTAAATTTGTGTTGGAAAGGCTAAAAAACACTGTGTGAAAGATGAAAATGCTGGTTCCCAGTATTTCTCCTTTTTCCAAAATAATGCCTTCTTCCTCAAGCTTGTTTAACGTCGCCTGGCCGGGTGACCCAGTGGTTAGGATACCTGACTCGTGACCTGGAGGTTGCGGGTTTGATACCCGGTTACGGCGAACTTTCTTTCCGGCGATTTTTCTCCTCTAAGCTCTGATGCACTTGAGAAAAGTAGTCAGTGGCTTTGGAAAGAAAGTTGTGTCAGTACTGGTGTGAGAAAGCCAGGAAACACATGGGTGCGTCACTGACCGCCATGATATGACCTAAGCTGTTAAAATGATGTTAAACTCCAATGCAAACAAACAAACAATTGTTTAACATCAGGATTGCTTGATATGGGGTTGACATCTTTACCAAACTCCAAAATATTTAGACTGGTCTAAATTGAAAGCATTTGCAGACGAAAAAATAAAGGTTACTCAAAGAGTGAAACTTTGCTTTAGAAGAGTAGAAAACATTGTGGGAAAAGGAGAAAATGCTGGTTACCAGCATGTTCCCCTTTTTCGCACAATGTTTTCAGAAGTCTTCTTCCTCTGGGTGGTAAAAACCAGGGATTGTTTGGTAAAGGGTTAACCAAACTACACAATATTTAGACTGGTCTAAAATGAAAGCATTTGCAGCCCTTCAAGACAAATCATATGTTGCTCAAATGTTTGAATCTGTCTAAAACAGGGTAGGAAACATTCCAAGTTACCAGCATTTTCTCCTTTTACCACAATGTTTTCAAAAAAATACTTTTTCACGAGGGTCCTTAAAACCTTTGAGTTATAACGGTGGACAGACATTTTTGTGACGGACATTTTGGCCATGACGTTTTGCCCATGGATGTTTTGGCCAGCTGAAAATGCAAAGTTGGAAGTTTTGGCCAAATATTTTTTAACACAGAAAAAGACATTCTTGTATAGCAAACTGCTTTGATTTTTCATACTCTGTTGCAAGCTACAGTTTCAAGTTATTTTCAATCAACATTATTTGACAAAATTGATAATGGGCAATAAAATCAATTATCAAACACAATCATTCATCATAGAGTGTAATTTTAACGAAGTAACTTTTGAAAGTAAATATTTATAACACCAATCAATTAAAATTTGAAGAAGTTAACTATACTGAGGGAAAAAAGTTTAGCAACACGCGATATTTTTAGGAATTGAGCGACTATAGGGGGTTTACGGAGGAAAAAACCTGCCGCCAGTCAATCATTTACTCTTTAACTGACTAGGGGATGTGAAATCCAATCAAGCCAATTTGAAAATGAGGTTACTCAAAGACGTAAATTGACGTCAGTAGCAGAAGGAAATGTCACAGTCAATATCATGTGTGACCTCCCCTGTAGGTAATGACAGCAGTGCACCTACGCCTCATGTTAGCAATGAGGTTTCTTACAATGTGTAAAGGGATTCTTTCCCACTCTCTGCTTAAAATCTGTTCTAGGCCTTGGACGTTATTGACATCATGACGTTTTCGTACTTGCCGTCCCAGGTGATCCTACAGATGCCCAATAGGCGAGAGATCGGGGGATTTGGCAGGCAATGCAAGTGTACGAACACCGTGTTGCTGTATGAGGGTGGACATAGTCCTGTTGCAGCATACGTGCATGACCATTGTATAAAAACGGGATAAGCACAGGATGAAGAATTTCGTTGCAGTATCGGTCAGCTGTTAGGTTTCCTGCAACGATGATAATGTCTGTCTTTGCGCTGTGACTTATCCCGCCCCATATCATGATGCTACCTCTGCCATAACAATCGTGTTCAATGACGTTTTCAGCAAGGAATCTCTCACCACTCTGGCTCGTCCATCGCCAAAGTCAACATTAAAGCAAGACTCATCGGTGAAAACAACTTCATTCCATTGGTTTCTAGCTCTAGCCCATTGAAACCTTGCTTGACGATGACGTAACGTAAGTGGAACGCAAACGTACGGTCGATAGGCTCTCAAACTTGCAGACCTCTGACGATTACGTACTGTTCGAGATGAAATTCTTGTACCAGTCGCATTTTGAACATGACTAGTGATTTTGCTACTGGACCAAAAGCGGTTACATCTTGATAAAGTGATAATGTAATTGTCTGCACGTGGCGAAGTCTTCCATGGCCTCCCCGAACATGGCCTGTCTGCAACATGGTCGGGTTTGCTGGTGTCTTGCCTGAAGACAGCTTATTGTGCTTCTGTGAACACCAAAATGCCGTTCAACATTACTTGCACTTATACCACCTATCAACATACCGATTGCCATCTGACGTTGATCTAACATCATACCAGGTCATCGCCCCATAACAATTTTCAAAGATTTTTTAAGCGTTTTCTTTTAATTCGATAAACGATCAGTCTATCCACATGTAGTAGTCTGAAACATGTACAGACATTAGGCTTGTGCACGCGCAGAGCGTGATTTTCATAAATCGACCCAATATCACGGATAGACAGACAATAGCACATAAAAATGCTATGGGGCTAACCTCAGTCGACATGCATACTATGTGTATAAGGTTTGGATTTTAACAATTGCATTTTTGTAAAGTAGTGTTAGTTTGAAATGTGTTGCTAAACTTTTTTCCGTCAGTATATTTGTAACTCCAATAAATTATCAAAGTGCTGTCAGCACTGTAATCGGTTGACACTGAATGACCACACTGTTTTGAAAAGAACAAATCAAATGTTAGTTGTTTGAACTGTGTATGGGAGTAAGAACCCATGTTATATTGTCGTTCATACTGGATTAGAACCTTGACAATGGATAGAGAAATCCATTCTTATTCTTGCAACTTAGGACTATGTGGATATTATCTAATTGAGTAATAAATTGGTTAAGTGATTAGTTGTTTTGTGTTTTTGGCCACTTTGAACATTATTTCATTTCAGTCAAATCGCGGCAACACCCTGCTTATTCATATTTGTCATGGATTTCAGTAGTACTAGGCAAGGGCTCTGAGGTATCCTACCTGATGACACTCACACAAATAACACAGGTGTCTGAGTTCTACACCATACAACTGAGTCACCTAGGAACCTTTTTTTTAACCTGTCTCTGACAAATTAGTAGTTTAACAGAATGGTCTAAGTAGAGATTTGCCAGCCGTCAGCAATAGATTGTAAAGAACTATACAGTGATCTTGAACGCATCAGGTAGCTCTATGAATTTAATTTATTATTATGTCTCCCCCTGTCAGAGTCAGGAGACATATTGTTTTTCCCAGTGCGTCCGTCTGTCTGTCCATCACGAATTGTGTCCGCTCTATATCTGGAAAAACTTGTAAGATATTTTGATAAAACTTCACACATTTGTAAAGCACCATGAGACAAAGTGTCATGTGCAAGACCCATAACTCTTGCTTGTATACAGTCAAATCTCGGTAATTCGAAGTGATAGGGACCGCCAGATTTTTTTTGAATTATCGAAATTTCGAATTTTTGAAATCTGCAGTTTTCCGAAATGTTCGCAAGTTTCCATTCGGTATCGATGTTTGACACTTAGTTTGCCTGTAGGCAATGCACACAGAATCCTGTATTAGCTTTGAAAATGATAAACAAAGTTTCTCATTGCTCCGTATGCATTTGTTCATTTGTTTCTTTGTTACGGACTTTGTTCGTAAGAGGCATCAAAAACATCGTTGGGAAAGGAGAAAATGCTGTTTATTCTTTTCCATACCATAAAAATGTAGACTTGTCCAAATTGACAGTATTAGCAGAAGACATTTCTAACTTGTCTCAAATAATTGAATTTGTCTTTGACTGGGTAGACAATTTGTGTATTCTCTCCAAATGTAAGGTAAAGGCAGAAAAATGAATTCATGTCAAATCAGGCCAAAAGTAAGCTGAAGATGTAGTGACATCCCAACTTTTAACCTAATTTTTGCATTAATTTCTCTGCCAGAGACAAACACTTGGCCCGAGCATGCAATAACAGACTGCCATCTTCACGATAATTTCGTCTCTTTTTAAATGGTATTATTTAAAATTTAAATGCATTTTAACACCCGCTTTGTTTACTTGGGGCAGCCATTGTTACTATAGGCTCTTGAATGCAGTCAAACGCAAGTGGTACTAAATTTATAGTGCCTGTCCAGATTTTTACAGACATCATGGATTGAGATCGGACTACGCATCATGCCATATCTGATCTTTAATATTCATTGTCCACATACTAGTGTCAGAGCTACCTGATCAGCCTGATTCTACAGTTTTTTTTATAACTCTGAAATAGAAATAATATTCTGTATCTGATTCAGTTCACTCCTTTTAGAAAACATTTTAACCCACTTCCTTCTTGTTTAAATGCCGATTAACCCTTTACCAAACGACAAAATTTTAGACCTGTCCAAATTGAAAGCATTTGCAGATGACATTTTAAATATGATTTTGAAAATGAAATTTCTGTTTGGAATTGTAAAAAACATTGTTGGGAAAGGAGAAAATGCTGGTTACCAGCATTTTCTCCTTTTCCCACAAAGTTTTCAAAAGCCTTCTCCTTCAGGGTCGTTAAAAGTTGGGATTGTGTGGTAAAGAGTTAAATTACTTTTCCTTGCATAAACATGTCATATACAAAGTTACTCTTTTGTTTTCACGACATTATTGAACCCTTTTTCTTATAAAATGTAAATGTGATTTGGAAATTTACACAGATTAAATGGGTAAGTCGAATGTCATAACTTTTGTTTTTTCCTCATTCATATGATCTTCAATAAAAAAAAACATAATTTGCTTGTCAAATTTCTATTCTAACTACCCTCCAATTCTCTCTCTCTCTCTCTCTCAGTAATATGAAAGAGATACATAATCAACAGTGGATTTACCATCAATTTCTTGCCCCATTTAAATTTCTCTGTGATATTTATATTGGCCCCAAGGCTGCTGAGCGCAACTCAATGACCTTTTGCGAACAGTTTATATTAAGATCAGACTGCACAGAAAGTGCAATCTGATTTTATGTATAGTGTCCGATACGGAGATATCTATTTCCAAAAACTAGCCATATTCGAAATTTTGCAATCGACATGAAGATTTATTTAACCTGTTGAGGTTTAATGGTAAATCTGATATTAAGCTATGTGATTAGGTTTAGACAGACAGACAGCAGACTGACGAATAAATAGTCATCTCCTGGCTCGAAATAGTGCTTAAACTCAGCACCCGGCATACAATAGGGATTTTTGTGACGAAAAAAATCGTCATGAGGGAAGATAAGGCTGTGAGAAAAAAGTCGGTACATCAGAGCAAATTAACAGTACACAGAAGCCGAAATAAATGTGTTGGTCACACTTCCTACATCACAACAGGTTTATCGAAAATTTCACAAACTGGCACAGAAGTGTAAACCACATTTACGCTTATAACTCACTTTTCACGAAAGACATTGAAGGTTTTCAATTTTAAAGTTGTTTTCATCTAAGGCCTCCTATATCCAAAAATAGCTTTAGTCTGAAGTTTTTCTCTAGGAAATAACACTTTAATGGATGTGACTTCATTTTCTCCCTTTTCCACAATGTTCTAGGCTATGAAAGACAAATCAAGTTGTTCCAGCCACATTTTATTGTCGTCTGCAAATGTCCAAAACATGATGTTGTCTCAATATTTTTTTGTTTGGTAAACAGTTAAAAGGTTGTTTGTGTCCGTTCATAAAGATGAATTGCATGCCAGGGCTGTAAGTTAAAAATTCATGTATCTACTTCACTCCGACAAGTCTCTAAATACTACAAAGTATGTTCTTGTCTAATATGTGTCCATAAATAAAAAATATGAAGTAAAAATTGTCTTTATTCCACCCTTATCTGACCATGATTATTGATAAACATGTAATTTTGACCCTTGGACGTTATTCTTTGACTCTGGGAAATTCCACTCCACTCCTGAAAATTTGGGCCCAAGAGTCAGTGACTCCTGGAATTCTGAACCTAGCAAGGACATAGCCTATAGGCAGATAACCATGTGTAGGATCTTCCATGGCTATGTTTATTGGAATAAATAAATAATACTGATATTTGTCGTTGATTCATGAGTTCTGACTTACAGCGAGCAGCACACAAGAGGCGTCACAGAGCGACGCCTCACGTAAGAGAGAGCTTATTGGTAGAGATGGTGTTAAAAATTTACAAACCTAATGCCAATCTCCGAGCAGAGTTGTCATTCGTTACTCTCACCATACATCTCTGCAACGGCCTAAATGACAAGAATCTTGTCAAACCGAGGAAAACATGTTTTGTTACTGTTTAACTGTTTCACGTGTAACATAATAAAGTAGACAAAGGAAATATGATTCCGGATACATTATAGGTGCATTCAAACAGATAACTTTACCTATATACAATGGAACTATTTTTTCAAGCTTCTTTACTGATCAGAATCTTACGCCAATTGTAAAAAAGATGGCTGCGCCCATGAATGATGACAACAGTTTCGACACACCGATGGATCTAAGTTTGTAAGATTAAAAAACAAGTTATCGTCCTTTAAAAGACATTTAACTCATTACCAATTGACAAAATTTTAGGTTTGTCCAATTCGAAAGCATTTGCAGACGACAAAATAAAAGTGACTGAAAATTTGAAATTTGTTTTGTGAAGGGTAGAAAACATTGTGGGAAAAGGAGAAAATGCTGGTTACCAGCATTTTCTCCTTTTCCCACAATGTTTTCCAAAGGCTTCTTTCTCAGGGTCGTCAACAGTAGGGATTGTGTGGTAATGGGTTAAGCTTTTCAGAAAATCCCTCTTTTTCACATTTCCTACCACTAAGTCTGATTGGCCGTATGCTGTTTGAACAGCACACAAAACAATCGATTGGTCTTTCTTTCACCGGTGTTTGTGTCGCCATTTTGAGTTATGGTCATGTGACGAAAATATCACGTGATGACGGACTACTTTCTGAGCCAACTACAGAGGTGAATGGGAATGATCTGTAGTGCAAGAGAGTGACCTAATGCCTTTGAGAAAGTGGTGGAGCGAAAGTAGATTTTTCAAATATGGCGGACGGAAGTGACGTAAAAGACTGGCACTAAGAGCGTTTCTGTCCTATAATTCCTTACACCCTTGATAATCATGTGATTTGAAACAGTGTCTCAGTCTACAAAAGAGACCCTCGCGAGATCTGGTCAAATACGAAGGAACTTGGTGTTTTCCATTATCTGTCTGAGTTACGGAAAATTCCAAATACAGACATAAACATTACGGGAATTAATAAAGCAGCTGAACCATTTCGGGTGAGCCTATAGATCTATGCTTTCAAGTTTTTTCGCGCTCTTGGTTTTGAAAACTTTATTCACGTTTTATTTGGACGTTTTCCCCAACTTTTAAAGTCTTGTTTGGTAAAGAAAGTGAAACAACTCGGCCAGTACTTAACTTGTGTCCAAGTCAACACGGCCCGAGCAAAGTTTGTTAATCTATGTACGGTAGATATTTACGGATTGACGAGCTTGTCTTTCATTCTGAACAGAATGTAACAAAACTTTTTTCTCATCGAGATCTAGATTACAACTGCTTAAAAGTTAATCCTTATTTTTTCCAGTTAAAAAAATGGTCTGCTCGCAGCAGTGATTTTTCTTCATTTTCTTTTAACAGAGGGAATTTGGTTTCTTTTATTCTATTTGTTTTGTTCTGAATTGGATCTAGATGCCATAATAATCATTGTAGTAAAATCTAAATCTGATCAAACTCTGTCAGCATTCACTTTGATGTTTTATGACAGAATAGATCTAGATTTCACTTTGCATAGAATATGATTTTTTTGTGCAATCTGTTGTACCCACACTCATAATATTCTCTAAAAGTGGGTCTACATTGTTGGAACTTCTCTGATTTTATTTTTTTTGAGAGATTTTTATCTTTGAGGTAACTGTCTTTCCAACAGACCACAACTTCTTTTTTTCAATGTCTTTAAACTGTAGCAGTTATAAATGTGTCAAACTAGATTTTAAGCAAATATTCTTGTTAAAGAAGTTTGAAAATTCACATCACCTTGAAACAACAGTGGCCAGGGTGAGAAAAAAGACACCACCAAGATTGTCTGCACCAGGGCTCAAACTAATTACCACTCAAATGATTGCTTCTACAGAATGCCTTCATTGACTGAACCATTCCTAATCATCCAATTTACGGCATATGTCCGGCATGTTGAAATGTACTAGTATTTAGAACTACCACGTTACATGGAGTCAGAAGTTTAAACATTTAAATGAGAAAAAAAAGGATATTTCCCTATGTAGTTTCTCTAGAAATAATATTTTGGTCTAAAGGCTTCTTTTTGCAAAACGATATTGCTTATCAATTTTGTAAAGTTACTTTTGACTTCCATAAACTAAATCTGATATTATGCCTTCTTTTTCAACCCCTGTATTAATCTGCGTTTAACAAATTTAAGCTTATTTCATCCAGGCAAAACCATCAGCTGCATAGTCATCAAAAAACATACCAGCTTGATGACCTGACTGTTAAGAGTAAATTTATGGCAAAGTAACAGCAAAGACTTGGGAGCCACTGAAATATCTTTTATGCAGATTTGTTTTTGTAGGTGACTGAAATTTATTTCTAGGTCAAGGCAAAGGGTTTGTCGTCTTGAAGTCCTGTTTAAAACCCTGTCAGTCATGTAGGAGTATCCTTGAGCAAGGCACACCATAGCCACAGGCTAGCACTGGTTGAAACATTACTAAGTAAAGATATTAATGACATTACATAAGCTGAATTGCAATGGGAAGTAACATAAAACTCCATTCAAACAAATAATTACAAAGATTCAGATCTACAAATCTAAATCTCTGAAAATTCTTAATCTTTCCTAGATCTATCTCCCTTTATCCATGCATGTAAACCATTTTGTTGTTAATAACTTTAATTGAGAAATACAAATACTGTGTTGTCAAACAATGACTACATGGATATGAATTCAGTTTAAATGCCAATGTCAGATACTGATCAGGCCCATGATATTTTAGGACTTTTTTGGATTGATCAATTGCTGTTGTACTTCCATTTTATAGTCATTTCAGTTGTATCAAGCTGACAGCTCACTTCATATAATTATTTTCCTTGGTTTTACAAGCAGTCCATGTTTTGGATGTGGCTTTGCCTTTCCTTACCCATAGAAACCACCATACAAGTAAAACATTATCTTGGCTTAGGATTAAACCCAGGACCTTAAGATTACTGGTTCAACACCTTAACCCTTTACCACACAACAAAATTTTAGACCTGTCTGAATTGAAAGCATTTGCAGATGACAGTTTTAATGTTGCTCATATGAAAAGATTTTTCTTTGATTGGGTAGAAAACATTGTGGGAAAAAGAGAAAATGCTGGTAGCCAGCATTTTCTCCTTTTCCCGCAATGTTTTCAAAAGCCTTCTCTTTCAGGGGTGTTAAAAGTTGTCATTGTGTGGTAAATGGTTAAGCACTAAGCCACCCAAGACAACTCAAAACTCTTTGAAGGCTGATCTTACATTTCCTAGAATATTTATTTAGATAGTGAAAAAATTTCTGAAAAAAAAAATTCATGATAAACTTTGGTATCAAGAAAATTTTACATTGATCAGATCATATTTTTACACAAAATTTCACATTTGTGCAAATGGTGACATTCAAGATGAAATAATCGTGATACTTCTACCTATTTCTCAACATGTATAAAAACTTAATTCACCATTTGAATGAACTTGGTAGTTTTTGACTTATTAAATACTGAAATGAAACCTGCCTGGCCAGGAAGCCTGGTGGTTTGTCATGTGCCTGACTCATGACCTGGTGGTTGTGGGTTCAATACTCAGTTCAGGCATACTATATTTCCAGCAACTTTTAGCCTCTCACATCTGATGCACTTGAGAAAAGTAGTCAATAGCTTGAAAGAAAGTTGTGTCAGTAGGGTAGGGGGTGAGGGAGAGGGGATTCTTGAAGAAAGACAAGTTAATAGAAAATTAACCCATAGGCTGCCAGTATTCAATAATCTTTCTTTTTTTCTTGTGGTTCACCCGCAGTTGCTTTGCTTAATTATGGGATAAAAATTTTTTTAGCTTAGGTAAGTGAGATTATAAAAAATCTGAGATAGATCTAGATTTACCCCCTATTACCTTCAGTCTGAAGGGTTGCCCCGATGTTATTTTTGTGATTGGAGAAACAAACACAGAAATAACATCAGAGTTGTCCCCGAATCGGGGGTAACCACCTATATAATTTGTAGGCATTTGATAAGAAGATTTACCTCTATGAAAGTAGCAAAAACTTGATGCGCTGCTCGCCTTTAGGCTTTGCCTATATTCATATTATATTAGCTACAATGTAGATATAACAAGCTTAAATACAAGTCTTATGATAATGGTTATCTTGTTGAATTTAAAAGCAAATCAATGGAGAGACATTGCATAGATTTCTATAAATGTAAGTAGCCAGGGTTTTCATTATTATTTGGAATGAAATAACATGCAAATATGTAAATAGATCATTCCAGTACTTATGAAAGGTGGTCAGAATCTTTGATTTGATAATATGTACAATGGGAAAATGGGCTATGTTGGGCTAAAAGGTAGGTCACTGAGAGAAATTCTAGAAAAAGCTTGTGTACAAGCTAGAGGCCCAATTTTCAGTCCAATAACTATGATAGCTTGGTAGAATGTTTGTCATAATTTCCAAAGAGATTAAAAATGGGTTAAGACTTAGGTGAGCAACTTTGGGCCATATGACCCTCTTGTATTTTTTAGCTCACCTGAGCACAAAGTAAGTATTAAATTGAGATGAATTTTTAGCTTGTCTGAATTTTTAGGTTTCAGTGATGTCAGTTCCCAGTGACGTCAGTTTTCATTGAGTTGGGGCACTGAGGAGGGAAATTCTACTTCGTCAGCGTACTCAATTTTTTTTAAACCAAAACACAGGTAAAATTCACTTAACAAACATTGAAATGGTGAAACTTTGCAGTAAAATAAATTCGTTGTATGGTCAGGTGGCAGGGGACTTGGAAACTTGTTCATGGCTGTGGTGAATCATGTCGCCTTCTCGCTTTCGGCTCGGGGTGACATGATTCACCACAGCCGTAAACAAGTTTCCAAGTCCCCTGCCACCTGACCGTACAACTAATAATGTTCTCTGCATAGCCACCCCCTGTTGCGATGCAATTTCTATGTCTGTGCATCCACTGATCAAATGTAACAGTTTTAAGAACATCAGTTAAAGATCCTGTATATTGCTGCAGTTGATAGACTTATCTCTTGTGCAGTGTATCTCACTGTTAATCTTCTATCCCCATCAATTTCTTTGATGAGCACTGAATTCCCCACTATCTGACTACTTGTCGGACAACACGGTCTTGTATTGTTGAACATGGAACTTCTGCCTTTTACTAAAACCTTCTTGCCATTTATAAATGAATGTTTTACAACAATTCAGCAAAGTGTCTGATTCCAAAAGGCATTTTAGTGTTTTCACAGGAGAAAGTTTAAGTCACACACAAAACTTTATGATAAAATGTAACTCAACGTCATCAGCTGACCTTTTTTTTCCAAAGTCATGACTGCAAATGTCTGCTGAGATGTAACTATCCAACGGAATGTTTTCAAATTTAGTCGAATAAAGTCAGTAACATCAGTCATTTTTACGCCAAATTTACATGCGGCTTGCACATTTTTACACATTTTCTAAAAAATGAAAATGTCAAAATTTTGACTTGCTTTAAGTTGCTCTACCTTGGTTGCTAAAGAAACCAAATTCTTTGATATACAACGGAGAAGACATGACAAAATTTGTCATTTACTTGACATTATGTTAGGGTATGATCTCTAAAAGTATGGTGTGAATTGAATGTAAAACAAAACATTTCGGCAACAATTTTGCAAATTTATGGAACAGTCCTCGTATATATTCCTAAATAATATATAGTTAGTCTCCTTTTCCCACAATGTTCTCTACCCTACAGGAAACAAATTTCAATTTTCGAGTTAAGTTTATTTTGTCGTCTGCAAGTGTTTTTGATTTGGACTGGTCTAAAATTTTGACGTTTGGTAAAGAGTTAAAGTGATGTCACACTTCACCAACTTGACTATAACATTATTAGAGTCAGTTGCCAGATAATAAATGCTTATCTGTTTAAGTTTTTGTAATCTTACATGTATTACTTAGTTGTTTTCAAAATATTGAGGTGATCCACATACTTTTTGATCACCCCTTGTAAGCCCCTTTAAGTTTTAATTGTGTTAAGTGTCTTGGATCTTCTGACATTCACAATTTAAGTGACAGAATTGGTTGGCTTGGATCTTCTACCATCAATGAAGAAGGCAGACTTATTGGATCGGTGAGTTCATGTTAATTAATTAGACTTATTATGGCATTAGCAGACTGCTGGCAAGTTTTACTGCAGACATTGTAGATGATGGAGAGCTCATTTTGGTGGAGTTTGTACGAGACCCTGTTTGTGGATAAAGTGGGGAATGTAGCTGACCGGTACTTTTTCTCCAATAAAACTGATTTCATGCATTGAAATGTTGAAAAATAGATCTACAATCTGCTATGGCAAGCAATGTCAAAAGCTCTTGTAGTTTAAATGGAAAAACGCCTCTGAAAATACATGTACTCTGGAGGAGTTCTGAGTTCGATCCTCAGCTGGAGCAGAAATTTGCTGAGCCAAAGCGTAGATTTACAGAGTAATTATACCTTTAGGCCATGTAAATACAGGAACACTTCTAACATAGATTAACCCTTACGGCCTGCTGAGCGTGACTTGCTGACCTTTTGAAGACAGTGTAGATCAAAATCAGGCTGCACAGAATGTGCAGCCTGATCTTTGATGTACTCTGTCTGATAAGGAGATATCTTTCAAATTATTATCCACAAACATGGTCGACCTCAATATGTTTTTAATGATATCAAAATTAATAACAAAGTTCTCCTATTTAAGTAGTCTTAATTGATTGGTACAGCTAATTGTCGTTGTGAAAATGTATGTCTTCACATGTTTATAATCAAAGGGAAGCAAAGCTGTTGTTTACAAACAAAAATTTGTCTGCTTTTTAAACATGGGGCTTAGAGGTAAACATCTGAGTGACAGCTTCTTAACTCTTTACCAAATGACAAAATTTTAGACTGGTCTAAATTGATAGCATTTGTAGATAACAAAATAAATATTACTAAAAAATTTTAAAACGTTTTGGGAGGATAGAAAACATTGTGACAAAAGGAAAAAATGCTGATTACCAGCATTTTTCCTTTTGCCACAATGTTTTCAAAAGACATCTCTGTCAGGGTCGTTACAACTCAGGATTGTGTGGTAAAGGGTTAAAAAGAATTAATTGTTTATCTAAATAAGGATGGTAAAATGAATTATGGAATTCCCTAGTTACTAGAGGTAAGTATGGGATAGAAAACAAGTGCTGTGGTATACAACAGCACAATATTTTCTATCTAATTTGGACAATGTGACTATTCGTACTTTTCATGTCATATGTACATGTTTATATTACAGAAAAAGCTTTTTCCAAAATGGATGTGTCGTGATTGTTGAAATGAGTTATTGTACCAGCAGATACAAAAGAGACAAACATAATAGGTATAATTTACATCAAAATATTCACAATGATACTTAAACAAGGTAAACCTCATTGTGGAGTGTTAAGATCAAACTGGCACTTGTCTGTAATATTTTGAAAACGCTAGGCTTTGATTGGTGATGGGCGTCAAAGAAAAAGGGACGTTCATGAGTTTTAAACCTACTATTACTAAATTTTGTCCCTTTGAATTTGACAAAAGCATTCTAGTTAATGTTTTACTACGAAAACAGAATGTTGTGAAATATCGCTTATTTATTTTTTTTAAATACATGAAATTCAACGAATTTTGTTAGCAATGTCAAGTCCGCTCATGAAATTTTTCAAAACTTTGTAGAGACATGGAACTCAATTCATAGGCTGCTGAGCCCAACTCAAAGACTTTTTGATGATGATGTACTTTCAGTTTAGACTGCACAGAACATGCACAGTCTGATCTTGGATATAAACTGTCTGATAAGAAGATATTCCCCCCTCCCAAAATATCTTTGAAATAGAAAGTTTTATCACATTGAAAGCTTCATTTTTCTTATCTAACAGGTTAAAGGTTAAACATATCAATAAACAACCTATGCATGTGTAGGTGTACTGATCACCTTGATAAGATCTTAGCTGATAATGACAGAGTGGCCTAAAGTTCCAACATGAACAAACTTAAGAGCACTGTGGAATTTGTTGTTATTTCTTAGCTAAAATAAAGATTAACCCTTCTCAGATTAAAGAGAAAAAAATGTACAGGCAATGGCATGTTTTGAAAAGCCAAAATGCACACATCAGAATTTTTTCCCCTTCTTGGAGCCTTATTTTTATACTGTCAAAGCCACAATCCACTCAAGAGGTTGGTTTAAATAGTTAATTGATCGGTGAGAGCAATACTGTTTTAACTTTAAGTGTCTGTACATTGTGAAGGCACATAAAATAATAATGCACTCACCCATCAAAATGTTGTATCGGTTCACTATATCGTATTTCAAAATTGTTTTACCATGAAGAGTATATTTTGCCTCCACTCGATATTGCAAACAACAGTTGTCGGAATTCATGCCCGGAACATACTAGAATTTGTAAATCTAGATATACAACTGTGTAGTATAGACTAGAGATTCGCTATTACCAGGGCAGGACTTTTAAGGGCCTTACCTAATATTCCTACAAAAAACACTGTCGTGTGGATGAGGATCAAACTCCGAGTCTCTGCTTTACCAATCACAAAGCCAAGCAGAACTCTGAGATAAAGAATTGACGGACAGAAAGTCTGACAGACAAAACTGACAGAGAGCCTTGGTCCAACCCTTGTAGCCCCCAACCAGGATTTAATTCTTTACCACATGACAGAACTTTAGCCTTGTCAAAATTGAAAGCATTTGCAGATGACAAAATAAATGTTACTGAAACATACCACAAGATTTGTCTTTCACATGGTGGTCAACATCATGGGAAAAGAAGAAAATGCTGGCTAACAATGTTTTCGAAAGCCATCTTCCAAGGGGTCATTTAACTCTTTACCAAACAACATAATTTTAGACTAGTCCAGATTGGAAGCATTTGCATACAACAAAATTGATGTGATTCAATAATTGAAATTTGTTTTTGGAAGGGAAGAAAACATTGTGGGAAAAGGAGAAAATGCTGGATACCAGCATTTTCTCCTTTTCCCACAATGTTTTCAGAAGGCATCTTTCTCAGGGTCGTGAAAACCAGAGATTTTTTGGAAGGGGTTAAAGTTGGAATTGTGTGGTTAACGGTTAATTGCTTATGCGGACAGTGTAGATCAAGATCATATTGCATGAAAGTTGCAGTCTAATTCTAGATCTACTTTATCTGATTCTTTGCTAGGTATTCTTTCAAGAAAAGAAAATAGCAAAGAAATTGCAATATTTACATTTTAAGTTCTGACTGAATTTCAATGCTTTCCTATGATATATGATGTCAGGCAAGTCATCACATAATTATGGATCCATAATAGCCACTTTTTTAAACAACAGTGACTGACTCGATCATGAGGTAGGCTGTTCCTTTGAAATACAGTAAAACTGACCAATAGTGAGAAGTTTCAGCCAGACCTGGGTCAATACTTTTCGCAGATGCATTAAGCCCCCTTTTCACAGAGCATGGCTCACATGTATTTGTTTTGCTGGAAAAATTACGATTTTTATCTTTATTCTTAGCCCTTTACCACACAATCCCAAATTTTAATGCCCCCGAGGAAAAGTCTTATGAAAACATTGTGGCTTAAGAAAAAAATGCTGGTAACCAACATTTTCTCCATTTCCCACACTATTTTCTACCCTTTCCAGCACAAAATTCATTTGTGTAGTCATATCTATTTTGTTGTCTGTAAATGCTTTAAACCCTTTACCAAACGACAAAATTTTAGACTTGTCCAAATTGAAAACATTTGCAGACAACAAAATAAGCATAACTCAAAAATTGAAATTTGTTTTCAGCAGGGTAGAAAACATTATGGGAAAAGGAGAAAATGCTGGTTACCAGCATTTTCCCCTTTCCCCACAATGTTTTCCAAAGGCTTCTACATCAGGGTCGTTAAAAGTCGGGATTGTGTGGTAAAGGGTTGAATCAGATTGGCCCAAAACATTCAATAAAGAATTAAGGATAAACCCAATTGAAATTGTCAGCATACAGAAAAGACCCCAAAAATTGCAATTTCACAATTGCTTTTCATCTATAGTGCTTCAGCAAAGTGGACACAGATTATCAAAGATTACGAATGCACATTTTATGCTGTCTGATCTTCTTCTACACTAATTCAAAAAATAGGCTGGTTGCTTTGCAATCAGTAACTGCATCTATTTTCATGAGATCATTAGAAAACATTAAATGAAAATGTGTTATTGTTCATGTGACATCCCAACAAACCTCAGCAAAATTCCAGCATAAATTTTAAAAATATGCTACAGGCTACGTAGCCCATTAACTTTTTACCAAACAATAAAATTTTAGAATTGTCCAATTTGAAAGCATTTGCAGACGACAAAATAAATGTGACTTGAAAATTGAAAATTGTATTGGGTAAGTAGAAAATATTGTTGAAAAAGGAGAAAATGCTGGTTACCAGCATTTTCTTCTATTCCGACAATGTTTTCAAAAGGCCTCTTTCTCAAGGTCGTTAAAATTGGGATTGTGTGGCAAAGGCTTAAAGAAATAATTTTTTTCCATACCTTTGTCCTTCTTCCGTACTGATGTTTTGCCAGCTACTGCTTTCTTTAATTCTTTACCACATGGCCAAAATTTGGCAGAGTCCAAATTGAAAACATGTGCAGACGACAAATAATTGTGACTCAAAGAGTTGAAATTTGTTTGCCAAGGGTGGAAAACATTATGGGAAAATCAGAAAATGAAAGAAGCCTTTTGAAAAATTATTGTTGGAAAAGGAGAAAATGCTGGTAACCAGCATTTTCTCCTTTTCCCACAATGTTTTCTACCATTCCAAAAACAAATTTCAATTCTTCAGTCAACTTTGGTTTGTTGTCTGCAAATGCTTTCAATTTGGACCAGTCTGAAATTTTGTCTTTTGGTAAAGAGTTAAGATCAAGATTGTTTGTTAAAGTGTTAAATCCCTTTTTCCAGGTTTTCCCAAAGTCTAAGGTCAAAATATTCTACTGGCTATGGAATGCCCAGATAAATGTAGAGTATTTAAACCCTAAAGCCTTGATCACACCGAGTCAACGGATGAGTAACGGATAAAAAAATCATTCAGTTCATGACCGTTTGTATTTGTTTTATGTCCGTTTCTTATCTGGTGAATCCACTACTTGTCCAGCAATGTCTGGTGATGTCCGTTCCATCCAGTGGGAAGATTTTTAGCATGTTCAAAAATTTCCACCGAACCAAACGGACAGAGACATGCAAATGATAGACTTTAGATGCATGTAACAATTTATACTATTGGCATGTCATGGACTGGTACATTCCTCCTATGTTGGTGTTTGGCACATTTCCGTTCATCGTACGTTGAAAAAACATTTTGTCCCGTTCTAATGCGGTGCACCTCCGCTTTATCCTGTACAAGTCCCTTACTTGTACGGTGATATCCATTAATAGACCGTTTATTATCCGGTATATATCCAGTAAACGTGCGTTTTTTCCGTTACATGTGTGGTCATTGTGTGGCTTCTTCGCGCCACACACCGATCAGGTGAGCCTCAAGCGGCAGAGATGAATTTTGTCACTGGATAACCAATTCTGCATGTTTTTATCTGTTTTTCCCCCATTACCTAACTGTTAGCCGGTCTGACCAAGCTTTAACCCATTACCACACAATCCCTACTTTTGACGACCCTGAGAAAGAAGCCTTTATAAAACATTGTGGGAAAAGGAGAAAATGCTGGTAACCAGCATTTTCTCCTTTTCCCATGTTTTCTACCCTTCCCAAATCAAATTTCAATTTTTGATTCACATTTAATTTGTCGTCTGCAAATGCTTTCAATTTGGACTAGTCCAAAATTTGGTCGTTTGGTAATGCGTTAAGAGACATGATTTCTTCTTCTACCAGTGTTGTGTGTACACAATGGAATTGCCTGAAAGAACTTGATTAAATTTGTGTTTATTTATTGCTGTCACTAGTTGCCCATGTGGAGACTCCCACTGATGGCTGTACCGGTAGTTTCATTTACAGGGGATAGTTCAAGATACGGAAAGAAACCCATCTTAAGTTATGCATGGTTCTTTAATGAGCCCGATATATAGCACCATCACTTGGAACCTTGGTTTAACATCTCATCCGAAAGGCTAAATGTGCAGTCTGATTTCTGAACTTAACTGACCACTTTGCTATAACATCCTAGAAAAGAACTACTCTGATATTACAATTAAATGGGTCTTATTTCCAGATTGAAAATGTCTCAATTACTTGGTGGTCAATTTCTTTCATCTTAATCACCTTGTGCTGGAATTGTTGAACATAAGTCTCATACATATTCCACATTAATATTTTCACCTGCACTACAAATCAACCCAGTTAACTGATCCAAATTGTTTAATATGATTATTGCACGGGTCAATGTCTGTCTTCAACCAAAGCTAAACATTTTCTGTAATGTTCAAATCTTTGAGCTGGCCATTCAGTAGATACAATTCTGTTGTTTTCCTTATGCCTCATAACATGGGACTAACATGGGAGAGGTGCATTGTCATCTATGAATTCATACTGTCTATTGCCAAAATGCTGAGCAGTTACTGGCCACAAATTATCCTCAATATTCAAAGTCATTTGATTTGGCATTTTTGTCTTTTCTCTGTCACAGTCGTTTTTCTTCATCTTCTTTCCAGAACGTGATTTAAATCATTACCAAACAGCCTTGTCGTGGCGGACTAGATTCAACCAACATCTGAATTGGAAGATGGACCAGGATGGTCACAAAATACCAATGACAGCTAGAAAATGGCCAAAAATTGTCCGTTGCAAAGTGGATTGGGAAAGATTGACCATTTTGCGTAATATAAATAAATTTGGCATGTAACCCTAAATTTTGTCAATTTTTTATTGCACCTTTTTCTTGCATTTAACAGTCCAGTGTCTTTTGTTCTATTTATCCTTAACAAAAAATACTTTAGATAACAAAGCTCTAAAAAAGCCCCTTTATCACATAAAATCTTTTGGTAGTACTGATCAGAAATGCTGGCTACCAACATTTTCATCCTTTTCCACAATATTGTCTACCCTTTGAGTTCAAGGACACAAGCCATTATGTGAACTATATTTAATTTATCAACTGCAATTGCTTTAGATATGGGCAGGTCTAAAATTTTGCTGTTTTGGTAAAAAGTTAATTTATCATTGGACCTGTTTGACAGAGTGGATGGGCAGACAAACAGACTGACCAATGGACAAATAGAATTATCTGAACTTGAAGTAATTTTGCCATATTGATTTCTATGACTATGAATTTGTTACAACCTTTGATTATCAAAGCTAACAGTTTATCCAAATATTTTCATCTTTTTACAATCAGGGATTTACAAAATCAGACAAAATCAAAGTACAACTTAAAAAGTTTTTTAAACATTTATAGGTTCTGGTCCAAATGGCACCAACCAAAGAGTTTCAAGTTGTCTTTGGTGGCTAAGTGCTTGAATGAGTAATAAGGTCCTGGGTTTGATCCTCACCCAAGTTGTTGTACTACTTTCATGAGGGTGTCTTTAGGCAATGCAAGTTGCATCCCAAGACTACTAGTAAAACCAATGAAAATAGATTAAAAACAGCTGTCAGTCTGATGGTAAGACTGAAATGCTTTGAAAGGAGAGTAGAACACCAATCAGTAAATCCTAGTTTCGAAAACGATACGGCCAAAAGAGGCTGATTACTTCTGGTCCCCTTTTTTTTAAAATCATTACCTAACACTGGTATTTGAAATGAAATCATGACTTCCTAGTCATAGTTTGATAACATAGTATTTCTTAATTTAAGTTATGAACAATATATATAGTTTACTTGCATGGATCAAGGGAAAAAGTAAAGGCTAAGATTCAGAGATATAAGTTTGTAAATATTTGATAGAGTGGAGTTTTATGTTACTTTTCACAGCTTACTTATTGTTATTGATTATATCTTCTTTTTGAAAATTTCAACAAGTGCTAGCCTGTATTTATGGGGCCTTGCTCAAAGGTACTCCCACATCACTGACAGTGCAATCAGGGGTTGACATAGGATTTCCTGATAACAAACCCTTCACCTTGAACATATAGATGAAGACTACCCCAGGGATACAATACAGTCACCTATAAAAACAAGTCTGCAAAAAAAATATTTCAATGACTTTCAAGTCTTTACTCTACCAAAAATCTGTTTTTAATAATCAATTTTTATCACATAAAACCTCCTCTGACAGTGTATTAAACCCATGACTTATTTTTGATAATACACTAGTGTATTATCAAACTCCTTGACTAAAATGTATTTGACCCTTGCCAAGGCACGCTTCATACAAATTTAGTCAACTCGTCTGATAAAAATGATAATACATAAACACTTGTGTAAGATCCTCTATATCATATTGGAACTTTTTATGTTTATGCAGCTAATGGTTTTGCTAGGATGTAATAAAATTAGATTTGTTGAAATTTTAAGTAAAACTGGAGTGTTAAAAAAGCATAACACCAGATTTTGTTTTGGGAAGTTAATAATGTCTTTTTCAAAATCTAATACACAATATTATTTTGCAAAAAAGGGGGTTTAGACCAAGATATTTTTTTCAAGAGAAAATAGAGAATGGAATCTCTCTTTTTATTTCTTTTAATATTTCATAAATGTCTTAAGCTGTTGACTCATCTTGTGACAGGGTAAAATATGCATACATTTTAGCATGGCTGACAGATACTATAGATTGGGTGATTTGGATTAGTTCAGTTGATGGAGATTTTTTTGGTAATCATTTTACAGGGAATGAGCTGGAGTCATGGTGCTAACAATTTTGGTACCTTTTTTCTCACATTAGCCACACTGAGAGTACACAGTCATTTCCTGGTGATGTATCCTACCAACTAGCCATTTAAGCAAACGCCTTGAACAATTTTTTTTGCTCAAAATTAGGTTTTACACAGCTATAATCAGAACACAGTGCACAACACGCTGGGGAAAACTTTTTCAGCCTGTAGACAGCAGTCCTAAATCTTAGAATGTTTTAGCAATAACATCTGAGAATTTCCACCAGTCCAACAGTGTAGAACCTATTTTAGAAAAATATGTGAATTCAACTACTGGCTGAACAAAACTTGTTCTATGCAATAAAAATGAAATACAGATTATAAACAGCAAGTTGTAAGAAACAAACTTTACTGGGTTTTCAACCAGCATAATTTAATCACCAACAAAATTGCAGAGGAACTGTCTTAACTTGATTAAGGGAACCCGGGACTGATTGCCCTTTTACACATGTATACATCCACAAAGGAAGCATGCTTTCTACGTTTAACAACACTCAAAACTAGTTTTGTAAAGCCAGAATTCGAAGTCAAAATCCTTAGACTTAGTTTAGTTTAAACATATTTATTTCACATCGATTGAGAAAAAAGTTCTTACAACTTATGCCAATCTCTCTAGATTAGACTGCTTCCTGGAAACTACTAGTAGATCTACACTAGTACTCGCGCCGAATGTGTCGGCCAATGAAGGGTCCCAAAGTTGACACCCGCTCCTGGGTATCGAACCCAGGACCTTATGGTTACGAGGTCGATGCTCAATTTCAATCCCTTGATTTCAAAATCTAGAATCTAGGCCATCATATGAATTATTAGGTAGATCTATTTGTTCCACAAATCATTCATGTCGCTCGTATTAAGGCTTTGCCTTTTTCATATCATAAATCGTTTCTTGATTGGTGGAAATCGGGTCATGTGGCTAAAAAAAAAACGTCATACCATTAAAGCATTTTTCGATAAACGCAATGGGACTACTTTCGGTTTTTCCAAGTTGTTGTATTATCTGATTTATTTCATTAGATTTCATGCAAGCTTTTTATGTGCTAATTTTAGAGTTCCATCGCTGAATCAGTGAAATGCTGAAAGACTGGTTTCTTTTGCTTAAAAAACTTGAAAAAGAAAACTCTTGAATAAACCTGGACAAATTGATGAGTAATAATCTTTATTTGCACCCTAAACATCAAAAATACACCGTGCCAAAACATTCGTCACAACTCGGCCAATTCCGTACCTACATCTAACCTTGTACGTAATTGATTGAATTTGCGTTTATTTATCGTCGCCACCGGTTTCCCATATGGGCGACGCCCCCTGAAGGCTGTTAGTATTGTTACGGGGGATAGTGCAGATACAGGACGAAACCCATCCTAAGTTTTGCCTGGTTCTTTAACGTGCTCGGTGTATAGCACCGTCACATGGAACCTCGGTTTAACGTCTCATCCTAAAGACTATTAGTAATTTTAGATGGCCAGCCATGGGGATCGAACCCACACCCTGATGATCACGAGTCCTACGCTCTACCAACTGAGCTATACAGGCTGGTCAACCTCTTCCGTATAACGGTAGTTTCCATTTAAACTGCTAATCACATGATCTTATACATGACGGCACCACTCGTTTAGCAACGACATAAACAACCTAGATGAAGTTGTTCACATCTATCTATCTGTCGGTGAAAACTTCATTTGGGACAGACAAACCACGTTAAAAAAAGGAATGTAGACTATGAACTGTTTGCCAACTGAAATATAGGGTTAGAAAGATTTCGATAGAACATTGAAACTTGTTTTCTTTTTTAAGAGGAGCCTTACAATTTTCAGAACGGTTAACCGGCGTATTTCCGGGCGATGAAATGTAGCGATCTGGTGCATGTCAATCCACCAGATACAGCCGAGGGATTTGATAACTTCCATCACTCGAGGTATGCGTGCCAAAACTAAATCAAGTACTGTATGGTCGACGTCATCAGTTACATCATTCAGTACGTCAGCTATCGATTTCTATGAAGCCAAAGTCACTGAGTTAAATTAAGTGCACTGTTGAAAAAAAATTTACTCTTGCTTAAAGCCCCAGTAAAGTCCAAAAATAGGTAATTTTCACCGTTTATAACTCGAAAAAATATCATAACCCATCACAATACACATATATAAGATCGGCAAAATCTCGAACGTGTCAGTTACTGCATTGGTTGCCGTGATGTATGTGTGAAAATGCATGGAGAAGCTCGTCGATTTCAGGGACGCCATTGATCAAGACAACCTTCATTATCGTTCGTGTATATTCAAACTAGGTCTTCGAGAACGTCACATGATAAATTGTATCTCATTAGTGCTATGACGTAGTACACAGGACTTTTGTTTACAATTCCAATATTATGTCATCGGACAGTAAGATTGTTCATTCTGAACCTGTTTTCTTATTTAGATGTAGTAACTCTTGTATTAATGATAAATGAATAAGCGATGATCAGCCTGTGTCGTCGTTTCTGTTTACAAAACGATCAAGTGAATGAAGGGTTTGTTTCGACGCCTTGAATGATCACCTGGTGTTACGTCACTACTACGTCACTGCAGACATTTACGACGAAAAGTCAGCTAATCATGGGCGATCACCGATGTAAACAAACAGATAATGCGACATGGTAGGATTTGTTCCAGTTTCAAAATTCTTTTTTCTGCCATTGAACGGAACTTTTACGAACTGCACCTTTACATATCGTGAAAATCATAATAATCGCCATTTTTTACATGGTACAAATGAAATTTACCTTTATTTTATAAACATTTTTTATTCATTTGGACTTTACTGTGACTTTAAATAGTTCTGTAATAACTGTTTCGATAAAATTCCGGAAAAAAATTTCTATCATATGTTTCTGCCGATGATGAATTCTCAGTTAAGAAATTTGTCTGGGTAGGCCTACTGACAATTTTAAGCAAATATTTTGCACTTTGCACCTATTGTTTTAAATAGACATTAAAATGAAATGTAATGCACCCATCCATCAAGAGTGGATTCACCCTGTCTCTGTTTTCAACATGGCTGATAGGTTAAAAAGCATAAGGAGGGGCTCTTTGATTGACAGAGGCTTGCTTAATTTATGGGTAAGTGATGTCAATCCTTTTTTGTTACTAACTACCAATGACCTTAGAAATCGTAGGACAGCCATATTTGTACATATACCTACCTGCAGAAAGAGACGGTTTGTAATAAACATCTAAAAATATGAATTACGATTACTAACTGCATAGTTTATAACATATATGTATATCAGAGCCAGCATGAATAAGTGAATTTAAACATTTATTCCTGTGTTTAACCCGTTTGCAAAAGGCATGTAAGAACTTCAAGTAGGCCTAATGGATCCGTTTTGTACTACACCTTTTACCCTATTTAGTGCTACCCTGCAAGGGAATTAAGTGTTGAGCGAGACCAGCCTGACCCCTGATAAAGGTTCCTGGCAAGGGACAGGTTATCCCAGTCCTAAAAGAAGTAACTGATGGATTCTGCCACTAGGTGCATATGTAAAGGTCAATAGATCTCCCACAGGTGGTGATATGACCGGGTTCGATACACATGTTTTCCATTGCATGATGGAATCATGTTGTAACCGCCAATGCGGCAGCATTAATATCCCCATGCTTCGTCAGGCACAAGGTTTTGAGGCACTTTATGACACTGCAAGGTACAGACCTGTAGCTCTTACCAACATAAATATACTGAACCAAAAAAACAAAAAGAAACTTCCCCTGTGTTTAAGTGCAAACGCAATGTTATTTTAAAAAATCAAAATGTCAGATGACCTACATATATTCGGGCGAACGATTATGTGTCCGATAAAACAAATTTTAACTCGATTGAAAGCATTTTGCAGAAGAAACCCGCTAAAAGCGATTTTCACGTGCATGCACGGACCAGTATAATTCGTGTATAATTTTTGAAACCTATCAGTCTAATTTTATAGACTTTCATGTCAATATGAAAAAGACGTTGAAAAAAAATTAAATTCTTTTTAGTTTTCTTTATTTTTGATATGCCTAGAATTCCGCAAAATTTACGCGAACGTGCCATTGGCATGCTTAATGCTGGTATGACGATGAATGCTGATGCTATGAATATTGGATGTTCTACTCGTGCTATTGGACACCTTAGGCAACGTTTTCAAGCAACAGGGCGTACGGAAGATCGACCACGTAGTGGACGTCCTCGCGTCACGATGTGCGCCAAGACCGCTATATTCGGAGCACCCACCTGCGCAATCGCTTCCACACTGCCACAGCCACTGCTGTTAACACCCCTGGTACACATAACAACCGTATATCTGCCCAAACTGTGCGCAATCGCTTGCGCGAGGGTGGGCTATGTGCACGTCGTCCATACGTTGGTTGTGTTTTGACGCGACGTCACCGCGTAAATCGTGTTAATTGGGCACGTACACACCAACGCTGGACTAGACAACAATGGAATAGCGTTCTTTTCTCTGACGAGTCGAGGTTTTCCATTCATCGAGGTGATGGCAGGGTTCGAGTATACCGTAGGAGAAATGAACGTTATGCAGACTGTTGCGTACTTGAACGAGATCGTTTTGGGGTGGGGGTTCTGTCTTGGTCTGGGCGGGCATTGCACATGGCTTTTGCACTAATCTCGTCGTTATCGAAGGGAATTTGAATGCCCAACGCTACCGAGATGAAATTCTTGCGAGGCACGTTATCCCACTGTTTCAAAATAATGCCAATATCACTCTTTTTCAGCATGATAATGCCACAAGCCATACAGCTAGGGACAATGTGAATTTCCTCAGGGCGAATAACATTGCATTTATTAATGACTGGCCTGCCAAAAGCCCTGATCTGAATCCCATTGAACACCTTTGGGATAACTTGGACCAGCGTGTTAGACGTCGCCCTATTCCACCATCAAACGTCATTCAGCTAAGACAAGCCTTAATTCAGGAATGGAACAACATTCCACAAGCCGAAATCAATACACTTATCCGTTCTATGCGCCAACGATGCCAGGCAGTCCTTCATGCTGAAGGTGGTCATACCCGGTATTAATTTGTGATTTTGGTGAGCGACCCCTTCCGCATTTTAACTACCATTTCGCTACTTTTGGATAAACCCTCAGCAATAATTTTTTTCACACAAAGTCGCAATAAAATAGTCTTTCAATGCATATAAATCTAGTTTAATCCTGATTTTCATATTTGTGTATATCTGCACTTAAACACAGGGGAAGTTTCATTTTTGGTTCAGTATAGATCTGTTTGTGAAATGTACAAGGCGAACTATGGGTCAGGGCCCGATATCTCAAAACACTTTAAGTGCTACGATCGTCGTAAACCGACCTTATGCCCCTCGTAACCATTTTGCTGGCTCTCTCAAGACATCACAACTTAAGGGCCCATGGTAAACCCGATCTTAAATTACAACCACTCCGAAGCTACCTTAACGTAATTGTAGGCTGTTTTCAGCAATGCATAAAACGTGATGTTGTGGTTTATTTTTCAAAATGACATTATTTTTACACTTGAACAGACCTCACCTCAAGAAACAATATAGCACGCCGTAATTCCCTTGGATTACACGGATGACATGGAATTAATTTGAAAATACAGCCTTGATCGAGGATCAATGGTTACCCTCTACAATGTTTCTGGTTGAGCGCTCCAAAGAACAAGAGGGCCATTTGACCTAAAGCGCTCGCCTGAATAAGTCATCTAGGATTGCTAAAAGGAAAGAGATCCTAGTTGTGATGATGTAAAACATCATTGTAAGTGACCTTCTTTTTAACTAATTTTTCGAACTTGATGGAGATATCATCAAGACAAACATTTAGGTTCGTTGGTTGTATGACATTTAACGCCGTTTCAACATTATTTCAGTTATATGGAGGCGGCAAGCGCACCTACCCACGCTTTCCTGGAGTTTCTTTTACCAGTACTCCGCACAATACTCTTTTCAAGCCACTGGCTGCTTTCTCATATAACCATCGTTGAAACAATGGTCAGCAGTGAGAGAGAAATGAATCCTGTCGCAATGACTATCATCAGTCTTAGAGAGAAATTGATCGAGCCGGGGATTGAACCAGCGACAAACATTTTGACAATGTTTCATGTATATCAGACTCAAGATGTAGCATCTAGACTGTACACAAGCTTTTCTAAGATTTGGCCCAGAGATCAAATTATTGATCTTTTGTGACTAAATTTCAAATTTGTCTAAGATATCATCAAAATAAACATTTTGACAATGTTTTGTGAGTGTTAGACTGAAAATTTAGCCTCTAGACTGAGATTAAGCCCAGTGACCAACTTTTGAACCTGTTTGACCAACTTTCTAACTTGTCCAAGATAGCATCAGAACAACCATTTTGATAATGTTTCATATGTATCAGACTGAAATGCAGCCTCTACAGTGCAAAAAGATTTTTTCTAAGGTTTGCCCTAGTGACCTACTATTTTAAATGACTTGACTCAATTTCAATCTTGTCGAATATATCATCTATGGTGGCATATTTCTGCCACGAGATACGAGATAGCTATCATGATAATTTTGGTAAATTATCGCGATAAATTAAAAGTTTCCTGGAAATCTTATCAAGATCGTGAAAAGTTTCATGATAAAAATATCACGATAAACTTAATATTTTATCGCAAAATTTCTCCACCGTGCTCGGAGCTGACATGCGAGATAAAATTATTGTGATAGTTTTATCCGTTTCTCGATATCTATAAATAGAAAATTCATCATTTGGATAACTCGGTAGTTTTGACTTAAAGGGCAACTACAGCCAAAATCTCTTTTTTGGATATATGAATCCTTAAATGGAAACCATCTTAAAATAGAAAAACCGCATTTCAATGTCTATCGTAGAAAGAGAGTTTTAAGCGAAGATGTGGTTTGCACACCTGTGCGAGTTTGTGAAGTGTTCGATAAACCGGATGTGATGCCACTCTTATTTAGGCTTCTGTGTACTTTTTTTTTTCTCAGCCTTATCCTCCCTCATGTCAGGAGGCGACTTTTTTCGTCACAAAAATCCCTATCGTATGCCGGGTGCCGAGTTTAAGCCCTATTTCGAGCCAGGAGATGACTATTTATTTGTCAGTCTGCTGTCTGTCTGTCTATCTGAACTAAATGACATGGCTTAATATCAGATCTACCATTAATCCTCAAAAGGTTAAATAAACCTTCATGCCGATTTCAAAATTTTGAATAGTGCTAGTTTTTGAAGAAACAAAAATAGATGTTTCCGCATTGGACACTGTACATAAGATCAGATTGCATGTTCTGTGCAGTCTGATCTTAATATACACTGTTCGCAAAAGGTCATTGAGTCGCGCTCAGCAGCCTTGGGGCCCCACAGAAATTTAAATGAGGCAAGCAATAAATGGTAAATTCACTGTTGATTATCCATCTCTTTCATGAGAGAGAGAGAGAGAGAGAGAGAGAGAGAGAGAGAGTAGTTAGAAAAGAAATTCGACAAGCAGATTATGCGTTTTTTTTTTTTAATTTAAGATCGTATGAATGAGGAAAATACAAAAGTTATGACGTTCGACTTACCCATTTAACCTGTGTAAAATTCCAAATTCCATTTACATTATTTACGAAAAAGGGTTCAATATGGTCGTGAAAACAAAAGAGTAACTTTGTACATGACAAGTTTATGACAAGTGCTTGTTAACCTCAGGCTGCAAACGCCCCGCCCGGGTGGCTCAGTGGAGAGCGTGTCGGACTCATGACCTGGTGGTTGTGAGTTCGATACCCGGTTGAGGCGAACTTTCTTTCCGGCGTATTTTCGCCTCTCACCTCTGCTGAAGCATGTGAGAAAAGTAGTCGGTGGCTTTGGAAAGACAGTTGTGTTAGTACTGGTGTGAGAAAGCCAGGAAACACATGTGCGTCACCGACCGCCATGATATGACCTTAGCTGTTAAAGTGGCGTTAAACCCCAATACAACCAACCAATCAAGCTGCAAGCCGGGTAAAAAAAAAATATGTCAGACCACAACGGTGCGATATCATCACAAAAGAGGCACCGAATTAACCCTTTGTCCTTGTACATGGATGGAACACACAATTCTTTTCTCAAAATAAAAGGTTGGCGCACTAAAATTTTGTGTAAAGTTTGTACGCAGTTATAAATTTTTAATTTACGCTGCATTTTCATGGTCAGCATCTCTTATCTCGTATATGATTACAGGGAGAAACACGAGAGAAGACAGTTAAACAGTTTTTGTCCACGTTGGTATTTCCTTTTAAATTGTACGCCTTACATGTCTCAGTATTTAGGAAATGGACTGACCCTGTATTTTGCAGACGATCAAAAATGTTTACTGCATGATATGGAGGACAGGAAGGCAGGAGGCAATTGAGACAATCTTTTAACGTTGTTGTTGATGAAAGAAACAAATTTGAGATTATGAAAAAAAAGCACGTAGGAAAATAAACGAAGATCGAGTGAAAAAATTTTTTTTTTTAACTTTAACAGCAAATTCAGGATGTGTGCTGGATTTAATGTTGTTCGTGAATGTTAAAGAGAGGATAAGATTTCTAAGGCAGATCAAGGCTTTTAATTCTTTCCAAGCTGAAGGAGACATGTAAAATGCTGACACTGATGGTGTAGATCCAGATCAGACTGCGCAGGATTTGTAGACCGTTAAATGGTCGACGGTGTCCTATATTTGGTAGAAACAGCCTTAGAAATTAACTCGAATGATTTCCTTTTCACATTGCAATGTTCCTTCTTCCTTCTACGACCAAGTAGAAGAGAATTTTGGCATGATTCAATTATCTTGATTTATTATTTCTTTTTTTATATTTATCTATTACAACTCGTTGATTAGGTAGTGGTACAATTGAAATAACATCAAGAAATAAATTTCAAAATATTTATGTTCGTTACCAGAAGAATAACTATTCACTTTTTTATAAGTACTTTCTCCACTAAGCTAATTCATTCAAAATTTCTTTCCTATGATTGTAGATGTAAGAGCGATATACCCGCGTCAAGCCAAACTCGTTCTCACTCTGTTCCGAATTTTTTTGCTGATCGGACTGAAACTGTCTTCAGACGAAGTGGACGTATTAGTATCCTTTTACGAAGGGTGCTCCACAACTTTGAGCCTGCTAAAAATTTTTTGCCATCCATCCCGTCCTGTGATTAGACGGAGTAACAACGTACTTAAAGTGAGATGGACGTACTACGAACGGAACTGCTGTACTTCGATCCTATTAGAGACGCAGTGCGGTCGGGCAATAACCTGCAGTGCGTTTGCATTTTACCGAACGAAATTACATGTCCTATCCCAGCCAGTTTTTCGATTTTGTTGACCGGGTTAAGACTTTCTGGGAATAGGTTTGGTGAGATAGGGGCTTCAGCCATTATCAGGCCAAAATTATACGTTCATCCCTGACCGTAACCCGTTTTCCGATTATGTCAGGACGGGTTAAGACGTTGTAAGACCTAGTTTGGTGTGACGGGTCTATAGAGATTGAAACTCTGCAGTACACAAGTGATTGAAACGTGAAATAGCGATTTATATCTTTATAAATATCATGCAGTTTTCTCAATTTTCTGTGTTAGTTCATATATAGCGACTATAATTATCTTCTCACACTTGTGAGATCACGGCAAACTACCGGAAGTCACGGTTTTTTCAATTAGCGACTTTCACACAGGTGAAAATCCGAAAGTTTAAACCTCTATATCTCGTGGAGTAAACATCACAGAACGCTAACAAGATTTTTGTTAACATACTCTAGTGTCGTTTTATCCGATTTTGAAATGAAAATTTTGGTGTGGAGTTACCCTTTAATAAGATTGCAGTCAGTAAAATTTCGAATCATTAATTAACAATTGTAGCTTAATTGGTAAATTTTGACAATGCCCGAATGACAGAGGTCTGTAAAATCACAAAGACGACTCGAAATGCCTCCTACGAACAACTTTGAAACCGTACAGGGAAAAGGAGAATTCATAAGGTTGTATACGAAGGTATTCCGAAACCGTATCTAATTATAGATATCATGAATGTCAATTGTGGGCACGAAAGCAAAAAAAAAATCATGATAAGAGTTAGCATTATTGCGATATTTTTATCGTGAATTTTTTTGGTTTATCACGATAATTCTCTTAAATTATCATGATAGCTATCTCGTATCTCGCGGCAGAAATATGCCACCATAATCATCAATACAATATTCTGACCAAGTTTCACAAGTATCAAACTTAAAATGTGGCTTGAGAGTGCGCACAAGGTCTTTTCCAGGATTTGGCCCACAGGCCTACTTTCTTTACCCCACATGACCCAATTTCAGTCTTAACCGAGATATCATATAGGCAAAAATTTTGACTTTGTTTCTTGAGTATCTGGCTGAAAATGTGGTCTAGAGTGCACACAAGGTTATTCTAAGATTCGGGCTACATTTTGAACCAACGCAACCCGATTTCAATCTTGCTAGAGATACAATCATGACAAACATTCTAATGGCAAACTGTCTGACCAAGTTTCATGAGAATTGGGCTGAAAATGTGGCCTCTAGAGTGCACACAAGGTTTTTCTTAGATTTAGCCCTGTTACGTACTCTTTGACAGGACATGACCCAGTTTCAATCATGAACGAGATATCATCAATAAAAGCATTTTGACCCTGCTTGGTGAGTATATGGCTGGAATGTAACCTCTATAGTGCACACAAGGTTTTTCTGGGATTTGCCTCGGTGACCTACTATTTGGCCCAACATGACCCAATTTCGGACTTGTTTAAGATGTTATAAAGAGAAAGATTCTGACCAAGTTTCATGACTACTGGACCAAAAATGTGGCCTCTACAGTGCACACAAAGTATTTTTTGACGCCTGGACGAGACACGATGCACGACGGACACAGCACGATCACGAAGGCTCAAATCAAGCATTTCCGGTGCCGATGCAGATGACATTGGCTTTGAGATTTTATGCAACGGGGAGTTATCAATCTGTGATCGCAGACAATCATGGGGTCAGAATTGATTTAGTATCAAGAAATGATGTCACTTTTAAATGTTACGAACGTAAATGGCGTTTTTTTTACGAGAGCGTTAAGGCCGGTTTTGAGAGATCACTTTAAGAAAATCGTAACGTCCTCGTAAAGTGATCGTAAAGTTCACCGTAACTTACGAAACCTTTACGTTTTGAGAGATTGGCCCCAGGTTAGCAGGATACATCCTCGATACAACATGAATTTCTCACTGGGGCCCATCACATGATCTTGTGCTGATGGGAGAATCGTGTCAAAAATACCATTATCTCCCGCTAGATGGCATTCTACAAATACATATCTAATTTGGGCATTCTGGGTACAGAACCGAACTACTTTTCAAAAAGACAACCGTTACTTTAAACTTCAAATTCAAATAAACGTTTTCTCAATAAAACGCTACCTGGTGCGATTTATTCAGCCATGATCAGCTGGCATGTAACCTATGCACTGGCCATTTATTAAAACAGCCGGCTTGGATAATAGCTTCGGTATAAGCCCTGCTTTTCCCTAGTATATGAGATCAGTGATGCGTCATAGCAGACAGGTCGAATATTCGAAGAATATGACATGTGCAGACAATGCAGACAACGCAGAAATACTGACTATAACGGATGTGCTCGCAAGTTATCGCTAAAAACTAAATTCAAAGTTATGATGAACAGCTGGTGCAATCAAATTCTTCTTAGCTACTATATACTTTCTATAAAAATTTTGTCACAAGAAAGAATTACCCAAGTCAATACAGTGCAAAATTTCTGTTTTTTTTCGCATATTCAAGGACTTAATTTTACTCTAAAGCATTTTCTTTATTTGAAAGTGTCACAATTTCCGATTGGTTAAACCAAATGGTTTAGACGTTCGGACGTTGTGTTACTAAATCTAAAATTAAACTTTGAATGAAATTCATATGGTTGGTGAATACGAAATAAAACTTGTTCTGCAATTCATCCGAAAACAATAATTCTTGAGTTGATCTTGAAAATGCAAGTCTTCCAAATTGCAAAGTCCAGTATAGCCCATCATGCGTGTGTATGTGTGTGCGTTTATGTGTTTTTTTTTAAACGTAAAAGTAGATTACTTAATCGTCACTCCGGGGAAAAAGCACATTCGTAACGCATTATCCCTGAACCCTTATCCTGCTAAATAATTTCAAAGGAAACTTTAAAGCAGAACGTAAATACCAAATTTATATTACATGTATTTTAAAGTTATTTTGGGGCCAGGGAAGATATCTCTTTATCGGACAGTGTATATCCAAGATCAAACTACACGTTTTGTGATGTCTGATCTTAATCTACACTGTCCGCAAAAGGTCAGTGAGTCGCGCTTAGCAGCCTAAGGGTTAAAGGGTCGAAAAAACCTAATGGATACTTTCAGTCTAGAAATAAGACCTACATGTACATGACAATAATTGTAGTTTAAGGGCTGCCCTTGTCCAGTGCTGATCAAAGATCAGAGTGCACGTTTTGTAGTCTGACCTTGATCTACATTGGCCGCAAAAACAACTATAGCTTGTAAAGGTGCCTTAAGGGTTAAAAGCAAATCTTTATATCATAAGGACCCATTTGCCCAACAACCTGAATCATGGGGTCGAATAGTCCTTTAAGATGCAAAAACTTACCAGTGGCAAAAAGTTTCTACTCAGGTCAGCGTTCGCGGATTCCGCAGGCTGACATGAGTCGATACTTTGTATAGGCGTATGAAATCAGCTTTTTGACAAAGCACCCCTCATTGAATTTCCCCAAAGGTACCTCAGGCATGTAACTTCACCAAAAAAGTACCTGTGCTCTGTCCAGTCTTTTGCTAGCTTGCTTAGTGTTTAGACGCCATTAGCTTTCTGAGATAGCCATATCTTGTGTTTGTTTTTCACTGTATTTTTGCTTTGTTCCTTCTGTAAGTACACCTTTTATCATATTTGTGCTATTTATCGTATTTCCATCATGTTATTTATATGTTGTGAATTAGACGTGAATGTTTGAAAATTTCCGGTTGAGTCGTATTCAGCAGGCAGATGGCCGCCATTTTGCCCATGTCATTCTGACCTGACCAATTTCAAAATCTACATTCCCTCCCCTTTGCATATTTCCTGCTACATATGGTTGAAGAAATTGCATTTAAACAATGTGTGTTATAAATCAACTATTTGTTCTTATAGATTAAAAAAAAAAAGAAAGTGTAAAAAAGACTTGACATTGGAGACCGTCGTCGTTCTCTTATCACTCCAACCGACTTGAATTCCTATTTCAAGTCGGTTTAAGCTCATATAACTTTTATTAAACACTTGTATGCTATTATGACATAGAAAAAATGAGTTATTTGAAACATTGAGGCACTTGGAACAAAAAATAAACTTTGGCAGTCAGCATTTTTTTTTCTCTCGAAATTTACCGTTTGCCCATTCAAACAGAAATCTGATCATTGAGCCTAATTTACTGTGTAGCTGCATATTTGTTCAGTGTGAACGGGTCTACAGTTTAAATTACAAGTTGACAGAGTATTCTGATCTTGATCTGCACTGTCAGGATAAACAGTAGAAAAATAGGTACAGCACGGAAAAATATTGTTTGGAAAAAGAACAGGAATATTGTGTTTAACCCTTTCCCAGACAATCCCTGGTTTTCACGACCCTGAAAAAGAAGCCATTTGAAAACATTGTGGAAAAGAAGAAAATGCTGGTAACCAGTATTTTCTCCTTTTCCCACGATGTTTTCTACCCTCCCAGGAACAAACGTTAATTTTTAATCATGTTAATTTTGTCGTCTGCAATTGCTTTTCATTTGGACCAGTCTAAAATTTTGTCGTTTGGTAAAAAGTTAAAGAAGCAATTTCTTGCAAAAAGCAGTAACTCCTGATTCTTTTATCACAATTTATACATAATGTTAGAAAACCTAACTGTTCATTCCTTCTTGAAAGTGTTTATCCTTTGTGTGATTAAGTATTATCATTTAGTAGCCTAAGACATGCCAAGAAAGCACTGGGTTTAAGTGAACAAATCTAGTGCAGATTTACAAACCATTAATCCTTAGGCTGTTAAGGGCAACTTAAGGACCTTTTGCAAACAGTGTAGATCGAGATCAGACTGCACAAAATGTGCAGTCTGAACTTGGATCTACACTCCCCAACAAGAAGATGGCTTTTCCTCAAAAATACCTGTGAAATAGCAGAATTTGGGTTTCCACTGTCGGATTGAAAGTTTCATGTTACTTACTTAGCAGAAAAAGGGTTAAAAAATCCAGCATTAACTGTAAATTCTAAGACCAGCCATATTATTGTTCAAGACAGTTTGTCTCAGCCAATCAGATTGCTTGTCTTAGAATTAAGAGTTATAACAAAGAAATAAGATTGATGAAAATTGCCCTGGAGCAGACAGTGTAAATCAATAATCACACTGTATTTTCTATAGTCTGATCTTGATTTAGACTGCTGAGATGATGTATTGCGAAAGAATTGTGTTCTTTAATGACCAATAGTAAGATAGCTCTTGAAAACACTGTGGAAAAAGGAGAAAATGCTGGTAACCAGCATTTTTGCCTTTCCCACAATGTTTTCTACTCTTTCAGCATTTACACTTCCGCTTCCGCCCTGCGCTAAGTTGACAGCCCTGGAGTCAGTTTGCACATAAGGGTTTCCCGCTATGGCGAGCCCTTCTTGAGAACTATGGGGATTTCCCCCATTTTCAGTTTCATCATTTTCCCTTATTGCTTGATTATCCGGATTTCCCGGTGTTTCACTGGCTTACCCAGTCTTTATTTTCGTTATTTCGCGAGTTCTCCTCAGCACTTTGTCAATATAAGACGAGTGCTGTGCCTGCTGCTGATAAGCCATTTCGGCCCCAAAATTTTCTTTGTCTAAACCTTCGGACAAAGAAAGAAATTTTTGATAATTCAATCCTGCGTTAAAATATGAATCTGTCAATGAATCCACTCGAATAACACATCTAACATGTAGTCTATGTATTTATGTTTTAGTCAGTAGTAAAATTTTCGTATTTTCCTTTGCTAAATCTAACCAGTTGAATAAACAAATTTTTTAATTTTTTCCTACTAAATGACCATTTCCATTCACTTTCCGTAATGACCTTGACCTTCATGCTCCGTTCTCTCGTGGAAACCTAAGAAACACTTGGTTTGATAGAATAAGTAGTGAGCAAATGCTTTCAATATTGACAAGTCTAGAATTTTGTTATCTGGTAAAGATTTAACTCTTTACCAAAGGACAAAATTTTGGACTTGTCCAGATTCAAAGCACTAGCAGACGACAAAATAAATGTGACTGAAAAATTGAAATTAGGTTTGTGTAGGGTAGAAAACATTGTGGAAAAAGGAGAAAATGCTGGTTACCAGCATTTTCTCCCTTTCCCACAATGTTTTCAAAAGCTTTCTTTCTCAGGGTCGTCGGGATTGTGTAGTAAAGAGTTAAAACATAATAAGTAGTGAATAAATTATAGAATTTGATCATCATGAATTTATTAAACAGTCTGATCTTAGATCTATTACCACCTGCCATTTTGTGAAATACTCTAGCTAAAACAAACTTGAAAATTGAACATATTTGTTACTGTCTCTTGGCTGAAACTGTCCATTTACTCTGTGGCTTTAAATGTGGCGTTCAACTTCTGACTACACAGGCTATTGTTAAACCAGCCGAGTACTTATTCAGATGACAAAATTATCACAGGCATTTAACCCTTTACCACACAATGACGACTTTTAATGACCCTGAGGAAGAGGCCTTTTGAAAACTTTGTTGGAAGAGGAGAAAATGCAGGTAAACAGCATTTTCTCTTTTTCCCACAAAGTTTTCTACTCTATCAAAGAAGGTCACACAATCCAAACTTAAACAACCCTAAGGATAAATGTGTTTGAAAGCAATGTGGAAGATGGAGAAAACATCAGTAACCTGCATTTTCTCCTTTTCCTGCAAAGTTTTCAACCTTATCAAATAAAAATTGTGTCAGTTCAGCCATTATGAAATCGTGAGCATCAAATGCTTTCAATTTGGATAGGTAAAAATTTTGCTGTGTGGTAAAGGGTTAAGACGAAGCCCATTGTTTGAGCCATACTTCATTTTTCTTCTGAAAAGGCTTTCAATTAGTACAAGTCTAAAATAATTTCTGTAAAGAGTAGAATTAAAGGGAAATAAAATTACTTATCAACAATATGGACATGATTGTGTGAAAGAAGCCACAGGTTGCATTTGATATGCAATAGCCCCTTTCTCCACAAAGTTTTCCAAAGCTATCCACAGCAGCACTGTAAAATAGTTATTTGATATATCTCTGTTGCAGATCTGAGGAGCATTGTAAATTAGTCAAGGTCCTATTGCTTAATGACTTATTTGATCCTTTACCATACAATGCCCATTTTTAATGACCCTGAAGAAGAAAGCTTTTGAAAACATTGTGGTAAAAGGAGAAAATGCTGGTAACCAGCATTTTCCCCCTTTCCCAAACTGATTTCTTCCCTTTCAAAGATAGCAATCATTATTAGACAAACATATGTCATCTGCAAAATAATTGCTTTCAACTTGGTTGAATACCAAATTTTGTTGTTTGATAAACAGTTAACTCTTTACCAAACAATCCCTGGTTTTTACGGCCCAGAGAAAGAAGCCTTCTGAAAACATGGTGGGAAAAGGAGAAAATGCTGGTAACCAGCTTTTTTTCATTTTTCCACAATGTTTTCTACTCTTCTGAAGTCAAGTTTCAATTTATGAGTCGCATTTATTTTGTCGTCTGCAAAATTAATGCTTTCAATTTGGACAAGTCTAAAATTTTGTTGTTTGATAAAGAATTTAGAAGAGTTAAGGGATCCTAAAATATTACATTTTTGCTGAAACCTATGTTATGGGTACTCATTAGAACTCTCAATGAGATAATTCTACTCAGTACCCACAACATAGGTTAAATTTATTCAAGAAGTAATTTATAGTTACTTTTAGAACCCAAACGATGAAGATCCTATCATAATATGTTTAATTTAAAGTATGGATTATTTTGAAAATTTGATAATTTTGTTAGAAAGTTTGTAATTTACCCATGCACAACTTGTGCAGGCAACCAGGCAACTGCTTTTGTATTACAGCAGGCCACTTTTTAAAACAATGAAACAGAAGGAGAAGCTGTTGATTAGGAGCAATGTCTCTTTTTGCTAGAGATTTGAACCTGTATTGGTCTTACTGTATAACATCTTACTAAATGTATACCAATTTCTATAACCTGGCAATAGAAGGCTACTGAAAGTAATGGGACAATGGTGGTAACCATCATTTTTCTACAAATGTTTTCTACCCTTTCAAAAACAAATCCTATCTTTTAGTCTCACTTGATGTAACACCAGCAAATGATATCAACTGGTGTCAGATTTTTGTTGTTTGGTTCAAAAAGGGAATGATTTAAAGGTATTAAAAGGGTCTAGCTATAAAAATTGGGAGTTTTGCAACATGTATATTGTGTTGTCAAATCCTTGGCTTGGATTGGGGTCATAGTGTTGTTTTAGCATGTTTCAAGTTTCACAATACCCAATTGTGTACCTTTTAGCCTTTAGGGTGCATGCATTTTTCTGTGAACAAGCATTGTGTACATAGGAGAGTTTGAAATTGATGAGTTGTGAAAACATGTACATGTCCCTGTGGTTATTGTAAAAATATGAACACACTGGCAGAAAAATAACCTCTAACAAGCAATTTCTCTTTCTGCAACAATGCTTTCGAAAGTGGACTTTAGGTTAAAAAGTGAATCTCTCTTGAGGTATCTCAAGCATATCTAGTCTTTCAGCAGCCTGGTAGTTGGTGTTGTACAGGACTTGAGACCAGGGTAGTTGGGTTTGAATAGGCCAAAATTTTTCTGAGGATTGATAATAAGAATTGCCAGTGGATAATTCTTTCCCACCACTGATCATTGCTTGAATGATTTTTTGGGGGAAAAGCAGTCTGTGGCTTTGGTAGAAAATTGTGTGAAATACAGGTGAAAGAAACTCCTACGAAAAGCATAAATGTAACGGCTTCTGTCATATGAATGAATAATTACCACTGAAAACTATTTTTTTTTCTAAATTTTGGCCTTCTTTACTGGCACTTTGCCTGTCATTACTTTACTTATTCAGCAATGAAACACTTTTTATGCCTCCGAAGGGTTGTATTATGTTATGGCCCCGGTCATCATTCTGTCCGTCCGTTCGCCTATCTGCCATCAGTCTGTTGGCAATTTCTTGTATGTGCACGGGGTTTGACATTAACATTTTTTTCAACTAGACCAGTGGACCAGTAATTTGAAAATTTTACTAGACCACTTCAGATTTCTACTAGACCATTTTTGCAAAATGAAGAAAAGTATAAAATAGATCCTAATCTATGTTATTTCTCTTACTGATATACCAAAACTGTAAAAGAAAAAGGACATAGTCATGTTAAGTAATGATGAATGAATGTTTCTCTGTTAATTATTTCAAGTACGATTTCTTTTCCAGAGGCTGACCATTGTTTATGACAATGATTATGTGGGAAAGCAGCCAGTGGCTTGGAAAGAAAGTTGTGCGGAGTACTGGTAAAAGAGACTCCAGGAAAGCATGGATAGGTGCACTTGCCGCCTCGATATAACTGAAATAATGTTGAAAATGGCGTTAAACACCATTCAATCAATCTTTTCCAGAGGAAAAAAAAAAAAGACTTGGCCATTTTGAAAGCAGTACCAGACACACATATTATTCTAACTTAGGCTCAAACAACAGAATTTGAGTTTAAAAGGACAAAACCATTGTGATATAATGTTATCAGATCCTTCAACAGATCTTCACTTTATTAAACTGTCAGAGAAAACAAGACGTTTTCCTCTGGGTCAAACAGAAAGCAACATCGCGAAATCGGCATTCCACTCAAGGTCTAAAATGATAATTTTTTCTATGATCTAGATCTAATTTTATTCATCTAGATTTATTTTTGTTTCGATCCATTTATTTGTTTTTAGCTTTTTATTATGACCCTGTTTCTCCCTGATCAGATGTTATTTTGAAGCTATGCAAGCTTGGTATATTCCCCGGTCGTCTGCTCCAGTGTCTATGTAATCGTCTGGGCGCTTCATTTTCCGTTGTTGTCAAAATGAAACTACGGTATTCCAAGAAAAAGAGCTAGACATAAGAAATTCTTGCTTAAATATCAAATATTCTGACAAAATGATAACAATCATGATAAAAAGTATGACATATCCTTGACGACAAAATAGCCAGTGGACTCCGCTCTACTAAATCTATTTTCAGTTGGATTTGGTTTTTCCAGTGAAAATATTGACTACCGCGCATGCGCGATTGTCTACCTTAATGTTGAACCCTGGGGCAACTGCTTCCAGTTTTCATTGGAATAAGTTCAAACTTACACAATCAATCTCTATGATGTGTAATTGTGTGTAGTTGTGCATGTGACTTGAAATTTGGATCTCTTTAGGCTTTCCAGATTTTAACCCATGCCACTGACAAGCCTTTTCAGGCATATGTGTGTCGCTCTGCGAAGCTCTTGTTAACTCTTTCCCAGATAAGCCCTGGTTTTTATGGCTCTGGGCTGAAGACATTTGAAAACACTGTGGAAGAAGGAGAAAATGCTCATAACAAGCATTTTCTCCATTTTCCAGTGTTTTCTTCCCTTACAGATAAAAAACCCCCACCTTTTTAGCCACTCTAAATTTGTTGTCTGCAAATTCTTTCAATTTCAGCAGACCAAAATTACCTCATCTGGTAAAGAGTTGAGTTTGATGAGATGATTAAAATCTGAATTGCTCCCTTTCACAATGATAAAATTTTAGACTTGTCCATTATTCAAAGCAAATGTAGACATCAAATCAAATATGGTACAACAATGTAACTTATGCATTGAAGGACAGAAAATGTGGGAAATGTAAAAAATGCTCAGCATTCCCTTCTCTACCTATAGTGTTTTGAAAAGCTTTCTTTCTCAGGGTTGTTAACCCTTAGGCTGCTAAGTGCGGCTCACTGACCTTTTGTGGACAGTGTAGATCCAAGATCAGATTGCACATTCTGTGCAGTCTGATCTTGATCTACATTGTCCTATAAGGAGATATCAAGCCCCAAAACATTACTTTGAAAAAACAATATTTTGGTTTATACTATCAAATTGAAAATTTCATGTTAGTTATTTAGCAGGATAAGTAATAAAACTTGGGAATGTGTGGTTTGGGATTTAATCTTCTAAGTGATGGCCAAGCCCTGGTAGCTCAGTCGGTAGCTCGCAGGACTTTAGAACACACCCGGGTCCAGGGTTCGATCCCTGGCTATGACCCCTGGCTCGGCCAATTTCTTTCCGAGGATTGATGATAGTCAATGCGACAGGATTCATTCCTCTCCCACCACTGACCATTGTTTCGACGATGATCATGTGGGAAAGCAGCCAGTGGCTTGGAAAAAAAATTGTGCGAAGTACTGGTAAAAGAAACTCCAGGAATGCATGGATAGGTGCACTGGCTGCCGCGATATAACTGAAATAATGTTGAAAACGGTGTTAAACACCATACAATACTAAGTGATGAAATTTTAGACTTGCCCAATTTTCAAGCATTTGCAGATAAAATATATGGGACTTAAATCATGTAACTTGTCTTTGAAAGGATAAAAAAAATATTGTGGGAAAAGAAGAAAATGCTGGTTACAATATATGTATTTAAAATTATGTTTACTAAAGCCTTTTGCAGGGTTGTTATAAGTTTGGATTGTTTTTGGTAAAGGGTTAACTCTTTACCACAAAATCCAGACTTTTAACGACCTTGAGAAATAAAGCTTTTGAAAACATTGCGGGAAAAGGAGAAAATGCTGATAACCAGCATTTTCTCCTTTTCCCACAATGTTTTCTACCCTTCCCAAATTGAATTTCAATTTCTGAGTCAAATTTTATTTTGTTGTCTGCAAATGCTTTCAATTTGGACTAGTCCAAAATTTTGTTTTTGGTAAAGAGTTAAATGTGATACAGATAAACTGAAAGTCGTTTTCAGGACAGTGTCGTCAGTCGCTTAGTTATTAGCATCCCAGACTTGAGAACAGGGAGTCACTGGTGATTGTCATTGCAACAGGGTTCATGCCCCTTATACCACTGGCCATTACTTTGGCGACTGCAATTAGGGATAGCAGTCAGTGGCTTAGAAAGAACACTGAGCGGAGTACTGGTATAATAAAATCCAGGAAAGCAAGGATAGGTGCACTGGCTGCTGCAATATAACTGAAGTAATGTTCAAAACGATATTGAACACTATACGATCTATCAATCAATCAATCAATATGTTGGTTCAAAATCTAGGTCACTGAGTCAAATCTTTGATGTACCTTCAGTGTTCCCATTCACTTACATATGTGTGTGAATAACTTGAAAGTCACATGCTATTTTCAAACTAACCTTGTCTTATATGTGCATGTCATGCACAGCAAAAGTGAATAAAGTCCAGCATCCCATCATATACCTGCATGTTGAAAGTTGTGAATCAAAACATTGACTGAAATCAACCTTCCATCAGGAGTAGGGTTATTTTTAGGAATCGGAAATTCCAATGGATAGTGAATTTAAACAGCAAATTTACACAAATCTCTGTGTGAAACTGTTAGTGGAAGCCAAAATTTCTCTCTGATTATGTAAAAAACTTTGGTTCTTTTATGAAACGAACATAAAGTAAAATTTTGATATTTCGAGTCTCGAACATTTGAGAACCCTGCATTTTTCGAGGAATTCTGATAGTCCGGACAAAAAACTTTATTGCACTAAAAGTAGCTAGGTAATTTTGAGTCTCAATAAGTTGATAATAGTCGAACATGAGTGTTGGTTCCCATAATCATTTTCCTTCTTTAAATTGATTGTTTATTCGAATACAATGTTTTCTCACCTCTTGATCTATTGTTTTCACACCTTTTCGAGCAAAGGTTTTTATCGCCCCATCCCATCTACGGTGTGGTGTAAGTTTTACAAACTATGACAATTGCTACGGGGGATTCATACTGCATTAAGACTTGAGAAGGTATTGACATTAATTTATAATGAGTGGCTTATGACACCAGCCATTCAAAATCATTGTTGACCTGAAAAGACAGTTTAACTCTTTACCAAATGACAAAATTTTAGACAGGTCCAAATTGAAAGCATTTGCAGACAACAAAATAAATGTGACTAAAAAATTAAAATTTGTTTTGGGAAGGGTAGAAAATCTTGTGGGAAAAAGAGAAAATGCTGGTTACCAGCATTTCTCCTTTTCCCACAATGTTTTCAAAAGGCTTCTTTCTCGGGGTCTTTAAAATTCGGGATTGTGTGGTAAAGAGTTAAAGTTTTTGTGGTCAGACGGCGTTTAATTATCCCCTGCCGAAGGCGGAGGGATATAGTTTTAGCATTGTCCGTCCGTTCATCTTCCCGTCTGTCTGTGTGTCCGTCCAGGGGGAATATCTCCAATACCACTGGACAGAACTTCGTGAAACTTTATACGTGTGTACAATGACCCATTCCACTGATACTCTTTTTTTCCTTTTGTTATTTGATGCAAATGGCTGACTGCAAGTGATTTTAAGTTAAGCGGTCGAGTAAATTTTTCATGTTTTGAGTCTTATCTTGAAAACTACCAGGGTTCGCACAGGCTTGAAAAGTACTTGAAAATGAAGGGCAGTCTTGAAAAGTCCTTGAAAACAAAATTTGCCTTGACAAGTGCTTGAAAACTGGCCATACACATTGAAAAGTACTTGAATTTCACTTTTTCTTGTATTCAAGACATTTGAAATCAGCCTAAAAGTCAATAGCGGACTTTCTAGAAGGAAATCTGCACGTTTTAAGCAATGACAGACGTGCGAGAGCACCACAATAAAAATGGGCGAATGTGTTGGGGGCGAAAACGAAGTTCGAACATACATGGTCGGAATGTTCGTACTTGTATGTTTGGGTTGCCTCCCTTGCTGACTGGTTTACGTTCGATTGCATCATTTTTATCCGTGAAAAAAGTCAATTCCAATATTCAGACTAAGTAAAACCAAAATGGCGCTGAAATGATTCTAAGGAGCCTGAATTCAACTTTCAAACTTTTTTCTTTATCGTAATGGGAAAGTGTATATAAAGCAGAGACAGGCCGAGAGGGTATCCGTGGGTAAAAGAAACGAACATATCAGGCGCACTGTCTAGCATGTAGGAAAGATATCGATGTGGCACGGATGGGTGAAAGTGCCTTGCGGTCACATGCAAAGGGAGAGGGGCGTAAGAAACTACAGAAGTCTATGTCCGGGATTTTCACAAATGTCTTCGTTAAAGAGGAAACCAAGGTTAATAAAACACAAACTGCGACCACATCTTCCGCCCCAGGTGACAACCTGATAGTACCCCCACCCCCAATAGCTACCGTTGCTGGGCCTGTTGCATCATCTAGTGCTCCTATTGTTGCTAACTTTGTATCCAAAAATGATGTAATGACTTCACGAATATGTGTAGATATTATTCATAAATTAGTCCTTGAAAACGTAAAGATTTGTCCTTGAAAAGTCCTTGAATTTTACTTGGCCTTGCCTGTATGAACCCTGACTACTCTGATTTCATGTCATATCTATCTACTACCATAACAAAATGCAGGACAACATGTTTCACCTAGATTGACCATGCAACACCAGAGTTATATACCCTTGGTTTTATTTTTTCTTAATGCTGTGTCATGGAAAAAGGGGGCTTGATGTATATTTTCACTTTGGACCAGTATCTCTTTAACTACATGATAAAATGTCATGAAACTTCATCTTTATGTTGTTAATAAAAAACCACAGACAGTTAATATTTGTCTTTTTTCATGAAATGCCAAGTCATGATAAAAGGGGGCTAAATGTATAATTTCATCATGGAATAATGACCATCTGTTCGTCCGTCTTTCTGGACATATCTTCTAAAACCCTTGAAAAAAAATAATAGAAATTGATACACATGTTCATGTGACGTCTTCCGCTATTTATTTCTGTTCCTTTTTTTGATATTCAATACTGTGTCATAGAAAAAGGGGGCTTCATGTATATTTCCACTAGGGATCAATATCTCTTTAACTCAAAATCCTTGACAAAAATTTATGAAACTTCATACATGTGTTCCTTATGATAGTCCACCAATATCATTATTTTAGCTTTTTTGATTAAATGTTGTGTCATGGTAAAAGGGGGCTTGACATTTATTTTCATTATGGACCAACGTCTTTTTAATTTCAGGACAAAATGTTATAAAACTTCGTCTCTAGGTTTTTTATCACAAGCCACAGACAATAGGTGTTTCTTTTTATTTCATAAAATGCCACATCATGAAAAAAGGGGGCTAAATGTATAATATCTGTATGTATAAGTCCTTGATGAAAATTAATAAAACTTCATGCATGTCTTCCTTTGGATAGTGGGTTACTACAATTTTTTTCTATACATTATGACATGTCATAGAAAAAGGGGGTTTGATGTATATTTTCATTATTTCTTTTCATTGATTGAAATACATAGTTATGCAAAAAGGGGACTTAAGGTATAATCTCATTGTGGACCACTTATATATTTTTTATTTATTGAAATGCTGTGCCATGCGATAAGGGGGCTTAATGTATAATTTCATCATTGACCAATAACAAAAAGGCCACATGTACGTGCAAAACACAATACCTCTAATACAGTATGTTTGTAATGGAAAAGGGTCTTTTTCAGTTGGGGATATCATTTCAACAAAATTGCTTGTTTTTATAGCATCAGGTCTTTCCAAGTCGCATTGCCAAAGATAAGGACCCATTTGATCACACATTTTTTCTGTCTTGTTACGCTAACGTCATATTTTGGGTTTGCATGAATATCATTGGTACCTTTTCATGTGATAGAAATTTACCTTTGACAAAGGTAAATGTCATTTTTCTCAGGGTGGTTAGAAATTTTGGTCTGTTTTCGTGGTTATGAGAAAAGGCGTAAAAGTTACAAAAACTATCTAAAGAAAGGCTTGATTATTTGAAATATTTAATTGAAAATCCAAGAACTCATATGATCAAAACAGGAACATTTACAAAAAATAACCTTTCGATATGATACTGTTCAAATGCTATAAATGAATGAATCAAATAGGGACAGATAAAATATTTTTCTCTGTCTTTCCATGACTTATAAGACCTAAGCAGTTTGATAATGTAATTATCATTTAACCCTTTACCACACAATCCCAACTTTTAATGACCTTAAGGAAGAAGCCTTTTGAAAACATTGTGGGAAAAGGAGAAAATGCTGGTCACCAGCATTTTCTCCTTTTCCCACAATGTTTTCTACCCTAGTATCAAAGAAAAGTTGCATCATTTTAGCCATTATGAAATTGTAGTCTGCAAATGCTTTCAATTTGGATAGGTCTGAAATTTTGTTGTCTGGTAAAGAGTTAAAGGTGGGTATTTAGATTTTTCACATCTCACCAAATTAAAAAATATATATATCACTGAAATTTATATGAAAAAAGAATACAAATCATCAATAATTAAGAATCATAAAATAAAATTACAAAAAAAATTTTTTTTGATGGTGTTCCCTTAAAAGGCTACGTAGCCTCTTAAGGTATTTTTAGATTTCGCGCCAGAAATCAAAAATGCATTGTGAGAATGTCAAGTGACTGGCACGTGACTAATGACGCTTAAATTCCATAACATAACAAACATGTAATTATTTTCCATAATGTCTTCTTTGGACGCTATGTTTGAAGCTTTGTCTGTGTATTTCCGGTATGTAAATGAGCGAGTTGCTCATGTAAAAATAGAACGTGTTTCCCGTCAGTGTCGACCTGGGCCGTAGTAAATCTCTAATTTCTCTTGTTGTCGGATGGTTTTCGACTACTGGGGTTTTATGAATGAAAATTAAAAGGCTTTTGGAGTATAAGGATGATTTTTTTGTATTTTTGTAAAATTTTCGTCCCAAAATCTGAAGGGCCACCTTTAAAGCAAAAGTTGGAATTTTTTAAATTTTTACTGGTATACTGTTAACCACTGAGACAAGCATTTACCAGTTAAACAAATATATCATCATATAATTTTCATTTCATTTTTGTATTCAGCATAAAATTTTACATCACATCAGTGACAACAAAAATATTCCATGGAAGAACTAAAACTGTGTCATCAGTGCTTCAGTAAGTTGGCATTCAGAGAGTTGAGGCATTGCAACTTTTGAAAAAGTGATAAATGTTTTGTGTTTTTCTTTCTGGAAGGATAGTGAAGAAAGTATTGAGATGTTCTCTTACCGATTTCATATTTGGTCGGACAGTGCTCGGGCATATCATGCAAAACATTTTTTGTGAGGAGTAATGTAAAACTAAGGCAAACGGTGGCCATATTGACCCATCATTTGATAGACAAACATCCCTGCATTGCATGGTATACATGTTAAATGTTTATGGCCAACAGAATGTAGCTATATGAAAAGAAACATGCAGTTTCTTTGCATTTTAGTGTGGAATTTTCTTATATTTTTTTAATTCATCAGATATTTCCCATATGAGGGTAGTTGCATATATTTGGTTCGTTTCATCTCTTCAAAATATTCTCCCTTGCAAAAATACATTTTTCAAGTGTTAAAATCCAGTCTGTGAAGGCTGCAAAATAGGTTTTTAGGTTTTTTTGATCTATTGTGATCACTTACCGTCCGTCGGTGTCCGTCCGTCCGTTGTCCGTCTGTCCGTCCATTGTCCGTCCGTTCACATTTTTTTGTTTACACTCTAGTATCTACAAATATTAACCAATCAGCACCAAACTTGGTCAAAATATATATGACCATAAGATCTCAGATGAGTTTGATTATGGGTCTGATCGGACCAGAACGACTGGAGTTATTTGCCCTTGAATTAGAAAGTTCTGTAGAATAGTTCTTTGTCATCTCCAGTCAGATTGACTTGAAACTTGGCATTTGTGTTTGTTGCAATAATACGGAGTGCAGTGTGAAAGAACCATAACTCTACCTCGTACTGCCTATGAGTTATTTCCCTTTGATCATCATTTTTACAGCATTTTCTGCTTGTCCGGAATATAACTTTGTCATCTCTAGCCTGAACATCTTCAAATTTGGTATGCATGATTGTTGAAAAATTACAGAGTGCAGTGCACAAGAACCATAACTCTTCCTAGCACGAATTTTGAGTTATTCCCTCTTTGACCTCCATTTTCATAGCATTTCTTGCTTGTCCGGAGCAAAATTTTGTCATCTTATGTAGGAATGACTTGAAATATGGTATGCTTATTTGTTGCAATATTTGGAAGTGCAGTGCACAAGGATTGTAACTGTACCTCGTGCTGTCTTTGAGTTATTTTCCTTTGATCGTCATTTTTACAGCATTTAGTGCTTGTCCCGAATATAAGTTTGTCATCTCAAGTCAGAACAACATCAAACTTGGTATGCATGTTTGTTGCAATATTACCGAGTATTGTACGCAAGAACAATAACTCTACCTAGCGCGGATTTTGAGTAATTCCACTTTGATCTTCATTTTTACAGTATTTCTTGCTTGTCCGGAATGGAACTTTGAAGTCTCAAGTCAAATTGACTTGAGACTTGGTAAACATGTTTGTTGCATTACCTGCCCTTTGCAATTATTTATAACTCCTCGACGACTGGTGGTGGGATGGGCATATCTCTCGACAATTTGCCGCTCTTGTTTCATTATCGTTTGGCCTTGAACCTCAATATTTGGTATTTATCTTCATTGTAGACCTTTACTGCTTAGTACTCAGGTGAGCGATATAGGACCATCATGATCCTCTTGTTTATAGTGTTTCTTCACTTTTGAAAGAACATTGTTCTTGTAAAACTTGCCTGTAACTGTTTGGCAGTTCGGTACAGGAATTTGAGGAATTGGACTCTGAATTTAAAAAATGTGGCATATAAAACTTTTCCAGCACTTTATTTTCTTTTGCTATGATCAGCCTAGCCCGGTCTTTGGGCAGCAACTGTTTTATTATGGATGTGTCTGGGGCTCAAAATAATAAATCCAGGTTTCATCACCTGTGAAGAGTTCTGATATTTTGCCCTTGTCATAATTTATAGGTCCACTGGCTGAAGGCCAGCGGGCTTATGTCATGGCCCAGTGTCTGTCATGCGTCCGTGTGTGCATTAACTTTTATTTCAAACATCTTTTCTGAAACTACCCATCCAAATTTGATGAAACTTCACATGAATTATCCTGCAATGGTCCTCTTCAGAATTTTTTGAAAGAATTTGATTCCTTCAAAAACTCTGGTTGCCATGGCAACAAAACTGAAAAATATTGAACATTTTTAAAAATCTTCTCTGAAACCATAGGGCCCAGGGCTACTAAATTTGGCATGTAGCTTTATCTTATGGACCTTTAACAAGTTTCTTCATATTATAGGCCCGGGGTCAAAATTGGCTTCATTCCAGGCATCACAAGTTTAACATGGGCTTGCTTATATAGTCACTTCCATTTAAATATTAATCGCGGGAAATAACTGATAAGCTAGGTTAATGTACAATGTCATCCATCTGTAGGTACTGCCTTATTCATTTAACCTGATCCTGACCTTTATGCTGAATATATAAGTAGGCATATAAATAGAACTCAATTATTCAGAATGTGACATATACATGTGAAGGTAATTATATACACAGGTAATCTATTTAACCCTTAGCCTACAAAGCACAACTGAAGGCACTTTTTGCAGTCAGTCTAGATCAAGGTCAGACTGCACAAAATGTGCAATCTGATCTTGGATCTACACTGACCGATGAGCAGATATTTCCCTAAAAAAATAAGTTTGAAATTGCAATATTTGCTTTTTTCACTATTGACCCGAAAGTCTCAATTACTTATCTAGTAAGTCTAGCCCCGGTAGCTCAGTCGGTAGCGTGCAGGACTTGAGAACAGGGGTCCAGGGTTTGATCCCTGGCTACGACCCCTGGCTCGGCCAATTTCTTTCCGAGGATTGATGATAGTCACTGCGACAGGATTCATTCCTCTCCCACCGCTGACCATTGTTTTGACGATGATTATGTGGGAAAGCAGCCAGTGGCTTGGAAAGGAAATTGTGCGAAGTACTGGTAAAAGAGACTCCAGGAAAGCATGGATAGGTGCACTGGCCACTGCGATATAACTGAAATAATGTTGAAAATGGCGTTAAACACCATACAATCAAAACTTACTTAGTAAGTTAAGGGGTGATTGGCTTAAACCACATGAAATAATTCCAAGACGATTCGGGACATATGCTGAGCGATGCCGAGGGTAAAAATAGAATATTATTTTATGTGAATGATTTTGACCTGGGTCAGGTTAAATGAAGTGGATAATATATGCACTGGTACATGTATTATAGTACACATTTATGAAACAAATTAATCTGTTGTTTTTGACTCCTTGATTTCATGGTTTACAGCTGCACAAAAAGACCAATTAGAAAAAAAAAATTAACGTATAAGCCGCTTTTTCTTATAGGCGGCACCCTTGAAAATTTCCACATTTTTTAACAGATAGGCCTGAGCCTATTGTACGGAAAATACAGTAAGTGGGTGGAAATTTTTGCATCATGGTAATTTTTGCGATTTCCCAAATTTGAAAAATTCGCAAAAGATTCTGGTCATATATTTTACCACAAGTATACCAACAAATAACGAGTAGGTTGAATTCGCAAAAATGTTCATGTACAAAATGTCATCAATCGTTAATTAACAAATTTTTCGACACACATATATATCCACATATACAGTACATGACTGCACTAACTCTTTGGCTGCAAAGCGTGACTCACTGACCTTTTGCGGACAGTGTAGATCAAGATCAGACTGCACAGAACATGCAGTCTGATCTTGATTCTAAACTGTCCAACAAGGATAATGAATTTTCTCCCCAAAATACCTTTGAAATAGCAACATTTAGGTTTTAACTATCAACTTGAAAATTTCATGTTAGTTATACAGCAGGACAGTGGTTAACTCTTTACCAAATGACAAAACTATGGCTTGAACCAAATTGAAAGCATTTGCAGGCAACAAATAAAATGGTGCTAAAATGATGATTTTTGTGTTTCATAGATAGAAAACATTGTGGGAAAAGGAGAAAATGCTGGTTACCAGCATTTTCTCCTTTTCCCACAATATTTTCTATAGGCTTCTTTCTCAGGGTCGTTCAAAGTCGGGATTGTGTGGTAAAGGGTTAACTCATAATAAACCTATCAAAACAAAATTTCGTGCCAGTGTTCAAAACTTGCATGTTAAAATGTCCGTGTGATAACATATGGCCATGCAGTGTTGTTCCTAGGCCAAAAATATTGGGGGACAAGGGCGTCCCCCTGGGTAAAATCTTAGGGGACATTCTGTAAAACAGAGGGACAAAGATCACTTCAAACAAAGTTGACTTCATGCCTGTAACGTATGCTTATATGCATATTACTACAACCCTCGTTGCAAACAAAGTTTCAAAGCAGACTCGCAACAAACCTGACATATACCCATTGGAATCATTCACTCATACCCGTATGAATTTGCCTGGCCACTCCTGAAATTTCCTATTTTTCTTTTTGGACGTAAAACAAGATATAGTTTTAGAGCTGTATTTTTGTTATTGTTGCTGATGTTGGTCAAATTTCCCAAATATTAAATTACTTCCCTAACTAAGGAAATTTCTAGCTGACGATGTTTACACGCTATGATGCTTATAGACTGCTTAACAAAATATTGTTATATGCTATGTGGCAAGACTTTAAAAAAATGGAGGTGCAGTCTTGTAATTTTTATATACCCCTTTAGACTGGTCACCAATATTATGCTCAACAGAACATGACAACTAGTGGAAAAAAATGAGACACTGTCTACGATTTGCGCTATCCCCTATAGAACAGAACAGAATGGAGTAATGGACTGCATAATATCGGACAAAGCAGTGAGAAAATTAAGAACTTAAGCACCTGTATGGCCCGCACTTCTGTATTTTTGGGGGGACATTTTCAAAACAATTGCGGGAATCTGGCAATGGCATGGCCTAGGAACAACACAGGTCATGTGGTATGGAGGCTAATTGGTGACACAATTAAATTGATGACCCTCATATTCTCCAATGATTTAGTCTTTTTTTTTTCTGTTTTTCTCGAAAGATGCCAGTTGTATAGATATGTGGCACATAAATTCCTGTTTTACTGCCTTTAGATATTTGTATTTGCAGTTAGAAGCTCTTTCATGTTTCTAAAGAATCTCCACCATGCAGAAGTGCTGCTATTCACTTCAGTTTATCACTGTGGACACCTTCATGATGAATGGACCAATTTTCAAGTCATGAAAGGTAAGGAGGGATAATGGTGTTGTTTTATCTCTTTACAATAGGACGAAATATCAGACATGTCCAAAATGGGAGCATTTTGTAGACGACTTAATGGTGGCTTATGACAAATGATACATTTCGTCTTTACAAGGATAGAAAAATTGTGGGTAAGGAGAAAATACTGGTTCCCAGTGTTCTCAAAAAGCTATAACCATTATAGGGTTGATAAAAGTCAGTATTGTGTGGTAAAGGGTGAAATGTAAATAATTTTCTCAGTTATTTTACCCCAGCAAAACGAATGTTTTCAGGGGTATACTGGAATCAGCATGTCTGTCTGTCCGTCTGTGTGTCCGTCTGTGTACAAAATACTAGTAATTTTGTGTTGCAAACTGCTCCTACAGTTTTCCTTCAATTGTATTGAAACTTTGCACTTATATTGATTATATATTGAAGTTGTGCAAGACGCAGTTTTCAATCATCTACTCCCTATGATTCAAGGGTAATCTCCCCTTGAACTTAAATTTTTTTTTGTGAAATTGCCTGTTTCTATCAAAGTGCTGGTGGGGGTATTAAGTCACGTTCAGTGACAGCTCTAGTTTTATTTGCTTCTTTCTTGATGTTGAACCCTTTACCAAATAACCCAGAGTTTTAACAAGGAATAAGGATTACTAGCATTTTCTCCTTTTCCCACAATGTTTTGCTGTCATTTGAAAAAGAGACACCATGCTAAAGTAACATTTGTTATCTGAAAATGCTTTTAATTGGTACAAGTTATGAATTTTGTCATATGGTAAAGGGTTAAACTTAGATCGGGTCTATATGTTAAGTATCTGTTGTTAGTTTACCCCTTACTAAACAATTCTGTACTTTTACAGCCCTGTGGAAAATGGCTGAAAATGTGGGAAAAGGAAAAAAAAAAATACTGGTTATCAGCATATCTACTCGGCTGTTTTCGAAGAAAACATTGAGGTTTTGTTGTAGTTCAGGCGTTCTCTGCTTCATGGAAACACTTTTGACATTTTCAAAAACTTTGACTTTCTGTAATATCTCAGTCATTGCTGAAGATATTTACTTCTTCAAACTTGAGCAAGTTGTTCACTATCAAAAGGGAAACCCATACAACAAGGGCAGGTAACCATCAAAGCATTTCCGACACAGTTATGCCCATTTCACAACTTCTTTTTTTCACTGAAAATCAAGCAATTTCAATTGAGAGTTGACACGTGCATGTGGTGCTCTTGTTTCCTTTTCCAACAATATTTTCTACCTATTCAAAGACAAATTCTACAACTGTACCAAGAATATATTATCAACACATCTTCTCAAATTGGACAAGTTTGAAATTTCCCTTTCTGTGTTAACCTTTTCCAAACAATCCAGTGCTTTTTAAACCATTGTTGGGAAAAGGACAAAGTGCTCCTCTGTGATATGCACAATGTCATTTGTGCCATATTTAGAGGACATTTGTTTTTTTCCAGAGAAAGATGAAAATTTATTTCTTTGAATGAACATCATTCGTTATATTTTCACCAGTTTTGCAGACACAAGTGAAAATATTACCAGTGATGTTCATGAGATAAAAAAAGATTCAACCTTTCGCCAAAAACCCCCCCCAAATATTCTATTTATTTCATGCTTTTTAAAACCTTTCCTTTTGGGACTTTTGTGAAAATTCAGTAGTTGTTTTCGGTAATTCCCCATAACATACCCCTCTCCACCATAAGAATGCATTACAACATTATGCAAAGCACAAAAAATGTAGGGTAAATTAGCAAAAATAACATCATATTTTTCTCTGGTTGAATGCCATCCGCTGTTACCTAGGTTACTAGCTTGCAGGAACCACTGTTTGCGCCTTCAACTGACGAGTTATAAAATATGAAATTGGTATTTCTCACTGGTTGTCTTAACCATAAAATATCAAACCATAAATTAATAAACCATAAAAATATTAAACCATAAACTATTGAAAAGCATGAAATAAAATTTGTTATCTGCAAATGCTTTTAATTTGGATGAATCCAGAATTTTATCAATTTGCAGAGTAAACCTTTTACGAAGGAAGCTTTTTGAAAATATTGTGGGTAATAGAGAAAATGCTAGTAATCAGCATTTTGTCCTTATTCCACAATTTTTCTACTGTTTCTAAGATAAGAAACATGCTTTTGGCTACATTTTCATTTGTTGTCTGGAAATGCTTTCAATTAAGATAAATCTAGAATTCAGTCATGTGTGAAAGAGTTAAGGATAAATTATTTCAATGTAAAATTTCAGGTGTCCATATTGATGACAAGAGTGTCTTGCTGCAGGATACTTGCATTGGTGGAGATGCTGCACAAATGTTTAGTTTAGTAAAACACAAGTTGTATGTTTTTGTCCAGTTAACAAGTAAGTGGTTTGTCTTGTGAGTAATATGAAATTATTTCCTGCTCATAAAATTCATGGTATTTTGTCCCAAAAATTGCTATACTCTTCACCACAAAAAACCTAATGTTATAACTACTGTATAAGTGGAAATGTTTGCGATTTTGAAAAATTTGCGAACTTTTCTGTTCACATGTTTAACCACAAGTGTACTAGCAAATAATGAGTGTCCTGAATTCACAAATATTTCCGTACGCAAGATGTCTGTAATTGGTAATTCGCAAATTTTTCAACATGCGTATATACCCACGTATACAGTATCCAATTTAAAGCATTTCCATAGGATCATTTTAACTCTTTACCACACAATCCTGAGTTATAGCTGAAAGATTTAGCTTTTGAAAACATTGTTGGAAAGAAGCATTTTCTTAATTCCAACAAGGTTTTCCACCCTATTGAAGACAAAAATTGCTATTTGAGCTACATTCAGTTTGTCATTGGAAATGTTATTAATTTGATTGAGTAAGGAATTTGTCATTTGCTATAGGTTTAATTTGGTGCAATGATGCTATTTTTGCTTAAAAGGGTCTAAAACATTGTGCTGCTAGCCAGCATTTTTCTCCTTTTCACTGAATGTTTTCCAAAGCCTAGATTTTATGGTTGAGGATTTGAAACTCCTATATTTTTATGTGGAAAGAATCCTTTTTTTTTTCTGTCTTTTTCTTTTCATGGGATATTGGTTTGACAGTGGTGTGTGTGAAATAATATGGATAAAAATCCTATACCAATCTTTGGAAGTTGTGCAAGAGTCAGAACTATTTTTAACTGTTGCTGAACTTGGAATTAAGTACTATGTAGACAGTGTAGATCAAGATCAGACCACACAGAACATGCAGTTTGATTTTGGATCTTCACTGTCCATTACTTTGTGGGATATTCTGAAAAAAACAACCTTGAAATTGCAATATCTGCATTTTTAACCCTTTCCCACACAATTCCGTCTTTTAACAACCCTATAGAACAAGCCTTTCAGAATATTGTGGGTAAAGGAGAAACTGCTTGTAACCAGCATTATCTCCTTTTCTCATAATTTCTCATATTTTTTTTTTCTACTTTTCTTCCTTTTCCAAAACAAAGTACATATTTTGAGTCACATATATTTTGTCTTCTGCAAGTTCTTTGAATTTGGACCTGTCTAAAGTGTCGTTGTTTGGGATAAAGAGTAACTACAGACTGAGAATGTCCACTTCATATATTAAGCACCACAAAGGTTAACCCTGTAGCAAACAACAAATTTGGGACTCTTCCAAACCGACAGCATCTGCAGATGACAAATCTGAAAGTGGTACATATGAATTAATGTTCTTTGACAGAGTAGAAAACCTGAAGGAAAAAACAAAAAATCCTGGTAACCATGGTGTTTTCAAATGCCTTATTCATCACTGTTATTAAAACTCTAGATTTCTAATCTGGTTTTGGAAACATTTTCAAGTTTCTCCATATGTATTTCAAATTGTTCCTTAGCTTTTTGAGGCATAGAAATAGTAGCTTTACATCTTCTGCAATTGAATACAAGCTTGGTGACAGTTTAGTATGAGATATTGAATCATTTAGATTCAAGATCAGGCTGCACTGTCCATATAGTCTAATGTCTATATACACCTGGAAAATCTTTGAATGTTGCCATCTTGCCATTGCCAGTGAAAGAGCCAACTCCGACAATAAATTCAGACTGGTCCAAATTGGAATTATTTGCAGATGACAATTTTTTTTTGTGAAAGGGTAGAAAACATTTTGAGGACAGGACAAAATGTTGGTTACCAGCCTTTTTCTCCTTTTCCTTTGCCAAGGCCCAGTAGTGCAGTGGGTAGTGCACTGGACTGTAGGACGAGGGATTGCTCCACAATCCCCAGCTCAGTCAACTTATTTACTAGAATTGATGATAACAATTGCAACAGGATTCATTCTTCTCTCACCACTCATCATTGTTTCTATGATGGTCATCATCTTATGTGGGAAAGCAGCCAGTGGCTTGGGAAGGATATATGTAAAGTACTTTAAAGAGAAATTCCAGGAAAGCATTGTTAGGTGCACTTGCTGCTGTGATATAACTGGAATTATGCTGAAAACGGCATCAAACACCATACTAATTACATTTAATCAATCAATCTTTTTTTCTGCATTCAACTAAAAGTTTTCACCAGAAATACTTGTAGATTGAATTGTTTTTACACCACTGCAAACTTTATTTCTGTCATGTTACAGCACTAGCTTGCAATTTTATGTATATGTCCTGGGTGTCACAAGCACTAGGCTTGGGCTCTGAAATGTCTTGCCTAAAGACACTTGCATAAAAATCCAGTGCTATTGGTGAGACAGTAAGTCCTACACTGTACGTTTGATCCACGCAGGACCCTCATTAGAAAAGCTTCCAAAGCTGAGCATTCTTCTTTGTCTAATTCTTGATTGATAAAGTAATGCCAGTTCTGATTGGCTAAACTATATGGGAAAACCAATCAGAAATTGTGTTACTTTCAAATGTTGAAAATTCTTGAGAATTAGAGTAAGAATGTTATCAAGAATGGTTGGTGAATATGGACTGTGATGTTCCCTTGTCCTGCCCCTAGACATTACATGAAATGTATTACAGGTAATACTTTATTAAAGAAGAAATGAAACTTCTCCTTTTTTTTTTTTATTTTACTTTATAGCAAGTTACATAGCATATTAGATGTACATGTATATGTTTTAATAGCATATTACAGCATTTCATAGCATCTTTTAACTCTTTACCAAACAATCCCTGGTTATAACGACCCTGAGGAAGAAGCGTTCTGAAAACATTGTGGGAAAAGGAGAAAATGCTGGTAACCAGCATTATCTCCATTTCCCACAATGTTTTCTGCTCTATCAAAGTCAAGTTTTAATTTTTGAGTAATGTTTATTTTGTTGTCTGCAAATGCTTTCAATTTGGAAAAGTCTAAAATTTTGTCGTTTGGTAAGGAGTTAACTCTTAATACACAATACCTACTTTTGATGACCCTGAAAAGAAAGCTTTTGGAAACATTGTTGGAAAAGGAGAAAATGCAGGTAACCAGCATTTTCTCTTTTACCGGTAATGTTTTCTACCTTTTCTAAAGAAGTTTCAAGATTAGAGTGTAATTTATTTTGTTGTCTGCAAATGTCTTCAATTTGGACAGGTATAGAATTTTTTGTTTTGGTGAAGAGTTAACTTTTTCCCAAACTATTCTGTGTTTTCACAACCCTTATCCTGATCCATAAGGCTTTTCACAAAAGTTCTTGAAAGGTGCTGAACGATTGTCATATTTCACCAAAAGTAGGGGAATTGCCAGTAGAAAGATGAGTTTTTAAACGAAATAAAATGTATACAACAGATAGAGGGACCAGGCGACTTTTGACCTAGGTTCAAAATTAATTTTTCTGCCAGTGACTAACACTTGGACAGATCATACAAAAACATCTTCACAATAAGTACCATACTTTATAATGTTAGAATTGAAATTTATTTGCATTTGACCTCCCAATTGTTTACTTTTGGAGACTCTTGAGCCTTTAAGGTACAAGTACACTGGCACTGAACCAGAATTGAATTACTTATGCAGACAGTGTAGACCAAGATCAGACTGCTCAGAACATGTCTGATGATGGATTTCACTGTTTGCTTCTTTGCCAGAATTCTGACAAAAAAGCTTTGAAATGGAACATCTATAGAACTGAGAACATCCATCTCGTTTATTTAGTGATCTCATTTATTTAGCAATAGCATTATAAGGATCAAAATACATCAGGAGAGTGCTTAGCTGCCAATGAGGCAAGGATGCTCGATTTGCAACAGGGGAAGGTTTTTGGTCTTATACTTTTTTTTAGCTCACCTGAGCACGAAGTGCTCATGGGGAGCTATTGTGATGGTGCTGTGTCCGGCATGCGGCATGCATCGTCCATCGTCAACTTTTTCACCTTGTGTACGCTCTAGAGGCCACATTTTCAGTCCGATACTCATGAAACTTGGTCAGAATGTTTGTCTCAATAAAATCTTGGATGAGTTCGAAAATGGGTCATGTCGGGTCAAAAACTAGGTCACTAGGTCAAATCTTAGAAAAATCTTGTGTACGCTCTAGAGGCCACATTTTCTGTCCGATACTCATGAAACTTGGCCAGAATGTTTGCCTTAAATGATATCTCAGATGAGTTTAAAAATGAGTCATGTCAGGTCAAAAATTAGGTCAGTAGGTCAAATCTTAGAAAAACCTTGTGTACACTCTAGAGGCCACATTTTCAGTCAAACACATGTTTGTCTTGATGATATTTCGGACGAGTTTGAAAATGGGTCATGTTGGGTCAAAAACTAGGTCACCAGGTCAAATCTTAGAAAAACCTTGTGTACACTCTGGAGGCCACATTTTCAGTCCAACACTCTTGAAAGTTGGTCAGAATGTTTGTCTTGATGATATCTCAGACGAGTTTGAAAGTGGGTCATGTTGGGTCAAAAACTAGTTCACTAGGTCAAATCTTAGAAAACCTTGTGTACGCTCTAGAAACCACATTTTCTGTCAAAAACTCTTGAAAGTTGGCCAGAATGTTTTTCTTGATAATATCTCAGATGAATTTGATAATGGGTCATGTTGGGTCAAAAACTAGGTCACTAGGTCAAATCTTAAAAAAAAAAAATTTGTGTACGCTCTGGAGGACACATTTTCAGCCGGATACTCCTGAAACTTGGTCAGAATGTTTGTCTTGATGATACCTTGAATGAGTTTGAAATGGGTCATGTTGGGTCAAAAACTAGGTCACTGGGTCAAAAATTAGAAAAACCTTGTGTGCGCTCTAGAGGCCATTTTCAGTCTGATACTCTTCAAACTGGATCAGAATGTTTGTTTTGGTGATATCTCAAAGAGTTTGATAATGGGTAATGTCAGGTCAAAAACTAGGTCACTTGGTCAAATCTTAGAAAAACCTCTTGTACGCTCTAGAGGCCACATTTTCAGTCAAATACTCATGAAACTTGGTCAGAATGTTTGTCTTCGTGATACCTCAAAAGTGATTGATAATGGGTAACGTCTGATCAAAAACTAGAAAAACCTTGTGTATGCTCTAGAGGCCACATGTTCAGTCCAAAACTCTTGAAAGTTGGTGAGAATGTTTGTCTTGATATCTTGAAAGAGTTCGAAAATGGATAATGTCAGATCAAAAACTAGGTCAATAGGTCAAATCTTTGAAAACCTTGTTTATTTTCTAGAGGCCTCATTTTTAATGCAATACTCATGAAACTTGGTCAGAAAGTTGGTATTACTCCAGTTTGCAAGTGGTTCATTTCGGGTTAATAACTCATGAAAATCGTGGTAGAATGTTTGTCATGTTATTTCAAAAGAGATTGAAAATGGGTCATGTTTGGTCAAAAGACTCAGGTGAGCGATTTCAGGGCCATCATGGCCCTCTTGTTTATTTTACTGTATTTCATTTTTGCACCAGTTTCATTAAGACCTATGGGAATGTCCCGTGATCAGTAACACACATCAATTAGAGGGATGTGTATTCAAATTGATATATATGATGATGCCCGATATCAGATGTTATGAAGATTTGAATTACCAATTATTGAGAAACAACCTTCCTGTCATTTAAGAGCTCAAAAATTGCACCTTTGTATTGAATATAGTGATAAAAATTACATGTATATCTTATAAGAAGTTCTGACTTACAGCATAAAAACTAGATAGCTTTCTGGAACCCTGTACCACACAATCCTGAGTTTTAAAAACCCTGGCAGAAAAGGCTTTAGAAAACATTGTTGGAAGCGTCCCGCATTTTCTGCTTTTTCCAGTGTTTTTTTGTCCTTTCACTCACAACTTCCATCATTTTAGTCATATTTAATTTTTTGTCTGTAAATGCTTTAAAAATTGGATCAGTCTAAAATTTTGTTGTTTGATATAGAGTTAATGCTTAACCACAAAATGCCGAGTTTTCACAACCTTGAAAAAGAAAGCTTTAGAGGCCTTTGTGAGAAAAGGAGAATATGCTGGTAACCTTGTTTTCCCACAATGTTTTCGAACATTCACAGACAAATTTGTTCATTTGAGCCACATTGGTTTTTTGTCTGTAAATGCTTTGAAAATGGACCAGTTCAGACCTGTTTAATATAGAGTTAAGGTATATACCCTCAAGTGCCAAATGACTAGAATGACAGCTTAACTGTTTACCACACAATCCCAACTTCTAACGACCCTGAGAAAGAAGCTTATAGAAAACATTGTGGGAAAAGGAGAAAATGCTGTTAACCAGCATTTTCTCCTTTTCCCACAATATTTTCTACCCAATTACAGTCAGAAATCATCATATTACCAAGCTTTAATGTGTTGTCTGCAGATGCTTTGAATTTGGTCCAGTCTAAAAATTTGTTGTTTGGTAAAGAGTTAACTGTTCCATCCAAAATTTTACATGAAGTAACTAAACGCAATGATCTGTGACAGAAACTCTATATCATGTAGTCTGATCTTTATCCTCACTACAAAGTTTTAAACAGCAACTAAAATTGTACATGGCACTCTAACTGGAAAACAAATAAGAAAATTTTACAACCTTGAGGGAGAAGACTTAAAAAATGTCATGGAAAAAGGAGAAAATACTCACTTTTCTTATCAGTATTTCCTCCTAGTCCCATAATGGATTTATTAAAAATTTCAAACCGATATCAATCACCTGATTGATGTTATTTTCAATTTTATTTTTTGGGAAAAAATGTCTCTGTATCAGAAAGTGTAGATCCAAGATCAGACTGCATGTTCTGTGCAGTCTGATTTTGATCTACACTGCCTGCAATAGGTCAGTGAGTTGTGTTTAGCAGCCTAATACCATTTAACCCTTTACCACCATTTAACCCCTTACCAAACAATCCCTGGTTTTAACGACCCCGTGGAAGAAGCCTTCTGAAAACACTGTGGGAAAAGGAGAAAATGCTGGTAACCAGCATTTTCTCCTTTTCCCACAATGTTTTCTACTCTTCCAAAGTCAAGTTTCAAATTTTGAGTCACTTTTATTTTGCAGTCTGCAAATGCTTTCAGTTTGGACCAGTCTAAGATTTTGTTGTTAGGTAAACAGTTAAATCTTACCCAGGATTTTCTTCTAAAACATTATTTAGGGTCCTTGTGACCCTTTGTCTGAGAAGTGGAAGCTCATTTCTCTTAAATTCATAGGTCAAAATGAATGGGTGTGAATAATTTCCTTTCCTCCCCCTCCCAACACTTTTAGAGGCTGTCATCTGTTCAGTTATGAATTGCTGTATATGTGAAAGAATGGAAATATATGTAGTGTTTGTTAGTTTGAAAATCAAACGCAAAAGAGGAGGAAAAAAGTACTATTTTGTTTTGGCCATTGAACATCTTTGACAGCATTTAGTTTCGCCATTAAACATCTTTGACACCTTTTCTAATGGGGCAGATACAAGCCCTGGTAGCTCAGCTGGTAGCATACAGGTCTTGAGAACAGGGGGTTGCTGGTTTGCTCCCTAGCTCAGCCATTTTCTTTCCGAGGATTGATAAAAGTCATTGCAACAGGATTCATTCCTCTCTCACTGTCAGCCATTGCTTTGGTGATGGTTATGTAGGAAAGCAGCCAGTGGCTTGAAAAGAATATTGTGCAGAGTATTGGAAAGTGAAATTCCAGGAAAGAATGGATAGGTGCACTGGCCACTGTGATATAACTGAAACATCGTTGAAATGGTGTTAAACACCATATAATCAATCAATCTGATGGGGCAGATGAAGATCAGACTGCTCAAAATGTGTAAATAGGTTTTTGATGAAATGGACAACTTCGGTCCTTTAAATGCAGATGATAAATTTCAAAGCTGCTTTTGTCAGAACATCTGGCATAAAACAAGACTTTGTAGATTCAAGATCAGAGTGCACAGTCTGTTTAGTCTGATCTTGATCTATACTCTTAGCATAAGCAAGTAAATCTGGCTTCAGCATGACTAGGGTTAATGAAAATTCTTATTTTCTTTTTCTTCTTTCTCTCTTCAGGTACAGGAGGATTCCAGATTTAAGCTAAGTATTATTTACAATGGTTGCATTTATAGTATCTGCAATTGGTTATACTGCTGATCTTCTGTCATGGGCACAGAAGAAGTTGGTGGAGGCTGACACAGCCACCCCATCTGACTTCAGTGACCGTGAGGAAGACTCTGTTGACGTCTCCATGGATGAAGGCACATTGGTTGATGAAGGAGCCATGGGGGACTCCATGATCTGGGATTGTTTCGATGCTGAGGAGGACTTGGAGGAAGAGGTTAGCTCTTTTGAGCTAAGCTGTTCCTCCCTGTTCTCCACGGTGGAGGATGTGGATATGGGGGATGAGATCTGTATGGATCTCAGTCTTATATCCACATCAACTGAGATGTGGAATGGGTTACCGACTGAGGCCCTCAGGATTGCCTTCATTGAGGAGGAGGAAGAACTGAGCTCTGATGAGTTTGGCTCTGCCTCCTTCTGGTCAGTGGTAGAGGATGAGGAGATGGAGGAATGGAACGCTATGGACCATTCCTTCAGCTCTACATCATGTGGGGAGACCGAGGTGTTGGATGACATGGAGAGGGAGCTCTTCAGAGATGTAGAGGAAGACTGTGAGGTAGAAATTAGCTCTGTCGAGCTAAGTTATACCTCATTGTCCTCCCTGACCTTAGACTTGGACGCTTTGCAGACTAGTGAGGATTTTGTTGGCCTGGCTGATGGAGAAGAGGCTGAGCTGTGTTTAGACTCTTTCTCCATTGGTCAGGGAGGTGAACTAGAACTCTGTTGTGTTGAACAGAGTTCTTGTTCACCTGCTGTTGAGTCAGAGCCAGTGGTAGTCACCCGCAGTGGTCGCCGTAGCCGTCGGCCTGATAGGTATGGCGACTGGGTGTACTACTAAATGTTTTCAAAAGTTTGTCAGTTGCAGACATGAATTTTAAGAAGTTCATCAGTTCAAAGATGGCAAGACCTTTTTGAAAACATTGTGGGAAAAGGAGAAAATACATGTAGCATGTATGTTTTCTACACTTTCAAAGAGAAATTCTAATTTTTGAGTCAAAATTACTTTGTCGTCAGCAAATGCTCTCTAATTGGCAAAATAAATGTTTTCATAATGCAATGTATGTTCTGGAGATAGATGACTTTGATTCATTGAGGAGGAGGAGAGAAAGAGATGGTGGTAAATAGACGAGGTAGAGGTAAAGGTAGTTGAGTGGAAGTAGAGAGGTCTCTAATTTTTTTTTTTTATAGTTAGGTGTTAGGATAAGGCATGATGGAATCTGCATTTTGACCAGGACTTGCAGGTTTTTGAAATGCCTCCAGTTTTTTTTATTGTTGCTATTTTGTTAGGCATTAGGGAAAGGTACTGATGGCAGGATCTTTTTGAAAACATTCTAGAAAAAGGAGAAAATGCATGTAATATGTATGTTTTCTACACTTTCCAAGAGAAATTTAAATTTTGAGTCGAAATTACTTTGTCGTCAGCAAATGCTTTCTATTTGGCAAAAATAAATGTTTTCACTAATACAATGTATGTTCTGGAGATAGATGACTTTGATAAGTAGAGAAGGAGATAAGGAGATGGTGGTAAATAGACAAGGTAGAGGTAAAGGTTGTTGAGTGGAAGTAGAGAGGTCTCTGTAGTTTTTTCAATTTTGTTAGGATAAGGCATGATGGAATCTGCATTTTGACCAGGACTTGCAGGTTTTTGAAATGCCTCCAGTTTTTTTTATTGTTGCTATTTTGTTAGGCATTAGGGAAAGGTACTGATGGCAGGATCTTTTTGAAAACATTCTAGAAAAAGGAGAAAATGCATGTAATATGTATGTTTTCACACTTTCCAAGAGAAATTTAAATTTTTGAGTCAAAATTACTTTGACGTCAGCAAATGCTTTCTATTTGGCAAAAATAAATGTTTTCACTGTGTTTTGGGGATAGTTAACTTTGATTCGTTGAGGAGTAGATAAGGAAACTGGTAAAAAGACGAGGTAGAGGTAAAGGTTGTTGAGTGGAGGTAGAGAGGTCTCTGTAGTTTTTTCAATTTTGTTAGGTGTTAGGATAAGGCATGATGGAATCTGCATTTTGACCAGGACTTGCAGGTTTTTGAAATGCCTCCAGTTTTTTATTTTTCCTATTTTGTTAGGCATTAGGGAAAGGTATTGATGGAATCTCTCTGCATTCCTAACCAGGACTTGCTAATTTTTGAAATGCCTTCAGTTTTTCCTTTTTTTTAAAATTTTGTTCGGCATTAGGTTGAGCTTTCTCTACAAGTGTGGAGAGTAGGTGGAGATAGTGATTCCAAATTGTACAGTGTAGGTGGAGATAGTGACTCCAAAATTCGGAGAGTAGGTTGAAATAGTAACTCCAAATTGTACAGTGTAGGTGGAGATAGTGACTCCGAAATGGGGAAATTAGGTGGAGATAGTGACTCCAAAATGTGAAGAGTAGGTGGAGATAGTGATTCCAAATTGTACAGTGTAGGTGGAGATAGTGACTCCAAAATAGAGAGTTGGTGGAGATAGTGACTCCAAAATATAGAGAGTGGGTGGAGATAGTGACTCCGAAATGTAGAGGAGGAGGCAGTGGCCAGTGGAACCAGCTGCAGTAGCAACCAGTGCAGTGGTGGTCCGGAGAGGAGATGGAGGTGGTGGTCAGCAAAAGATGAGAAGGAGGAAAAGGAAGAGGGAAAGGAGGAGGAATGAGGAGGAGGAGATGGAGTACTTCTTGTAAATGTACAGATATGCGTACTGGTTATACATATAAACATGCTAGCTTACAAAGGAGAGAGATTGAGGGAGTCATTGCTTACTAGTACTTAGAATAGGATAAGTTATAATTTAGAGTTAAGAACATGGCTGTATTTTTGTACTCTTTGCCACATTAATGCTGACTTTTAACAAATCTAAGAAAGCTTCTAGAAACACTGTGGGAAAAGGAGAAAATGCTGGTATCCAGCATTTTCTCCTTTTCCTGCAATGTTTTCTATCCTAACAAAAACATCATTTGGGCCACCTTCAATTTGTCATCTGCAAATGCTTTTCAGTTTGGACCTGTCTGAAATTTTGTTGTCTGGTAAAGAGTTAAGGTTTTTAGGAATTTTACGGATGGCAACAAGAACCTTACAAGTATGAGAAAATTAGATACATAATTTAATGATATGGAACAGAGCAATCTGATCCATACTTCTTCACAGTCGGGTGCCTATTGTGTAGATTTAAAAATGAATAATGCCTCTGACACTTTTGGGTTGGTGTTGATAACTTTGATCAGCAGTTATACCAGTGGGACTTCTATGTCATATTTGGCTGATATTAGGAGCTATCACCTTTGTGCTTTGTGATAGACCATTCTGCTTGTGAATGGTTTCATTGAAACCTTTGTTTAACAAGCTAAAAGAAGTCCATGAAAGTACCAAATGGAGTACAAGTTTGCTATAGCCATAAGCAGTTTTCTGTTATGTTTGCAGTTTTGAAGGTGAAGGGAGTGGAAACTGTCAGAAATTTTTGTCCAGTAACTGTGTGTTAGCACATCCACCTTTTTGTCATTATTTGTTGCCATCCTGTTAAGGTTATTTGGTTAGCCAAAGACTGGGTTTAAGGTGGTAGGATTAAGAGAACAGTAGATTCCATTTGAAAAGTACATTTTTGATCTTTTGGATATTTGAAATTAACAGATTACATCCTCAGTGTTGACATTTTGTTTTTCCATCGAGAATCTGTAAGAGTAAGCATATTTCACGCATATCAAAAAAGAGCTATTTTAGGACGTATTTGGCTTACTGATTAGTATATGGAATCTACTGCTAGAATTAGAAATAAGCTTAGTGAGTTATGAATTGCTGATGTCATTACTTTTTGCCTCAATTTCAGTCATTATTACGGTAGTTTGCTCTTGTAATTTAATCTGTCTTGCAGAATTGATGAAAAGATAACGGTCTACAGCAAAGGTAACATATCACTCTGCTTCTAAAATCTTAAAATAGCATGCATCTACAGAAACTAAAGTCAAATTATAAAAAAAGTATGAGATGAAAATTAAGAATTTCATATTCAATTAATAGAATTATATGTTGACAGTAACAGCCTAAAATTCCTGGAAGTCAATCCCTTAATTTAATGCAAAGATGAAATTTTTACCAGTACTCAAGACTGTTTGTAACTCTCACTCACACATGCACAATAAACTATAATGTCAAAGTTGAAGACCACCACAGTCTCCCAGTTATTGGTATGATCAGGCCATGGATAGAACCATTCTGTCATTAAGTTTGCAGCTCTGCAAAAATATTTCTAGTCAGAATAAATTTCACTTTGCCAGTACTTAGGGGCCTTTTGGTGTTTATATTTGCCGTAGTTGATGGCATTTTGTAAAGTCTTCCGGGTCTTGGTATGACTGGGCCATGTATTGAGCCATGAAGTCATTAAATTGCAGCCCCACAAAAATACTACTAGATATGACAGTTTTACTTTGCCAGTACTAAGGGGATTATAGGTGTATGATTACTCACTTTTACCCATGATTTGTAACACACACACTTGAAGCCATAGTCAAATTGAAGGCTTTTTCCAGTCTCTCAGACATGGGTTGATGTGACCCGGCCATGTATTGAATCAAGAATTGTTCATTCAACTGGCAGCTCAGTGAAATATTTTGCTCACAATGCTTGATTGAACAGTGGATTGAACTAGTTACCAGTACTATTTTTTGTATTGACTAATATTACATACTTCTATGAGTGTGAGTATGAGCATTTACATATTGAGAACATGGAGCAGACACAGAAAAGCTATAAATACTCATGAACATCAATGCATAATGAAGGTGATCATTTGCTTGGTTGCCTAAGATTGCGTTTCAGCATGGTCAATTTGGTGGAATGGTTCAGCGTGTTGTACCGTGGTTGTCCAGTGGAAAGGAATCATTATATACCTTGGAAACGTCACAGGTGAGAATCCATATCATACTTATAAGTTTTAGGCATTACTAGTGATTAGCTGAGAAACATGAAATGTCTCTATGCATCTTACATTTGACATTCAAGATCAGACTGGACATTCTGTGCTGTCTTATCCTGATCTACTTTATCCAGGGAAGTGCATTGAAACAATTTTAAAGGAGATCAACGAATTTGGTGGTGTCTGTCAGAAAATCTGTATTTTTGCACTATAACCTATGTTCAGAGTAATCATTTCATATGGACAATTGAACCTTGCTCTGGCAAATGGGGTTTTAATGCAGCTTTGTGATACCTGATACGAAGTCATCACATTATTATAGATCAATAAAATCCATTTTGTATAACAACTGCTTGAATCATGAGATACACTGGTTCTTTGATATGCAGAACATTGAACAATAACAAAAGCATTGTTTGTCAGGGTTGTTAAACCTAGAGATTGTGTGGTAAAGGGTTAAGCCTGTCCCAAATGACAAAATTTTAGGCTGTTCCAAACTGAAAGCATTTGCAGACAACAAAAATTGAATGTAGCACAAATGACAGGATATGAGCCAGATAAGGTAAAAAACTTGGTTCAAAAAGGAGAACTAGCATTTTCTCCTTTTCCCACAAATGGGGGGATGGTCCTGCTTGGCTCAGTGCTTAACTGGAAGCCCAGGGTTTAAGCCTTACTGAACACACTTAGTTTTTTGTGAGAGTGTACTTGGTCAAGAGACTTCAGAGACCTTGCCTAGTACTGGTAAAACCAAGGACATGTATGAATAAGAACTGTCACCATGACATGACTGAAATAACATTGAAAGTGGCACTTAATACTATTCAATCAATCAGTCACTTCCAACAATGGTATCGAAAGTTTTTACTTTGGGGTCGTTAAAATACAGGATAATGTGTAAATGGTTAAATGTAAGAGCGCTGCATTGATGAAATGGACTTTTTGGAGAAGGGGAAAGTAGCTGAAACAGTGCTATTTTAATGTTGTACAGTGTAGGTCTAAGATCAGACTGAATATGAGTGAGAGTTACAAACAGTGCTATTTTAACATTGTTTTGGCCAGAATATGTAGCTAAGTAGTGGACAGTGTAGGTCTAAGATCAGACTGAATATTTTTTGCCTTCTAATCCTGATCTACAGTGTCTACAAATACAATTTTACACTTGTCCAAATTGTTAGCATTTTGCAGGCATCAAATATAATATTGCACAAAAGATCGCCTTTTCCCACAATGTTTTCAGAAGGCCTCTTTCTCACAGTTGTTAAAACTTGGCAATTTGTTACTGTACAGTCAGTCAAAGTTCAAATTCAAAGTCTGTACAATCAAAGTCAAAGTGTTATTTGCTGGCAGACAATTTAATTTCTTAAATAAGACCTAGGTTAAAAGTTGCGAGGTCACTCAGTCTTTTGGTTACCTTTAGCCTGATTTTAAAACTCATTTTTATGTCAGTGACTTACTCTTGAACCGACTATGCAAGAACAGATTAGCATCTTCACAATATTTGCCATACTTTTAAATGATATAATTGATATTTAAATGCATTTTAACTCTTTACAACACAACCCCCACTTTTAACTCTTTGCGAATCGACAAAATTATAGACTTGTCCCAATTCAAAGCATTTGCATAAGACAAATTAATGTGACTCAAAAATTGAAACTTGACTCTAGAAGAGTAGAAAACATGGAGGGAAAAGGAGAAAATGCTGGTTACCAGCATTTTCTCCTTTTCCCTCAATGTTTTCAGAAGCCTTCTTTCTCTGGGTCGTAAAAACCAGGGATTGTTTGGTAAAGGGTTAATGACCCTTTTTAACTCTTTACCACACAATCCCGACTTTTAACGACCCTGAGAAAGAAGCCTTTTTTGAAAACATTGTTGGAGAAGGAGAAAATGCTGGTAACCAGCCTTTTCTCCTTTTCCCACAATGTTTTCTACCCTTCCCAAAACAAGTTTCAATTTTTGAGCCACATTTATTTTGTCGTCTGCTAATGCTTTCAATTTGGCCAAGCCCACAATTGTGTCGTTTGGTAAAGAGTTAATGAAGCCTTTTGAAAATATTGTGGGAAAAGGTAGATATGCTGGTAACCAGCATTTTCTCTGTTTCCCTCTGTTTTCTATCCTTCCCAAAACAATTTTCAGTTTTTAAGTCTGCAAATGCTTTCAGTTTGGACTGGTCTAAAAGAAACCCTAGAAAAGCATGGATAGGTGAACCTACTGCTGCGATATAACTGAAATAATGTGTAAATGACATTAAACAATACAATTAGTCAGTCAATTGAAACAAGACTTTTGAAAACACTGTAGCAAAAAGAGAAAATGCTGGTAGCCAGCATTTTCCAGCCATGTTTTCTAACCTTTCAGACACAAATCCAATAATTCAGCCATAATTACGATACTTTGTTGTCAAGCTTTTTTAAAACCGCTGTCAAACTCTAATACAAACAAACAAACAATAAATTGTTCTCTGCAAATGCTTCTAATTTTTTACCAGTCCAGAATGCTGCCATTTGGTAATGTGTGAAAACACAAAAAAGTAAAAAGTTTTCAGATTACAGGACCTGTTAATCCATCTATCCTTTTCAGAACTCTACATTCTTGCTTACATTTTTAATCTTTACTTCAGACTCCGCCACAAAGATCTCAAAGTCAAGGCACAGTTTTCTTACTACAAAGAAGATACCATAAAGTAAGCAGTTTCTTTCCTGATGATAGTTTCTTTTTTTCTCTCTTAAAAACTTCAAAACCATTTATTTGTGCCATGTTCTAGCAAAATGATGTTCAATGCATCACTTTGATGCTCTGAGTGCCAAGCAACCTGCACCTGTTGAGTTTTTAGCTCTACTGGCTGAAAGCAAGCAGAGCCTATGTCATGGTGTGATTTCTGTTGTCCGTCTGGCTGTCTGTCTGTCTATCCATCTGTCTGTCAGTCTTTTTCTTGTTTACACAATAAAGTCTGCATTTGTGGGTAGATTCCCATTAAACTTTATTAGTTTGTTTATCTTATGAATAGCTTCAACTCTTTTGATTTTGAAAATAATCCAACAAACAATAAGGAAAAAGTAGCCATTTCAAGTTGAAATTTCCTTTTCTTGTTTATACTATAAAGTCTACATTTATGGTCATATTGTCATGAAACTTGCTCAGTTTGTTCATCTGATCAAAAGCTTGAACCCTATTGATTAAAAAAAAATCCAACAAACAGTATGGGAAAAAGTAGCCATTTCAAGTTGATAATTTCCAGTTTGTGTGTATACAATAAAGTCTGCATTTGTGGTCAGATCTCTGTGAAACTTGCACAGTTTGAATATCTCATCAATAGCTTCAACCCTATTGATTTGGAAAAAAAAAAAATGCAACAAACAGTGTGGGAAAAAGTAGCCATTTCAAGTTAAAGAAAATTTCCATATTTTGTTAACATGATGAAGTCAGCATTTGTGTTCAGACTTCCATGAAATTTGCAGACAGACACACAGTTGCTGTGTCTCATCAACAGCTTCAACCCCATTGATTTTGAAAAAGATGTAACAATCAGTATGTGAAAAGTAGCCATTTAATGTCGAAAATTTACATTTCTTGATTACGCAATGATGTCAGCATTTGTGGTCGGATTTTCATGAAACTTGCACATTGTCTTTGTATCATAAACAGCTTGATCCCTATTGATTTTGAAAAAAAAATCTTACGATCAGTATGGGAAAAGTAGCCACTTTATGTTGAAAATTTCCATTTCTTGTTTACGCGATAATGTCAGCAATTTTGCGGTCAGATTGTCATGAAACTTGCACAGTTGCTTTGTATCATAAACAGCTTGATCCCTATTGGTTTTGAAAGAAATCTGACTAGCAGTATGAGAAAAGTAGCCATTCAAAGTTGAAAATTTCATTTCTTGTTTTTGGCAATGAAGTTCATAGTGTTGATCTAATTCTTTTGAAACTTGCAAAGACTCATCAAGGGATTGAACTGTATTAAAAGTGAAGAAAATCTAGTAGACCATTCAGGAAAAGCAGCCATTTGGTGACTTAGGATCGTTTACTCACATCTAGTCACATTTCTTCGAAATTTACTGGAATAGTTTAATACAAGGCATACAGAAACCCTATCAATTTTGCCTGGATTCCAAACATTTAGAGAAATTGCACGTCATGTTTTTTTTCACTGTTAGTTCAATTCACCATGCCTACTTATGCTGTCTTAGTGGGTTCAAGCCCTGTTGCAAGAACACTTTTTCATGTTTTTTGTTTTCTTTTTGCATCATAAATTCAAAAGTATGCTAGCAAAGTAGAGTAATTTAAGGCCCTCAAGGGCCTCTAGGTTAATGATGTGATACAGACATGAGCTATACTCAGGGGAAAGGGGGTTAACTGCTCCATGTTACGTGATACTAAACATTAAGTGAATTCATACAATTGTGGATCCCTTAAATTTAATTTGTTTAATAACCAACTGAATCATAAAATAGAATGGTCCTTTGACATATAAAAAATGTTACAGACAGCGAAAGGTTTGACCCATGTCAGCCTGCACACGCTGGGGTAAATACTTTTTGCAGATGCATGAAGCACCCTTTTCACAAAGCATGGTTCAATCTTTTTCACTTCTTTACAGAAAAAAATTGAAATTGGTATTGCTAAATAATCAAGGAACCTCTTTCACTAGCCAAGAAAGAGCTGAACCAGATACCCTAGGGCTCGCCGTCTCAAATCCTAGATCAACAAAAGTTTTGAGAATTGATGATCATTCTTATGTCAGGATTCATTCTTCTTTCACTTTTGAACATTGCTTGGATAATATTTATGTGGAAAAGCCGCCAGTGGCTTTGCAGAAAGTTGTGCAAAGTACACGCAAGAGAAACTCGAGGAAAACATGAACAATTGCAGTGGACCAAGCAACATAACCTAGAATAATGTGTAACTCTTTAGCAAACAAGACCACTTTAGATCTTTCCAAATTGAAAGTATGTGCAGACTACAAATATAATGTTGGATCACATTATGGGATTTGTTCTTACAGAGACAGAAAACAATGTGGTGAAGGATAAATTGCTGTTTTTTCCCCCAATTTTGTCTTATTCCCACAATGTTTTCAAAAGCTTTTTTCCTCTAGTTATTTAACCCTTTACCGCACAATCCCTCTTTTTTACAACCCCCAAAAAGCAGCCTTTGAAAAACATTGTAGGAAAAGAAGAAAATGCTGGGAACCAGCATTTACTCCTTTTCCCACGCTGTTTTCTGCCCTATTGAAGACGAATTCCACCATTTTGAGTCATATTTATCATCTGCAAATGCTTTCAATTTGGACAAGTCTAAAGTTTTGTTGTCTGGTAGAGTTAACTCTTAACCACATTACAAAAATACAGACTTGCCCGAATTGAAAGCATTTGCAGACGATGATTTAAACCAGGCTCAAGTGATGGAATTTGTATTTGATAGGGTAGGAAACATTGTGGGAAAAGGAGAAAATGCTGGTTACCAGCATTCTATCTTTTTCCCACAATGCTTTCAAAAAGGTCCTTTCTAAGGGTTGTTAAAACTAGGGATTGTGTGGTAAAGAGTTAACCCTTTATCAAACAATCCCCGGTTTTTGTGACCCTGAGATAGAAGCCTTTTGAAAACATTGTGGGAAAAGGACAAAATGCTAGTAACCAGTATTTTCTCCTTTTCCACAATGTTCCCTGCTGGAAACAAATTTCACTCTTTGAGTTAAGTTTATTTTGTCGTCTGGAAATGCTTTCCATTTGGACCAGTCTAAAATTTTTTGGTTTAGTAAAGAGTTAAACAATTGATTGTGGATGGTGAAAGGTTAAACATTTATAAAAATGAATGTAGCCAATGAAATTCAAAGCTAATATCTCTCACAGTTTATTTATTATATTTTATTTTTTCCAGAGTGTCTCCACCACAACAGCTTCCAAAGACAGACACATGCCAGAGATCTCCCCCCCAGTTGCCCAAAGGTAAAAGATGTCAATATGTCTCAATGTTTTTTTGTTCACGGTTCAGAGGTTAACCAATCCAAACCATAAGGAAGTCTTCTAAAAACATTGTGGGAAAGTGAAGAAGTGCTGTTAACCAGCATTTTCTCTTTTTCAGACAATGTTTTCTACCCTTTTAACTCTTTACCAAACGACAAATTTTTTGACTGGACCAAATTCAAAGCATCTGCAGACCACAAACTAAATCTTGGTAATATGATGATTTCTGACTTTGATAGGGTAGAAAATATTGTGGGAAAAGGAGAAAATGCTAGTTACTAGCATTTTCTCCTTTTCCTACAATGTTTTCTATAAGCTTCTTTCTCAGGGTCGTTTAAAGTCGGGATTGTGTAGTAAAGAGGTTACTCTTGACAAAACGACAAAAATTTAGACTGGGTTAAATTGAAAGTATTTTCTGACAACAAATGTGGCTGATTTGATAGGATAGTAAACATTGTGGAAAAAAGAGAAAATGCTTGTTACTAGTATTTTCTACTTTTCCAACAATTTTTTCATAAGACTTCTTCCTTAGGGGCATTTAAACTAAAGATCGTGTAGTTAAGACTTAACTCTTTACCAAATGACAGAATTTTCGATTCTTCCAAACTAAAAGCATTTAGTGACTCAGACAACAAAATTAATTTCATACAAATGATGTGATTTGTCTTTGGAAGGATAGAAAACAATGTGGGAAAATGAGAAAATGCTAGTAACCAACATTTTCTCTTTTTCCAACAATGTTTTTAAAAGCTCTCTTTCTCGGGGTAATTAAAACTACAGATTGTGTTGTAAAGGGTTAACTCTTTACCAAACGACAAAATTGGTAAGACTACTTTGGAGCCATAACCTAGTGCTGATGAACCCAAGTACTGTAAAACATGATTAATCAAACAATAAAATGAACCCATCACAGTCATTGGGACTCTGAAATCGCATAAATGATTTTTTGCTGTTGTACAACTGCAGTACTGTCAAAAACAGCATTGAACATTTAGCCAACAATCCCCACTTTTAACAACCCTAATGAAGAAGCTATTTAGAGCATTGTGGGGAAAAAGGGGAAAATGCTGGTAACCAGTGTTTTCTCCTATTCTGACAATGCTCACAGTCTTCCCATCCCAAGACAAATTCCAATTTTAGAGTCATACTTACTTTGTTTTAGCAAATGCTTTCAACTTTTTAGAGTATAACAATTTTGTAGTTTGATAGAGAAGAGACCCTTTAATATATGATAAAATTTTGAACTTTTCAAAATCGAAAGAATTTGAAGACCACAAATGGAATGATGATCAAAATTACCTTTGAAAATGTCAGAAACCGTGTGGAAAAGGAGAAAATGCTCCTTTTCCCACAAGGATTTTAAAAGGCTATTTCTTTAGGATCATTAAAACTTGATATTGTCACTATTCAGTTAAATTAACACTGCATTATAGCCCATTGACGGCATTATTTTTCATTCAGTAAACCTCTTTTAAAAAACACTATGGCAGAAGGAAAACTTTCTATTGAGGAGCCAGTCCTCCTTTTACCACAGTGTTTTTTTATACACATGACTGTTAAACACAATTATTTCATACTGATTTAACCTTTACCACACAATCCCAAGTTTTAACAACACTGAAGAAGAAAGCTTTTGAAACCATAAAAATTATTGGGAAAAGGAGAAATGCTGGTAACCATCATCTTCTCATATTCTCATAATGTTTTTGAACCTTAAATTTTTTATCTCAAACCCAACTCATGTCAGATCCTATTTATATCATCTGCAAATGCTTTCATTTTTTTTTTGATAAGCCTACAATTTTGTTGGTTGGTATGGAGTTAACAAAATTATACAAGGATGTTTTTAAAAAATTGTCAGCTGAAAACTTATTCAAGAAGATCCAGTGTTAACCCTTTTCTGTACAATCTAATTACCTTGATGAACAAGGCTATTGAAAACATTGTGGAAACTGGAGAAAATGCTGGTAACCAGCATTTTCTTCTTTTCCCACAATGTTTTCTACTCATTCAAAATCAAATTTGTGCCACAAGTAAATTGTTGTCTGCAAAAGATTTCAAATTTGACAAGACTACAATTTTGTTTTGTGGTGAAGAGTTGGGCCTCCTAAATCTCAAATTTATATAATTTTTCTTCAGACATTTCCCTCCAGCACTTGGACTCCCTATCACACTATTGGAAGAATGTCAATGCAGTTGGCACTAGGTTCTACCAGCTTTGAAAGGGCGACACATACAGACATTTTTGTCTTTTGTAAAATTGAGTGGAGGTACCTGGCGGCACACTAGTATAATACTGCGGCTCTGTACTACCGTCACTATTTCCAAGCAAAAATGCCTATTGAAACTGGCAAGCTGTTTCCAAAACTTATCCCCTGATTTATATGGGTTTCTCTTAGTGTAATATACAATTCCCTAAAATTTGTTTTGGAAGCTTCAAATCCATTTGATTGAATGAGGCCCAACATTCCATGGCATTAGACGTTGACAAATGGGCACAGGTTTCCAGAGTTTTTTCTACTTGTAGTTTTATCTCTGGTTTTTCCTGGGCGAGTTGGCCATAGAATAATAATGATATTAATATGATTAACATATATATAATATCAATATTAATTAGAAACATGTGGATGCTACTCCTGTTTACAAAAATATTGTTAAAAGGGACAGCAATCACTTCATAATCATTAATACAGTGGTATAACATACAGTGACTGATTATTTTACATACTGGATTGAGCTGTATATTTTACAAGGTTCTTAGACGTATATGTATTTGTGTATCCAATGTATCTGAAAATAAAGGCTGTAAGAATTGACCTGGGGGCTAAACTTTGACATAAGTCAGCCATCTTATCTTTTATTTTAGTGGCCTCAACCCAGTTTGGAATTGTTTTCTTGTAAATCTATGTAAACACATGCATCATGACAGTACTTTATTGATTCTTTGCTTTATGGAATACAGCTACTGACAATGATTTCTAAATTAACTATTTTACCTCAATCTAAAATGTGAGGTTTAACACTGCTCTGCTGTGCCAGGTCAGTTCTTACAGCCTATACTAGCCTCTCTGTTTTCACAACAAAGGTTGTTGTTCTTGTTGTTTAAGATACAGAGGCACATACCAGAAAACTGAACACAATCAAAGTAGTGACAAATTAAAGTGGTTGCACAATAGTTCTTCCAGTTTGTCCTGGTTAAAGAATTGATGATGATTGCAACATTGTGTTCATGGCTAGTTATGATGTGTGTACTGCATTTGCAGTTACATATATAAACTTGCTCTCTCAAGTGCTCTGTACTATATTTTAACATTTGAAATGAATACATTTATCTTGATTTGGGTTGTACTATGAGAAGGTCTAAAATTTATTTCTTTCCCACACAATCCTGAGTTTTAATGAACCCAGGAAAAAAACCTATTGAAAATATTGTGGGAAAAGGAGAAAATGGTGGCAACCAGTATTTTTCTTCTTTTCCCACAATGTTTTCCACTCTATCAGGGAAAAAATATCATGATAAATGTCTCATTTTTCATATGAAAATACTTAAAGTTGGACATGTTAAGAATTTGTCAAATGGTGAAGATTTCATGGAACAAAATTATGTCAAAAACAGTTCCTGTTTTTTTTTTTTGTAAAGCTTTTATAATTTTTTTTCAAGTTTTAGGTGTGTGACATGTGTAATTGTTCAAGATATTTCATTAGCTGAGATGAAGAGAATGGTTAAAATTTCCATTTCTGGTCAATTGAATCTTTTTAATGTGCACCATATCATATAAAATTGATAGGTACGATACAAATTGATGTATCAAATGTGTGTTTTACATGTTTGAGGTTTGTAAATCAAAGGGATTTGTTCTAGACTGATCACGTGATGACGTTATGTTTGTCTTTTACTCCATTTAAGTATTTTCATGACTCTGGTAGTTTTGACTGTTAGGGATTTTTTATTTCGGTAATGCACCATATCGGTCCATTAACTGTTGTTTATTCCCAATAAGGAAACTTCCTTGTCTCACATAACTCTTGCATCCATGTTGAAGTACTAGTGTATACTAGGAACCGAAATGGTGTAAGGGAAAGGTCTCACATAACTCTTGTATCCTCTTTGAAGTACTAGTGTATACTAGGAAACAAAAGGTGGAAGGGAAAGGGTTGCACATAACTCTTGCATCCATTTTGAAGTACTAGAGTATACTAGGAACCAAAAAGGTGCAAGGGAGGGATAGACGATAACACAGACCAGAAGCTGCATGCAGGTTTTTGTAGTGTAAGGTGTAAGGTGTTAGTGTAGTTCTGTAAGACTTTAGAGACAGGCATAGATGGAACTTGTCTGCAGCTAGACCAGGAGCATTACACAGATTTTGACAAGACAGACTGCTTGGTCACAGTTTTTGACAAGACACAGTGCTTGGTCAGTTTTTGACGAGAGACACTGCTTTATTCACAATTTTTCTTACAAGACAGACTGCTTTGTTCAGTTTTTTTGATGAGACAGACTGCTTTGTTCAGGTTTTTGCAACAGACTGCTTCATTCAGTTTTTGGCAAGACAGACCACTTTGTTCAGTTTTTTGACAAGAGAGATTGCTTCATTCAGTTTTTTGACAAGACAGACTGCTTTAAGTTTTTGATAAGATATACCGCTTTGGTCACAGGTTTTTGATGAGACAGACTGCTTTGCTCCAAACTTTTGACGAGACAGGCTGCTTTGTACATAGTGTTGTACAAGACGGACGGCTTGATTTTTTATTCTCCCAAATATTTGAAATTTAAGTCAGTTCTTTTGGTTTACAAACTTCTCAAAGATGTTTCCTATGGCAAGGTTTTCTCAGGTGTGTACATATGATTCAATATCTAACAGATAGGGTATTTAGGACTTGGTGCCGTTGAAAGATTCACTGGCCTGGTCTATGTGCATTACTTAGATATATCTGATATCACCTTGACACTCATTGCTAATCAGCTTTTGAAATATTTTTGAATGCTTGCATAAGTTCTATTTCTCGTAAACCTTATGAAAGAATTGCCTAAAACTCTGATCAAATGTTCACCTTGTGGACAGTGAACACATTTTAAGACAGTTAAAATTTTCTGCATTACAATTAGTATAGTATACATTCTTTTTTTTTTTCACTGAAGAGATAGTGTTTAATTTTTTTATCTCATTGATAAATTTTGATGTTTGAATTTATGCCAAGATGTTTTGAATATTATCCTTGTAGCAGTCTGTCTGAACTTTACCATTTATTTCCGAGATAATTTTTTTTTTTCAACTTGGCCTCCTTATTTTCATAAATGTGATACTACATGATAGATGCCTGTCTAGATAAAGTCTGTATTAATCTTTTATAACACAATCTGAAGGTTAAACAACCTTGACAAGAATACCTTTTGAAAGCATTTTGGAAAAGAGGAGAAAATGCTGGTAACCAGCAATTCTCCTTTTCCCTCAATGTTTTCTATACATTCAAGACTAATTTCATAATTTGAGTAAAATTTGTCGTCTACTAGATACATTTTTTTCAATTTGGACAAGATTATAATTTTGTCATGTGTAAAGGAGTTTACCCTTGGGCTGTGCAACCCACTGACTTTTTGCTGACAGTGTAGAGCAAGATCAGACTGCTCAGAACCTGCAGTCTGATCTTGGATCTACACTTTTTGATAAGGATGAATTTTTTCACTGAAATTAAGTTCGAAATAGCAACATTCAGGTTTTTACCATCAACTTTTTAGTTATTTAGCAATTTAAGGCTTCACATCATTGATGGTTTAGATGAGCTTTTTTCTTTATCTGTTTTTTATGCTCAAGTGTTCAAGTTGTCTGTGTTGCATTTATTTTTTTTCTCCAGACATTTGCATATTTATGACCTGTTATGATTATATTCTATGATGATATTTCTGTTCAAACATTGATAGAAAAATTATATATCACTGATCTTGTGTTTGTTATTTATGCTACTAATCTTTTCTCTTTCCCAAATTGCCCCATTTTAACTCTTTACCCATTCAACACATTCTTAGACTCGTCCAATGAAAAGAGTTTTAACAAATTGAATGTTGGTGAATTAATAGTATTTTCATTAAAAGGGGTAGAAAACAATGTGGGAAAAAGTAGAAAGTGCTGGTTATTAGCATTTTCTTCTCTTTCCACAATATTTTCAAAAGCTGTTTTCTTTATGGTTGTTAAAACTGGAGATTGTGATGCAAAGGGTTGTAAGCAGTTGCTTTCCAATTCTTTCTTTCATATGTATATGTATGAGCCATGCTCTGTAAAATGGGGGCCTAATGAACCTGTAAAAAGTATCTTCCTGCGCAGGCTGACCTGAATGGAACCGTTTTATACACCAATCCAAGACGGGACGTATTACGGGATCACCCATGGCGTTTGGGCGGGGGCAGGCGGCATCCAGTTCTTTGTCCGGAGCATAACTTTGTCATCTCCAGTCCGATTGACTTGAAACTTGGCATTTGTGTTTGTTGCAATAATACAGAGTGCAGTGTGAAAGAACCATAACTCTACCTGATGCTGTCTTTTAGTTATTTCCCTTTGATCATCATTTTTTCAGCATTTTCTGCTTGTCCGGAATATAACTCATCTCTCGTCTGAACATCTTCAAATTTGGTATGCATGATTGTTGAAAAATTACGGCGTACAGTGCACAAGAACCATAACTCTTCCTAGCACGAATTTTGAGTTATTCCCCCTTTCATCTTCATCTTTTAAAGCATTTCTTGCTTGTCCGGATTACTTTGTCATCTCCAATCCAATTGACTTGAAACTTGGCATTTGTGTTTGTTACAATAATAAGGAGTGCAGTGTGAAAGAACCATAACTCTACCTTTTGCTGTCTTTGAGTTATTTCCCTTTGACCATCATTTTTACAGCATTTTCTGCTTATCCGGAATATAACTGTCACCTTTCGTCTGAACCTTTTCTTCTTGCTTGTCCAGAACAAAACTTTGTCATCTTATGTAGGAATGACTTGAAATACAGTATGCTTATTTGTTGCAATATTTGGAATTCCAGTGTGCAAGAATTGTAATGCTACCTTGTGCTGTCTTTGAGTTATTTACCTTTGAATGTCATTTTTACAGCATTTAGTGCTTGTCCGGAATATAACTTTGTCATCTCAAGTCAGAACAACTTCAAACTTGGTATGCATGTTTGTTGCAATATTACGGAGTACAGTGCATAAGAACAATTACCTTACCTAGCGTGGATTTTGAGTAATTCCACTTCGATCTTCATTTTTACAGTATTTCTTGCTTGTCCAGAACGGAACTTTGTCACCTGAAGTAAAATTGACTTGAGATTTGGTAAACATGTTTGTTGCATTACCCGCCCTTTAGGATTATTATACCTCTGGACAAACGGCAGTGGGACGGGCGTATCTTGTGACAATTTGCCGCTCTTGTTGATATTGGTTAATTTACTGCATACCAAAGGACCAGTCTACTTCAGGATTTAGCAGGTTGATAGACATACTGGATTGTATGCATCCACAACTATGTGATGGCTTGCTGGGTATAACACATCACAGAGATGCATAAAGCCCCCTTTTGCCAGAGTGTAGTCTTTTTTGTTTTTGCACGTTAGAATCAGGGTAAGACTCTCACCAGGCACTGATAAAACCCAGGAAAAGAAATGAATGAGTAAGCTTTCTGTATGAGTTGTAAAAATACGGTTTGAAAGTTGGTAAACAGCGTAACAACACAAGCTACTTTAGACCTGTAAAAACTGTTTTCGAAATATGTTTTTACCATACCAGCCTTTATAGTTTTAATACTTAACACTTTACCAAATGACAAAATTTTTAGACTTGTCCAAATTGGAAGCATTTACAGATGATGAAATCAGTGCGTCTCAAATATTGGGTAGGGTAGGAAACATGGTGGGAAATGGAGAAAATGCTGGTAACCAGCATTTTCTCCTTTTCCCACAATGTTTTCAGAGGCTTCTGTCTCGGGGTCGTGAAAACTCGGGATTGTGTGGTAAAAAGTTTAAAGCGCCTTTCCCTATAGTTGCCTTTGCTGTCGTGTAGATCAAGTGATATCTCCTTTTTGGACGGTGAATATCCAAGATCAGAATGCAGGTTATGTGGAGCCTGATCTTGATCTACACTGTCCCCTAAAGGTCAGGAAGTCCCCCTTAGCAGCCTACAGGTTAATCTACATTGTCTGCTTCCTGAAACACCATTCACAAAAGCACACATGAAATTGCAATCATCAGGTTGTTATTCCAGACTGAAAAGCCGATCCCCGGTAGCTCAGTGGGTAGAATGCTGGACTTGAGAACAGTGGGTTGTTGGTTTAATCCCTGGCTGGGCCAGTTTTCTTTCCTAGAATTGACGATAGTCACTGTGACAGGATTCTTTCCTTTTTCACTTCTGACTATTGTTTCAACAATGGTTATGTGGTAAGGAAGCCAGTGGCTTGTAAAGAATATTTTGTGGGGTACTGGTAAAAGAAACTCCATGACAGCATGGATAGGTGCACTGGCCACCGCAATATAACTGAAGTAATGTTGAAAACAGCATTAAACACTATTGAATCAATCAAGACTTTTGAAATTGGGTAAACACTTGTAGGTCTATTTTCCATAACGGGCTTCTTTTGACCCTTAAAAGTTATTTTGGAAATATGTTTTTTGCCATACCAGCCAGCACACTTTTAACATTTCACCAAACGACATAATCTAAGACTAGTCGAAATTGAAAGCAATCGCAGACTACGACATAAAATTGACTGAAAAAATGAAGTTTATTTTGGGATGGGTAGATATCATAGTTGGTTAAAGGAGAAAATGCTGGTAACCAGGCTGGTTTTCAGAAGGCTTCTTTCCCAGAGTTGTGAAAACTCGGGATTATATGGTAAAGGGTTAAAGCACCTTTCACTGTAGTTGCCTTTGCAGCCAGTGTAGATCAAGACTATACTAGATAAAATTTACTGTCAAATCTGTAACACTAAGGCTGCTAAATAACTTCATATAAAACTTCAAGCTGACAGTAAAAAACCATAGTTTTGCTATTTCAAGGGTACTTTTGGTGGAAAGATATCTCCTTATCGAAAGATGTAGATCCATGATCAGTTTGCATGTTTTGTGGAGTCTGATCTTGATCTACAATGTCCCCTAAAGGTCAGGAAGTCGTGTATGGTAGCCTAAGGGTTAATCTACACTGTCTGCTTGCTGAAACACTGTACACAAAAGCAAACATGAAGTCGTAATCATTGGGGTGTTATTCCAGACTGAAAAGCCAAGCCCCGGTAGCTCAGTCGATAGCATGCAGGACTTGAGAACAGGGTGTTGTGGATTCAATCCCTGGCTGGGCCAATGTCTTTCCAAGGATTGATGATAGTCATTGTGAGGGGGTTCATTCCTCTCTCGCCGCTGACCATTGTTTCGACGATGGTTATGTGGGAAAGCAGCCATTGGCTGGGAAAGAAAATTGTGCGGAGTACTGGTAAAAGAAACTCCAGGAAAGCATGGATAGGTGTAATTGCCGCTGGGATATGACTGAAATAATGTTGAAAATAGCATTTAACACTATACAATCAATCAATCAATCAAAATACTGTTGAAAGTTGGTAAACACTTGTAGGCCTATTATCCATAACAACACAGACTACTTTAGACCTTCAAAAATTATTTTGGAAATATGGTTTTACCATACCAGCCGATACAGTTTTTACTCTTAACACTATACCATACGACAAAATTTAAGACTAGTTGGAACTGAAAGCAATAGCAGAAAACAATAAAATTGACTCAAAAATTGAAATTTGTTTTCAGAAGGGTAGAAAATATTGTGAGAAAAGGATAAATTGCTGGTTACCAACATTTTCTCCTTTCCCACAATGTTTTAAGAAGGCTTCATTCTCAGGGTCGTGAAAGCCTTTGCAATCTGTGTAGATCAACACTAGACTGCATAAAGTATATTGTCAAATCTTTAATCTACACTGTCTGCTTGCTGAAACACTGTACACAAAAGCTTTTGAGTAGATAGGGATTGCCCTGTCACTAAATAATGTCTTTTATACATACAAGGTCACACATAATCCATCTTAAATCAACTCTTTCTTATTGTTATCATTTCGTTCAAATCTGTTTTAGCTAAAAAAATCCACTGTTATCATCATTTAACTCTACCAAACGACAAAAATTTAGACTTGTCCAAAGTAACAACAAAAATTCAAAGGTTCCACAAGTTAGGAATTTTTTCTTTGAAAGGTTAGAAAACATTTTTGGAAAAGGAGAAAATGCTGGTTACCAGCATTTTCTCCTTTTCTCACAATGCTCTCGTAAGGATTCTTCCCCTAGGTCATTAAAACTTAGGACTATTTGACAAAGAGTTAATATAGATATGCCCGCTAAATGACCAAAGCGCTGTCCATGCGCCATAAAACATCATTTTATTAATTCATTGTACATCAAAGCAACCATGAAATTACAATTATCTGGGTGTTATTCTAGACTGAAAAATTCTGCTGGGTCTTTTGGGTGCTTCAAGGGGTAAGATTTGTCCATCTATAAAGGATCTCCAGATGAAATATTTGACCAAAATGAACACTGGTTACTCTGTGAAAATAGAAAACTTTAGTTTAACTCTTTACCAAACGACAAAATTTTAGACTTGTTCAAATTGAAAGCACTTGCAGACGACAAAATAAATGTGGCTCAAAAATTGAAATTTGTTTTGGGAACGGTAGAAAACATTGTGGGGAAAGGAGAAAATGCTGGTTACCAGCATTTTCTTTCTTTTTTTATAATGTTTTCAAAAGGCTTCTTTCTCAAGGTCGTTAAAAGTCGGGATGGTGTGGTAAAGAGTTAAACATATTTATTTTATATCAACTGAGAAACAAGTTCTTACAACTTACACTAATCTCTCTTGACTCTGCTTCCTGGGAAGTACACCAATACTCGCGCCGAATGTGTGGTCAAATGAAAAATCCCGAAGTTGACACCCACTCCCGGGTATCGAACTCAGGACCTTATGGTTACGAGGCTGACGCTCTACATCATAACCACATTATTTGAAATAGAAAAGTGTGAGTAAGCCCATATGGCTTGCAACATGCAAAAAGGGGCATTCGGACTTTTGCGTAAAATCCAGCCTGCGCAGTCTGAGCAGGCTAATCTGAGACGGCATTTTACGACTACATTAGATTTTGTATTACAGTAGACTTGTGCAAAACAGAAAATTACATAAAAACGGAAAGTGTCAATTCGGATTAGCCTACGCAGACGACACTTTACGCAAATGTCCAAATGCCCCTTTTCGCGTGTTGCAAGCCATTTAATATATCCAGCATTTATCGACAAATTCAACCCTTAGGCTAAGAATGACTTTGGGCTCATTTCAGACAGTTTCAGATGGTGTAGATCAAGATCATGCTGCACAAATATACAATGTGATCTTTGATCTACCCCGTCCAAAACAGTGTTTTCTTTCCAGCAAAATCAATTTTGAAATTGGAATATTTGGGATTTCACTATTGAATACCAATTTGTTTCATTTATTTAATTGTTTATGGGTAAATGTAGCACACAAGAATTTTTAATCCTCAACCCTTCACCAAACAATCCCTGGTTTTTACAACCCTGAGATAGAACGCTTTTGAAAACATTGTGGGAAAAGGAGGAAATGCTGGTAACCAGCATTTTCTCCTATTCCCACAATGTTTATACCCTGCTGGGAACAAATTTCAATTTTTGAGTTGTGTTTATTTTGTCATCATTAAGTGCTTTAAATTTGGACCAGTCTAAAATTTTGTCGTGTGGTAGAGTTAAGCTGCCAAGTGCACTGACCCTTTGCCGACAGAGTAGATCAGGATCAGACTGCACAGTACCTGCAGTCTGATCTTGGATATACTCTGTCCAATAAGGAGACATTTTTTCTCTAAAAAATTAAGTTTGAAATAACATTTTTACAGTTTTAACTTACCAAACAATCCCTGGTTTTCACGACTCTGTGAAATAAGCCTTTTGAAAACATTGTGGGAAAAGGAGAAAATGCTGGTAACAGCATTTTCTCCTTTTCCCACAGTGTTTTTTACTCTTCCCAAAACAAATTTCAATTTTTGAGTCACTTTAATTTTGTTGTCTGCAACTGCTTTCAATTTGGACCGGTCTATAATTTTGTTGTTTGGTAACTTGAGATTTAAAAGGTGACATGATAGAAAGCAATGTGTGCATACAGTAAAAAAAACCTGGGAATGGTGGTTTTCTTACAATACTTTCAAATGCCTTCTTCTTCAGATCAGTTAAAACACTGTGTTGTTTAGTAAAGAGTTCAAATGAATTTTGAAAATACAGACGGAAGAAACCCTGAATTACTGCGTTTGCCACAATGTTTCAAAGGTTCGTTTATTGCAAATGCAGAGCCCAGACGGTTAGCTCAGTGGTTGGAGTATCTGATTTGTGACCTGGTGTTGGTGAGTTCAATACCTGGTTGAGGCAAAGTTCTTTCCACCGCTCTTTGGCCTCTCATCTCTGATGCATGTGAGAAAAGTGATCAGTGACTTGGAAGCAAAATTGTGCCAGTATTGGTGTGAGAAAGCCAGGAAACACATGTGTAGATGCTCTGACTGCTATGATATGACGTAAGCTGTTAAAAAACATTAAAATCCAATACAAACAAACAGAGCAAATGCATGAAACAATACAATGATATGATTTAGAATTGAATAGAGCCTATTTAACTAGCATTGTATGAAGTTTCAAGTTTCAAATGTTTTGAGGTGCTCTGTATTAGAAAGGTCCTTGCATCTGTAAACATTTGTATTCCACTGTAACCATTCAAGTTTGGCAGCTTTCTGTAATTTTTAGGAATTTTCCTCGTCACGTTCAAACCCCAGTTTTTCGAAGCCTTCACATACGTAAATGGTCGATTGTTGACGTGAGAATATCCTTGTTGAGCTAGAATGAGAGATTGTCAGTGAAAATGAATGAATGAATGAAGGAAGGAAGGAAGGAAAGAAGGAATGAATGAATGAAGGAAGGAAGGAAGGAAGGAAGGAAGGAAGGAAGGAAGGAAGGAAGGAAGTAAGGAAGGAAGCGATGAACAAGCAAAGAGAAGAAGAAAGGATCAATAGACAGATGGATGTTCTTACTTTTTCACTATGGCAAGGCATGGCTCACGTTTTTTGCACAATTGTGACAAAGTATTAGACTTCAACATGTGCACAGATTTCAAAGCAACACATTGCTGAAACATTGACTACTTTCCAACATAACAATTGCCAAAACAGTGATCAGCGGTGAGAGAGGAATGAATTCTGCTGCAATGACTGTCATCAATCCTCAAAAAGAAATTGGCTGAATTGGGGATATGAACTAGCACCCCTTCTTCTAAACGCTACCAACAGGCTTGGGAAGAAGTGTTAGAACAAGCACACTTGTAATTTCTTTCTAATCTGTCAAAAACAAATCCTACCAGCTATATAGCTATAATCAAATTGTCCACTTGAAATGCTTATAATGTAGATCAGTCTAAAAAACTGCTTCTTAGACTTAGCTATAGAGCACATAGAAGTTTTACCTAATTTTGCCCAGCTTAAAACTACTCCCTTTTTTGCATGTCTCACAACATTGTCTATATAGCTACTTTCAAACTGGAAGGGAATATGTTCTGCAACTTCTAAAACTCATCACCCAATCATAGAGCGGGAGTCCATACTGTGGGCGGGTCAAATCTAAGAACTTGACACGCCCCTCGCTCGTTTTTTCTGTAAATGGTGCACCGTCATAGGTGTCATATCCTTTCAGTTTGCCAGTCTTGAGAAGAAGGTTCTTGTAACGACCAGGTCCACCCTAAATGAGGCAACATATTTTCCTGAAGTAGTACAATGAAATATGAGTGACCTTTGACCTGTAATCATTTGTTCCATTAGCTCAGCTGTTTTCAGACAAGTTACTGTCATAAACCTTGTGTTGTCATTGTCGTTGAGCAAGAACTTTTTTTCCCAATTTTTCTTGAAGGTATTTACTTCAGACTTGAACAAGTTGTTAACTATCACAAGGGGAACCTATATTACAAGGGCATGTAACTATGGAAGTTCTTTAGACAAAGTTACGCCCCTTTTTTGACTGATAATTTTCATTGAAAATCAAGCACTTACAGTTGAGCATTAGCACCCACATGCCATTCTTTTGTTTTTATATCCAAGTTTTATTGGGTCAACATTTTGGGTTGTCAGTTTTTTTGCCTTTATCCCTTACCAAACAATCACATTTTTTAACAACCCTAATTTAACTCTTTACCAAACGACAAAATTCTAGACTTCTCCAAATTGAAAGCACTTGCAGACGACAAAATACATGGGACTCAAAAATTGAAAGTTACCAGCATTTTCTCTTTTTCCCACAATGTTTTAAAAGGCCTCTTTCTCAGGGTCATGAAAACCTGGGATTGTTTGGGAAAGGGTTAATTAAGGGAGTTTTCTTGAGCAAGACACTTCAGAGGCCTAGCCTAGTATACTGGTAAACCCAAATAAATACATGAATATGTGAGCTGTTACCATGATATGACAAAAAAAATGTTAAAACCATTTTTTTTTTGACACCATTCTTTTAATCAATCATTAACAACCTTAAGAAAGAAGGCTTTTGAAAACATTGTGGAAACTAGAAATATGTGTGTCAGAGACACAGATGCCCCCGCTAAATGGTATTGGTCACAGATATGTCATATGAGTGAATCAATAGGTATTACAGAAAATTGTTGTTTTGGATAACACCTTAGACAGGGTTAAGAAGGTTTGTTATATATACAGCCAAGCAGATAAAAGATTATTTATACCTGATAACAAAATTGAGGACTGGTCCAAGTTGAAAGCAATATGCAGACAATAAATTATATAGTTTGTATTGTATATAGTAGAAAACTTTTTATTCAGCGTTTTCCTTAATCTTTCAACTGAAGGTTACTTATACTCAGGATTATGAAGATCTTAACTTGAGGAATGAGAGTGAGAAATATAGCAATAATAATTACTTTGTTGGACTTCCTCTATGAGACAGGAACAAATTGGATCGAATATTTTCACACTGGACTATAGTTGAAGGGTAGGTTGCAGCCTCAATATTCTCTGGCATAGTTCTTTGGATGAGTCTTTTTAAAAACCAAAACTGTACCTTCACATCACAATTCTGCTGAGCAGGATGTAAAACTGGGTTGAACAGTCAATTTAAACATTTGACCTTCAACTGTGACCTTGACGTTGGGCGTATCGAAACAAACTTTTCGCATGACACTAGTACTTGTTAAGGAGAACAAGTGTGCAAGTTTTTTTTTTGAAATCCATTGATAAATGTAGAAGTCATGAACTGTGGTCCATGCCCGCAAATTTGTGTGTCAGGGAAAACCCTGGCTGATACACCAGACTATTTTCTTTTTCTAGCGTCTAATTGGGAATTTTATTTTATGGAATTGGGAAAAAAATACACTTTTTGCAATTGGGAATGGGGCCGAAATTCGGCCCCGCAGGAAAGGAAGAAAATCCCCTGTGCTATCAAATACGACATCATCATACTAATTTGAAAACAATCCTATATGAATGGATGCACAATATTGATCAATTCACATTCTTAATACCTTTGCCTAATTCTGAAATGAACTACCTGGTCAGGTAGCATGGTGGTTCGTCTTGTGCCTGACTCAAAAATCTGAGATAGATCTAGATTTACCCCCTATATAATTTGTAGGCATTTGATAAGAAGATTTACTTCTATGAAAGTAGCAAAAACTTGCAGCGCTGCTCCCCTTTAGGCTTTGTCTATATTCATATTACTCGCCCGCTTCCTGAACAAGTTGGTAGGTCTTTGTAGGTGTTTTACCGAGAGCTTGACAAAACTAGATTACCGCCCGCAACTTGACATCTGCTGTGGACGACATGACGTTTTTTTCTCCGTAGACTCTGACGTGATGAAAAACGCTGTATCTCAGCTAACGGAAATGCTATGGCGATCAAATAAACAGGAAATGACGTCATAACGCCACATATTGTGCAGCCGAACTTTCTCGCGCAAAAACAAAACGTAAGGATAATTATAGGGACATGTGAACAAGCAAATATTATCTTTGCGTTATTGAAACCGGCGTGCGCCGCCTACCTTTACCGTTACCTTGGAAACTCTGCATATTTCAAAGTACGTAAGATAAAATTTCATTTGGAGTACACGTTTCGGGAGCAGACATGCTGAACTGTATTCAAGCAAAAATATATGTGTATGCGCCCGACAATAAAGCAGCTGCAAGAAAAGTCCTTTTACTTCTGCGACAACCCTCGTATATACGATCCCTGCATAGCCATACTTTATAACGTATTCATATACGTATCTTGTGATACAAAAACTTATTTTATTAGCAGACTTGTGGTCATGTGACATGTAGGGTAGGGTGGGGCAAAACGCCCCCAAAATGGTTTTTTGTTATTATTTTGGAAAAGAATGAAGATAGAATGGTGTTTTCCGCAGTTGTATAATCGTTTCAGTCAACTGAATATAATGGCACATGTTTTTCGTCGTTATCTATTCTAAACTGTATTATAAAAACAAAAAAATTATTTTCTTAAAAGGGGCGTCTTGCCCCACCCTTGGGGCAAGACGCCCCTGTTTATGGGGCAAAACGCACCCAGGGGGGCGTTTTACCCCTTAGTTTAAACTTATTTATTTTACATCTATTGAGAAACAAGTTCTTTACAACTTAGATTAATCTCTCTAGATTCCGCTTCCTGGACACTGCACCAGTACTCGCGCCGAGTGAGTGGGCCAATGAAAAATCCCCAAGGTTGATACCCGCCTTGGATGCGATTCGAACCCGGGACCTTTTTATCAAGAGGCCGACGCTCTACCTCTAGACTACGGACACTACTAAAGTTGTAAAATAATATGTATTTGATAGACATCGCTTAAACTGTATTGATCGATTGATTGATTGTATGGTGTTTAACGCCGTTTTCAACAGTATTTCAGTTATATCGCAGCGGCCAGTACACCTAACCATGCTTTCCTGGAGTTCTTTTAACCAGTGCTCAGCACAATATTCTTCCCAAGCCACTGGCTGCTTTCCCACTTAACCATCGTCGAAACAATTGACAGCGGTGAGAGAGGAATGAATCCTGTCGCAAGGAATATCATCAATCCTCGGAAAGAATATTGTCCGAGCCAGGGGATCGAACCAGCGACCTCCTGTTCCCAAGTCCTGTACGATATCGACTGAGCTATGGGGCTCGGCATTAAATTGTAACATGTGTACGGGACAACCAAATGTCCAGAAAGTAAAGACATAATTCCATTGACATAAGGCATACAAACATAATAAAATACCAGTTCGTTTAAAAACGATTTAATAATGAACATCAAAGTGAAAGTAGACATTTCATTCTTGTTCAAATTGAAAGCAAATAGCAAATTGAATCCATTTATTCTTTTATTTATTTATTTATTTTACTAATATGGTAGAAAACATTGTGGGAAAGGGAAAGTAAACCAAATTCAAACCTAAACCATTTCATATGAAACTGTAAAACAAGGAGACAAGTTAGACAACACAATTCAGTCTTCATCAGATTCACAGTTTGGACACACAAATGTAACATATCCCGGGGTACACTCGTCGTGGGCCCACTTAAGACAGATTTGGCATTGTACCCAAATGTAATTTGGAAAAAAAGTAAATGTAATTACCCAAAAAGATGTAATTTGAAAGTATAGAACCAAACATTGGAATGGGGCAAAACGCCCCCTGTAGGCGTTTTGCCCCATAATAAGTGGGGCGTTTTACCCCAGTAAGAACTTTTCATAATTAATCGAGATTTTCCGAATATAGCAAAGGCGCTTACAAATTGTGTGTACTTGAGTAAAACCACAATACAATGTGTTATAGATATAGTTAGGGTGTATAAGCTAGTATACGTCCGTTTTCAGTATAACGCGAAATAAAAGTAGGCAAAAATTAACAAGGATATGTGTAAAAAGCAATACATTTATTTTTTTTCTTACTTACCAATGACAGAGCTTGATCTCTCCTCTCACATTAATCTACGCGTGACATCCAATGACAGTGACGTCATCATTACATCACATAGACTGGAATGATCAAGAAATCGACGGGGGGCGTTTTACCCCTTGGGGCGTTTTGCCCCACCCTACCCTACAAAAACAACCTAATAGACTCTAACAAAATCAAATGTCTACAATTTTACAAAAATATTTATCTAAAATAATTATTAATGGCACAGAGGCAGGACTGAGACAGATTGGTCAAGATCCCTACTAAGCGAGACCGAGAGAGATTCTATTGCACAGAGTTAGCTGCTTTTCCTTTTAACCCTTTACCACATGATAAAATTTTAGCCTTTACCAAATTGAAAGAATTTGCAGACGGCAATTTCTGTGAAGCTCAAATGGTGCAATATGTCAGGGTAGAAAACATTGTGGGAAAAGGAGAAAATGCCGGTTACCAGCACTTTCTCCTTTTTCCGCAATGTTTTCAAAAGGCCCCTTCTACAGGGTTGTAAAAACCTGGGATTGTTTGGTAAAGGGTTAAACTTTCCGGTTTCTGTATGCTCCCAAAGAGCAACTATTTTCTCCTTTTCCGACAATAATTTTTACCCTTTCAGTGATAAGTTCCACCAGATCTACTTGTCGTCTGCAAATGCTTTCTATTTCGAACAGTCTAAAATTTCGTCATCTGGTAGAGTTTATCCGTAAGAGTGCTGTAATATTGGTTTTGCAGACAATGTCGATCAAGATAAGACTTTACAGTTGTCCAGATTGATCTATGCTCTACACTTATGGCTAGTTTGTGATATATTCATTGAACAAGAAAGCCTGAAGCCTCGATATAGCGATAGATAAATAGCCAGGGATATTTTCCGATTGATTGATTGAATTTGCGTTTATTTATCGTCGCCACCGGTTGCCCATATGGGCGACGCCCCCTGAAGGCTGTTAGTATTGTTACAGGGGATAGTGCAGATACAGGACGAAACCCATCCTAAGTTACGCCTGGTTCTTTAACGTGCTCGGTGTACAGCACCGTCACACGGGACCTCGGTTTAACGTCTCATCCGAAAGACCATTAGTAATTTTAGATGGCCAGCCGTGGGGATCGAACCCACATCCTCATGACCACGAGTCCTACGCTCTACCAAATGAGCTATGCAGGCTGCTCTTTCCCGATTGAAAACTTGCCTTTCATTGATATAAGGCTCGAATAGGGTAACCCTTAACCCTTTGGCTGCTATGCGCGACTCACTAACATTTTTTGCAGACAGTGTAGATCAGACTGCACAGTCTGCTCTTAAATCTACAATGTCCGACACAGAGATATTTTCTCTAAAATACGAGCTATGCTCTGGCAAAAGGGGGCTTAATGCATCTCTGCCATGCATTATACCAAGCAAGTCATCACATAATCATCAATCCATAAAATAATTTTTTTTTAAACAACCGACTGATTCATAGGTAGAATGATCCTTTGACATGCAGGAAACTTAAAGATAACTAAAAGTTTCGGCCCATGTCAGCCTGCACGGACTGTGCAGGCTGACATGAGTCGATCACTTTTCGCATAGCAACATTGGGGTTTTACTATCGGCTGGAAAGTTTCATTTCTGTTATTTAACAGGATCAGGGTTCAGGCGCCAAATTAACAAACTTAACATTATAAGTCAGGAAAAACCACCTAAATATTTGCTGTGTTAAAGTTTTTTTTTTTTGTCAAAAATGTCTGCGGAACGGTGGTCAGTGAAGAGCTTAGACCAGACAGCACTTTCTGTGAAGTCGGATCTTAATGTACAGTGACCATTGATATCAAACTTGTAGTTGTGAAAGACACAATGGAGTAACGATGTTGAGCTCACGAGTTTTCACGTGCACGTGTTGAGCCTCGGACAATACCCCATTGTTGAGGTGAGCATTTAAGTCAGTTCTTCCTGTGTTCTGAGCAGGTTTTTGCTTACTTGTTTGATATTTTAGACGTTGGTCAGTTTCATTTGACTTTTTACCGGACAGGGGCCTGTTCGCATGCACTGCACTTGAAGTCAACATTGTGGGGTAATCTTACAGCATCTCTAGGTGTGGCATACTACAAAGGTAACATTGAATTCTTTTTGTTGTTAGTAAGATTGGAGTAGACAGAAAAGTAAAAAAAAAATGCTTTTGCAGACAGTGTAGATCAGATCAGACAAGACAGGGAGTTGGCGTTTATACCGGCAAACCTCCACCACTATAATATAGTTCTGTGCATATATACGTGACATTGTTTTATGAGTGAAAAGATAAATTAATGGAATTTTCAGATTCGTTCAGTTGACTTATATTGATGGAAACGGAGTGAATCCGTACAATATTTTGCAATTTTTCTTATGCATGATTTTGATTATCATGAGTTTTATCGATATAGAGGTGGTTATTAAGCCAGGGAGGTCTTATTTTGGACTTAAGTTTCCCATTTATCTTTGACCAAAACCGCATTTATGAATAATTGTTTTGTGATATTTTTAGATCTACTGATGGTTCTTTGTAATATTCTAATTTTAGAAATAATTTAATTGCACACAGTCATGACATTGTTGAATTTTTTTTGAAATTGTATTGCTGGAGAAGGACCGATTTGAAGTTGATAGGACTCTTGGCCCAACCCTATTTCACAAAGAAAAAAAAAAAACAGATGTTTAATGTTCTATCGAATACCTTGAGTTTTACATGAGCCATGCACTGTGAAAATAGGGGTTAATGCATCTGCAAAATGCATCAATCTAGGTCAGCCTGTGTAGTTCAATGCAGACTACAGCCTGTGTAGTCAATTTTCTGCTACTGAAAGGGCCAGTGTACATCACAATTCAGTCAGTTACTACACAAAACAGACTTTATGGATCCATGATCATGTGATGACTTGCTTGGTATCATGCATTATAGAGATACATTAAGCCCCCTTCAGCCAGAGTATGACTCGTATATAAGTTGACAATATTAGTTTCCTCTGCTAAGAAGTGCTGCTTTTTGAATTTTCTGTAAAAATGACAGCCAGGTAGATCTATAACTTTATGTGAAAAAAAAGACACATTTTTAGGGAAAACTTGTGAGCAAAATTTGTGTAAAAATGTGCTTGTTTCAATTGTTTAGGCCTAATGTATAAAAGTGCTCAAAACATGTGACAAAAAGAGAAATTGCCCTCACAAGCCATTTCCTCTGTTGCCACATTGTTCCTTTATGTGATCAGCAAGACTTAAGCATCCAACCATAGTCATATCTATGAATTTCTATTGCAATATTTTTCAATTTCCATTTTTTCTCCCCAGTTCCAGTTTATTTTTGTAGTATTTAGGCCCCTGGCCTATTTACAATAACATAATCTACAATTTATATACAATGAGTGATGTTTATTAATGTATGAACATAATACTGTCTGTAGTCTTTAGCACAGATCTCCATGTTTAAATGGTCCTAATGGTGAAAGTATATGAAAACATCAAGGGAAAAGGAGAACATGAATGCTGGTAACCAGCATTTTCTTCGTGTCTCACAATGCTCTCTACTCACTTTCAAAGAAACTTTCCACCACTTGTATTTATGTAATAAAACAATGCAATTTTAGATTAACTTATGTAAGTAATATTTCTTTGACAAAATTATTGGTTTGATGCTGTTATAACATACATAAATATCAGTTGTGAGTAAATAAAATTTGCACACTTTGTATTGGAGTTGAAAGCTGTTTTAACAGCCTAGGTCATATCACAGCAGTCAGTGGATTTATGCACATGTTCCTGGCTTTCTCACGCCAGTACTGACATAATTTTCTTTCCAAATCACTGATTGCTTTTTCACATGCATCAGAAGTGAGAGGTGAAAAATTGCTGGAATGAAAGTTTGCCTCAATCTGGTTTCAAACTTGTAACCACCAGGTCACGAGTCAGATGCGCTAACCACTGAGTTACCTGGGTGGGCTGAAATTTGTATAATTCTGACTTCCTGTTGTAGATCTGCTGAATCATACCATGTTTTCCAGCATTTACTATTATCATATTCTAATGATAAACTATGCAGCTGGTATCAGACGGCATGTGCAATTCAATTTGATTTTGGACTTAGACTTTAAACATCCTTAGAGATATCCCGGTAAACAGACTACTGACAGCCTAACCCAAACTCTCTTGTGATTTCAACCTTGAAAAAGGCCACTGTTAAAAAAATTAAAGAAAACGTGGAAAAAAAAAAAAATGTTAACTAACATTTTATACATATCCAAAATTTTTTCTAGCCTTTCCCATTATACATTCTTTAATTGAGTCACATATAATTGAGTGGCATGCTGGCAAAAGGGAGTTAAATGCATATTAGAGATGCATTATACCAAGCATGCCATCAAATAGTTAGGGATCCAGAAAATCCATTTTGTCTCATAACACAGCGTCTCATAATGTAGAATGATCCCTGTACTTGCGTAAAATTGACAAATAGCAAAACGTTTGATGCAGTCTGACATGGGTCAATATGTTTAATAGGTGCATTAGAGATTTCGACCAACTTTTCACAGAGCATGGCTCAATTTGCTGTCTGAAAATACTTTTATATGGACAGGTCTGAAATTTTGTTGTTGACATTGAGAGATAACAGTACTTTGTTCCATTTTTCTACCCTTTAACCCTTATCCTGCTAAATAACTAAAATAAAATGTTCAATTCGATAGTAAAAATCCAAATCTTGCTATTTCAAAGTTGTGTTTTGGGGAACAATATCTCCTTATTGGATAGTGTAGATCCAAGATCAGACTGCATATTCTGTGCAGTCTGATCTTGATCTACAGTGTCTGCTAAAGGTCAGTGAGTCGCGCTTAGCAGCCTAAGGGTTAATTGTTTATTTTATGACTTTTCAGATGTCAACATGGACTGGACAATTCTCTGTTACAACAGCTTGAAGATAGAGGTGGGTTGAATTTATCATTCAGTTTTTCTTTGCTAGGATGAAACCATTCTTATCATAACTCAAGACCAGGTGGGTTCTGACAAGAAAAGTTTCAAGTTTTTTCAATTTAAATCCATCCTATAAAGTTGCTTTGTCTTGTTTATACATTTTATATAAAATTTGCAGTAAGTTTTTGTCTTTACATGTTTTACCATTATTTGAATGTGCTTTGTCTCATGTATTTACGTTTCATAAGAATTCAGGGTATTTTTTATTATATTTGTCTTGACCATGCTTTGAAAATACTTGTGGTTTATGTTTAACTTATGACAGGTTTAGTAAGTTTTTGATTATAGGTTTTTCTTCCTTTTATGTTGGTGTTGTAATTCAATATAAATGTTGGTTGTTGTTTGTCTTTGTCTCGTACTTCATGTTTGTGTTGTAATACGATATAAATGTTGGTTGTTGTTTGTATTTGTCTTGTATATTTGCTTGAAACTTCCTTTTTTTCTTATATGTGTATAGAAATCACATGTTTTTATTTGTTTACTAACCATGTCTTGTTTTTTTTTTTTGGTAGCTTTACTTCTTTATTGTGTTTTATATGTTATATATAGATTTCAGGTTAGCTTTCTAAACCTGTCATGTTTTTTTTTTTGGTTGAAACTTGCTTTTTTTTTTATATTTGTATAGATATCACATAATGTTTGTATTTGTTTACTAACCATGTCTTGTTTTTTTGGTAGCTTTATTTCATTATTGTGTTTTATATGTTATATAGATCGATCTATAGATTTCAGGGTGTTTTGTATTAGCTTTCTAAACCTGTCATGTTTCTTTTTTCTTTGATACTTTACTTCTTTATTGTATTTCTTATGTAACATAGATGTAGGTCTTTACGTTTCTGATTTAATATAGATTTAAGGTGTTGTTCATTTTCTAATCATGTCTTGTTTTCCTTTTTTCTTTCTTTAGTTTCTTATGTAACATAGATATCTGGTAGTGTTTGTTTTCTAGCCATGGCTTGTTTTTTTTTTCTATGTAGCTTTCCTTCTCTGTTGTATTTCTTATGCTTTCTTATGCAATATAGATTTCGGTTAGTGTTTGCATTTGTTTTCTTACCATGTTTGTTTTTTTTTAGCTTTACTTCTTTATTGTGTTTCTTATGTTATATAGATATGAGGTAGTGTTTATATTTGTTATTTGTTTTCTTACAAGGTCTTTTTTTGTAGGTTTACTTCTTTTTATGTGTTTATGTAATATAGATATCCAGTACATGTAGTGTTTGTTTATGTTCTCTAACCATGTCTTGATTTTCTTTATAGCTTTACTTTTCTTTAATGTATCTCTTATCTAATATAGAGTTCAGGTAGTGTTTTGTTTGTTTTCTAACCATGTCTTGATTTTCTTTATAGCTTTACTTCTTTAATGTATTTCTTATCTAATATAGATTTCAGGTAGTGTTTTGTTTGTTTTCTAACCATATCCTTTTTTTTGTAGGATTACAGTACTTCCTTATCATGTTTCTTATGTTGATAAACGTCAGGTAGTAATTGAAGGTCATTGCGACAGGATTCGTTCCTCTTGTACGAAAGTCATTGCGACAGGATTCGTTCCTCTTGTACGAAAGTCATTGCGACAGGATTCGTTCCTCTTGTACGAAAGTCATTGCGACAGGATTCGTTCCTCATGTACGAAAGTCATTGCGGCAGGATTCGTTCCTCTTGTACGAAAGTCATTGCGACAGGATTCGTTCCTCTTGTACGAAAGTCATTGCGACAGGATTCATCCCTCTCTCACCACTGATCATTGTTTCGACGATGGTTATGTGGGAAAGCAGCCATGGCTTGGAAAGATCAGTTGTGTACGGTGCTGTCACCACATCTGTAGCCTAGGAATTGGTCAGCAATAATATTCCCGATATGGTCAGGTGTATAGAAAAAGATATAAGGCCTCATGCTTTTTCTGTTGCAGTTTTTGCAGGTAATAGCAGTACTGTCGCAGCATTTAAATCCCATGGACTGTGAGAAACCTGGATCCAATTAAATTACTTTCACCAGCGTCTTTTCTAAAGACTCTCATGCCAGGGCACATCTGAAGATATTTCCAACCATACCTGATGTAGCATCTGAATCACCAGGTAATACAGGTAATTGCAGGCTATTGACATGCCTACAAAAACATAAACCACTGAGCAGCCACACTATGCTAAGTGAACAGTCTTGTTTGATTTAGAGTAAGTATGAAACAGTGCATGATATGTTAGCATGTGGAAAAGGGCTTTTTTTAATGTAAGGTAAATAAAACCATATAAGCAGCTGATGATAAATTTGACCCACTTGGAATGTGATTTGTTCCTAACTTTAATTCTTTTTTCTATTTTCAGGTCAAACAGAATGATGAAAGTTCGTAGAAACCAGACAAACACGGAATGTTTGATTTTTACTACAGAAGAGCTAATGTGAAAATATCAATTTTCAAAGGACCAGGGATTGAGAGATGGATTGCAAAGAGGTACAAGTTCATTTATTAAATGAAAGATTAGTTTTAAAAAAAGTCAAGGATCTGGTAATACACCCATCATCCTGTGCTTTTTACAAAAGCTGTATTATGATTTAATTAATCCTTTACGGAATAATCGCAAGTTTTAACAACCCTCAGCAAGAAGTGTTTTGAAAACATTGGGGGAAAAAAAGAGAAATGTTATATAATAATACTGGTAAAAAGCATTTTTTCCTTTTTGAGCGTTTACTACCATTTCAAAAACGAAATTCAAATTTTGAGTCCCATTTATTTGTTGCCAAAAATGCTCTTGGTGAGGGTAGGTCTAAAATGTTGTCTAGCAGGGAGGTTTGAAATTTTGTCTTTTTGTATAGAATTGACCCTTTACCAAACAATCTCTGGTTTTTACGACCCTGAGATAGAAGCCTTTTGAAAACATTGTGGAAAAAGGAGAAAATGCTGGTAACCAGCATTTTCTCCTTTTCCCACAATGTTTTCTACCCTGCTGGAAACAAATTTTAATTTTTGAGTTACGTTTATTTTGTCATCTGCAAGTGCTTTCAATTTGGACCTGTCAAAAATTTTGTGGTTTGGTAAAGAGTTAAAAAAAAAATAAATGGTCAACTCTTTCAGTGAATGGGCAAAATCAGGGACTTTTGCGGACGGTATAGTGCAAAGATCAGGCTGCATAGATGTGGACATACAATGACTGATTGAAGTTTTATTTTCATCCATCTGAAAAGGCATAAATGTATTCATTTGATCGTGCTATGTCTGTTGTCCATTGTACAACGTTTGTCATCCAGGCATCAACAGTTACCTTGTGTATACTCTAAAGGCCACATTTTTAGTCAGATTCTCATAAAAATTAGTAAGAATGTTTGTCTTGGTAATATATCGGACATGTGTAGAATTGGTAATATATGGTCAAACAGTAGGTCACTTGGTCAAACCTTTGTGTGCACTCTAGATAGAGGCCACATTTTCAGTCAGATTCTCATGAAAGTTGGTTAGGATGTTTGTCTGGATAATATCTTGGACAAGTTTGAAACTGGGTTATATTAGGTCAAACCCTTTTTCAAACTTGTCACTTGTCACTGAGACTTTTAGAGAAACCTTGCGTGCATTCTAGAGGCCACATTTGAAGTCAGATACCCTTGAAAGTTGGTTAGAAAGTTTGTCTAAAATTTTTTTAAAGAAGTATGAATTTGGGTCATGTTGGGTCAAACAGTAGGTCACTAGGACAAAACTTTGTAAAACCTTGTGTGCACTCTAGAGGCCACATTTTCAGCCAGATGCTCATGATATTTGGTAATTACGTTTGTCTTTATAATTCCTTAAAGAAATTTGAAATTGGGTCATGTTTGGATATATAGTAGGTCACTGGGGCAATTTTTTGAGATACCTTGTGTGCTCTCCGGAGGCCTCTTTTTCAGCCAGATACTCATGAAATGTGGTCAGTTTTTTTTTTTTTTTGTCTTAATGATATTTAGTATGAATTTGAATTGGGCCATGTCGGGTCAAAAAGTAAGTGAATGGGACAAATCATAGAAAAACCTTGTGCGTACTCTAGGGGCTAACATGTTCAGTTCAGGCTTATGAAAATTGGTCAGAATGTTTATCTAGATAATAAATTATATCAGACAAGGCCTAAATTTGGTCATGTAGGATCAAAATTTAGGTCACTTGGACAAATCTTAGAAAAATCTTGTGTGCATGCGTAGAGGTCACATTTTAAGTCTGATACTCATGAAACATGATCAGACTGTTTGCAGTGATAATATCTCTGACAAGGTAAAAAATAGGCCACATCAGTCATAAAGTAGGTGACTAACAATCAATTGTTTTACATCATCTCAATCAGTATCTCTTCAGCTTTATCAACCCAAGACAACTTTACTTAGGTGAATGCTTTAGGACCCTCTTGTTCTTTCATTTGAGCCAAAATTCAATTATCATCTGTGAATGCTCTCAACTTTGACGGCTCGGCCAATTTCTTTCCGAGGATTGATGATAGTAATTGCGACAGGATTCATTCCTCTCTCACCGCTGATTGTTGTTTCGACGATGGTTATGTGGGAAAGCAGCCAGTGGCTTGGAAAGAATATTGTGTGGAGTACTGGTAACAGAAACTCCAGGAAAGCGTGGATAGGTGCACTGGCCGCCACGATATAACTGAAATAATGTTGAAAACGGTGTTAAACACCATACAACCAACCAACCAACCAACTCAACTTTGACAGGTCTAAAAGTTTGTCATTGGGTAAAGGGTTGAATATACTATGGACCTTTTGGAACATGGACATGTACTTAGAGTACAAAATTGGAATATAATTTAATGATTAAAACAAAGCTGTTAGCAGATTTAGTGCAAATTGAATACCAGCATGTTCTCCCTTACCAACTATGTTTTCATAGGCCTTCATTCCAAGGGTCGTCAAAACTTAAGTTTTGATAAAGGTTTAAAGCCCCACTAGTTGCCAAAAGTAAACAAAGTGTGTGTTAACCCTTAGGCTGCTAAGCTGCTATGTGCACTGCGAACAGTGAAGATCAAGATGAGACAGCAAAGAACATGCAGTCTGATCTTGGATCTACACTGTCCAATAAGGAGCTATTTTTCCTCTGAAAATTACTTTGAAATGGTGACATTTGCATTTTACTATTGGCTTGAAAGTTTTATTAAAATTATTTTGCAGGTTAAGGGTTAAAATGCATTAAATCCTACCTTCTAGAAGTATGGAAATGATCGTGAAAATTACATGTAACTAGTCAGGTATAAGATAGAACCTAAGATTGAACGACCTGGCAACTTTGGACCTACTTTAAAAACTATTTTCTGCCAGTGACTAGCACTTGGACAGACTGTACAATAACAGATAATCACCACTTCAATAATTTTCATACTTTTAAATGATATAATTTAACTATTTACCAAACAACAAAATTCTAGACTGGTCCAAATTGAAAGCATTTGCATTTGAAAGCATTAACATGACTCAAAAATTGAAATTTGTTCTGGAAGCATAGAAAACATTGTGGGAAAAGGAGAAAATGCTGGTTACCAGCATTTTCTCCTTTTCTCATGATCTTTTCAAAAGGCTTCTTTTTCAGGGCTGTGAAAACCAGGGATTGTTTGGGAAAGGGTTAAATGCATTTTAATTAACACCTGCTTTGATTACTACGGCAGCTTTTGGGGCTTTAAGTCAGTAAACATTACAGTGTCATTGTTGATTTTATGCGAACATACAGGATAATGTACATGTAAATACTATAATCAGTCTGATCTCCATCTACACTGTCTAAAACTACAGTCATGATATGCATACTACTGGCACTGCTTACAAAGTAGTCATTTTGAGCTGTTTTTTCATTTTGGTTATGAGAAATGTGACATGGCTTTTGACATGTTGACAGTTTAATATTTCGAGAGAAGAACAACTGTTTTTGCACTATTGAGTGAATCATTCAACCTAATATTAGTATGGTGGTTGACATACATGTAGAATATTGTTTAACTCTTTGCCACACAATTCTGAGTTTCAATGACCCTGAGGATGAAGCCTTTTGAAAACATTGTGGGAAAAAGAGAAAATGCTGGGAACCAGCATTTTCTCCTTTTCCTACTATGATTTCTATCTTTTCAAAGAAAAACTTCATGATTTGAACCAGATTTGTTATCTACATATTCCTTCAAACTGGACAAGTCTAAAATTTTGTCGATTGGTGACAAGTTAATTAATGTTATGTTTATCTTGTGTAGGTATGAAAAAAGGACTGCCATCACTACAAGAGAAATCATCAAGACTGTGTATTAGGAACAGATTACGATACTACACCTTCATGCAGGACCCTTTTGATATTTTCTGAGAATCTATATTACAGAAACCAGTTGTAGCAAAGAGAAGAGAGTAGACCAAGACCAGAGACAGCATCTACATATACAATCTCTGCAAAAAAATATAAGACAGTATGGTGACTCACAACTGGATTGATTTTCATTTAATAATTCATTGTTGGTACTGAATTTGTTTTTGTTTACTTTGAGGGAAAAAAAAACTTTTAAAACCTGTTTGTTTAAATGGTGTTTTACGCCGCTTTCAACATTTCAGTCATACCACGGCGACAGCTCACATATTCATATTTTCTTGGGTTTCACCAGTACAAGGTTTCACCGGTACAAGTCACATTAACTTTGTTGTCTGCTAATGCTTCCAATTTGGACTAGTTTAAAATTTTGTCGTTTGGTAAAGAGTTAAGGGAGACAAAATTTATGCCACCTTGACCTTCAACTATATTATGACATAAGTTTGAAAAGTTTTAATTTTCAAACATCCAAACAATTAGCAGCTAAATTATAGAATACTTCCCAAAACATGGAAACACGTACGATTATGTACAATCCCTTACTTGTGAAAAAGAAATGTCCCAATATACACTATAGACAAGGAAAAAAAATGATCAGGCTCGAAACCAGGCTAGCTATCAAAACAATAGAGTCTAGAATTTTGTCATTTTGTAAAGAGTCAACAATAGACGCTAATGACTGTGAAGAAAAGCCTTTTGCAACACAATTGTTTTTACGAATCTTAGGAAGAAGCCTTGAGAAAACATTTTGAGAAAAGAATTAAATGCTGGTGACCAGCATTCTGTCCTCTTCCCACAATGTTTTATCCTTTGTTACCAGCTGATAACCAGCAATTTGTCCTTTTTCCTCAATGTTTCAACCTATACCACACAATTATGAATTTTATAGACTGAGAAATCAGACTTTTGTTGAAGACATTGTGGTAAAAATGAGAGAATACTGTTTAATACCATTTTCTCGTTTTCCCACAATGTTTTTCCTACCTTCCAAAGCCAAATTCCATCTGAGCCACATGTATGTAATTGTCTGCAAGAGCTTTCAATTGAACTAGCCTACAATTTGGTCATGTGATAAAGATTTAAACTCTTTCATAAATAGAAATCTACATTTGGGTTGTCATTTGCAAAATTTAATGCCTTCAATCTGGCCATGTCTAGAGTTTGTTATTTACTAAAGAGTCAAAGAATTGAGGAAAAAGAGAAAATGTCAGTAAACAGCATTTTCCCCTTTCCCCACTATGTTTTATACCCTTTCAAAGACCAATGGCATGGTCTAAAGAACATTTCTTCACTCTATATATCGTTATAAATACATGTATATTATTGTCAAATTTTTTCCGGTACTTTCACTGACTGTTTGAATTTGATTTCTTATTCTCCTTTGCCCTGTAACACACAAACCCGACTTTTAATGACCCTGAGAAAGAAGCCTTTTGCGTTTGCTACCCTTCCCAAAACAAATTTCAAAATTTAAGTCCTTTTTCGTTTGTCGTCTGCAAATGCTTTCAATTTGGACCAGTCTAAAATTTTGTTGTTTGGTAGAGTTAAAACCTTTCCAGCAAATAAAATAAGTCCTGTGTTGTGTCAAGGGGACTTAACCCTTTACTACACAATCCCGACCCTGTGGAGTTGGACATGTGAAAACATTGTCGGAAAAGTAGAAAATTTTGGTAACCATCCTTTTCCCTCTTCTCACATGTTTTCCATTCTTTCAATTTAAGCCAATTCCATCATTAGAGACAAGTCTAAAATGTCATCTGCAGATGCTTTCAATTTGGACAGGTCTACAATTTTGTTGTGTGGTAAAGAGTTAATACTTCTACCTTTGTGACAATTTGATTTCTCATTCTACTGGGTCCATATTCACCAACCATTCTTAACCCTTTACCAAACGACAAAATTTTAGACCTGTCCAAATTGAAGGCACTTGCAGATGACATTTAAATGTGACTTTAAAAATATAATTTCTCTCTGGAATTGTAGAAAATATTGTGGTAAAAGGAAAAAATGCTGGTTACCAGCATTTTCTTCTTTTCCCACAATGTTTTCAAAAGCCTTCTTCTTCAGGGTCGTAAAAAGTTGGGATTGTGTGGTGAAGAGTTAATGGTTTAGCCAATCAGAAGTTGTGTTACATTCAAATTTAGAAAATTGTAGAGAAATAAGACAAAGAATGTTCTTAAGAACGGTTGGTGAATATGGGCCCTGAAAACCTTTCCAGCATGTAATACAGACTCCAGAGTTTGGCATGTGGAAACATTGTGGAAAAAGTAGAAAATTCCGGTAACCATCCTTTTCTCTCATGTCTTACAAAGTCTGTAACAATCAAATGAACAAATGCATAGCAGAAATACAGGGACCACGCAGGATTTGAACCTAGAATGCCTGAACAAAAGGCCAACACTATAACCACTGAGCTAAAGAGTTTTCTCCCTAACGCAGTTGTTAGGTATTGTATTTAAATCGGGATGAAGCCATGCATGAAGGAGTGGTCTCCCGTAATACACCCCCTTAAAGTCATCATTTATTGATGACGCGAAGCTTTATTAGGCAGAAAGTACATTTTTGGACAACAAATGGGATTAAAGGCTCAATGGCCAATCCCAGATGAGCCCCCTTTTTATGAACAAAGTCCATAACAAATGAACAAATGCAAAGCAGAAATACAGGGACTGGGCAGGATTGAAACCTAGAATGCCCAAAGGAAAGGCCAACACCATAACCACTGAGTTAAAGAGAATTCTTTAGAATTCTTAAGAGAATTTAAGCCAAATTCCATCATCAGAACCAAGTTTAAAATGTCATCTGCTTGCGCTGTCGGCCTTTACGATTGGTGCAGGCTTTTCCGCATCAAAATATTGTGCTTTTTGTTAAATTTGCTGCATGTCCAAAGACAGTCTACCACATAATCCAGTGGGTTTATTATTTAAAATGAATTTTAGAGATGCATGATTATGTGACGACTTGTTTGGTATAATGCTGCATGGAGATGTATTAACCCCCCTTTTGCCAGAGTGCCACTTATGTAGAGTTTTCAGTTATCAAAAGCAAACAGTTTTGACACAGGTCAGCCTGCTGCAGATTGTGTAGGCTGACCTGTGTGAAAACTTAAACAATTTGCTTAATTTTTCTGCATGTCCAAGGACCATGCTACATCAGGATTTAGTCACGGCGATGCTGCATTAAACCCTCTTTTCACAGAGTATTTATGTGATAACTTGCTTGTTATAATACATCAGAGAGATACTGCATTAAACCCTCTTTTCACAGAGTATTTATGTGATAACTTGCTTTGTATAATACATCAGAGAGATACTGCATTAAACCCTCTTTTCACAGAGTATTTATGTGATAACTTGCTTGTTATAATACATCAGGGAGATACTGCATTAAACCCTCTTTTCACAGAGTATAGGTCAAATGTATTGTAAACATTTTCACACATGCATTTCTGGACAAGATACATGAACAGTGCATGTCCATTAATCCAATCCTTTGTTCAAATTATACATGCTATTTCTGTTGCAAGCTATGAAATGTATTTCATGTATTTGAATATTGGGCTTGTATGTTAATCTGTTCAATACATTAAAGTCTTCCTGTGGAATAAAATGGCTTTAACTTTTTATTTGCTAAATAAATGGCAACAACAGTTGTACATCAAAACAGAGAGACTTTAAATGTGGTTAGAAAACATTGTGCAATACGGACAACATGCTGATTACCAGCATGTTCTCCTTATCCCACAGTGTTTTCTCAAGCTAACGTATTGTAACCTTTTACAAGCAATTCACATCAATTAAAATTAAGCCACTTCTAATTTCTCGTCTGAAAGTGCTTTCAAATGGGACAAGTATAAAATTTTGTCGTCTGGTAAAGATTTATCTTAAAATTGCACATCAGGGGCTACAATGAATTGAAATCGGCCATGTATACAAACAAACCATTTGTATATGGCCTGCAATACACAAAAAGGGGCATTCGGACATTTGCTTAAAGTATCATCTCAGATCAGCCTGCTCAGTCCACACAGGCTAATCCGAAATGACACTCAGTTTTTATGTAATTTTTTGTTTTGCACAAGTCTACTGTACCATAAAATCTAATGCAGCTGTAAAGTGCCGTCTCGGATTACCCTGCGTGGACTGGGCAGGCTGATCCAAGACGACAATTTACACAGATGTCCAAATGTCCCTTTTCATGTGTTGCAAGCCAATTATTATATCTACACAGCCAATACATATTATATCTACACAGCCAATACATATTAATTCCTATCCTGCTAAATAAGTAAGGTTAAACTTTCAAGGTGATTGTACAAACCCAAATACTGCTGTTTCAAACTTACTTTTTGATGAAAAGATATCTCCTTATCGAGCAGTGTAGATCCAAGATCAGACTGTATTTTATGTGCAGTTTGATCTTGAACTACACTGTCCGCAAAAGGTCAGTGAGTCGAGCTTAGCAGTTCATGGGTTAAATATGATTATAAGGTTTTTTTTTTCTATTTAATTTACTAAAGAATCACATAAAGTTGGTCACTGACAGGTTTTGAAGCATTTTGACAAGTTGAAATTGCTCATATTCAGCAATTTTGCCTTTTGTTGTGATTCTTTCTACCACGAATACATTATAGGAACATATCAATCAAGCCATGTTTTGGCAATAAGGAGCTTAATACATCTCCATGATGTATGATACCAATCAAGACATAATTTGGGATCCAGAATAGCCATTTTTTTTTTTTTGACAACCGACTTAAACCTGAGGCAGACTGGTCCTTGGACATACAGAAAACTGACCAATAGAGTAAAGTATAGACCCAGGTCAGCCTGCGTCAAATGCGCTGGCTGACCTTGGTCGACACTTTTCGCTGATGCATTAAGCCCTTTCACAGAGCATGCCTCATTGATTTGTGCTTTTTTTGTTTCGTTCATTTTATTAATTACAGTGACTGTCTCGATTGCCGGTCAAAATCAATGTCCCTTAGATTGCGAAAAATCCAAAGCAAAAGTAAATTTTCAAAATCGATGATACCGAGTACTTCGTTTTGGTGAAGGAAGTGTGTGAAAGCTTTGAAGTAACGGGTACCAGCTGTCTTCTTATCATTATAACCTTTGTTTCTATACAAGGTTGAAAAGCCTGGCCTTTGAGCTCAGTGGTTAGCATATCTAACTTATGACCTTATGGTTATAAGTTTGATACTTGATTGAGGCAAACTTTTTTTCTGGTGATTCTTTGCTTCTCACCTCTAATACAAATAAATAATGGGAATTTGGGGTTGGGGATGGGAAAGAAAGCGGCTGTTTTGTGCTATCACTCCACAAGTATTTTGACTTATTTTATTTCAAACAAATTTTTCTTCTCTAAAAAATGAGCCATGCTCTGGCAAAATGGGGCTTAATGCATCTCTGTGATCCATGATACCAAGCAATCATCATATGATTATGGATCCGTTAAATCCATTTTTTTCTAACAAGAAAACTGAATCATGAAGTGCACTGGTCCTTAGATATCCAGAAAGCTGATCAATAGCGCAAAGTTTTGATTCAGGTCAGTCTGCGCGGACTGTGCAGACTAATCTGGGTCAATACTTTTCGCAGATGCATTAAGTCCCCATTTCACAGAGCATGGCTCAAATATACAATATTATCACTATTGCACAGGAGCAGAATGCAGTTGCAGCTTTGGCCAGCTGCCCATCAAATTAATTTTGGGTAAGAAAGAAAGAGCGCTGTCCAAATTCCCAAACCCATATTTGACCCTCAACCCATATTTGCACTTATTTCCTTTCATGCTGCATTAAACTTTTTTGTGAGACCCACTTTGACACTCTAAAGGTTATACTGTTTGTAGTAGTAAATATCAATAAAGGACAAAAGGAGACAGAACATGATCAGATGTATAATTCAGTAACATCAGTCAAAAATTGTATCACAGACTTGGTAACAACACTTATAATGATAACATATTAAAAAAAAAAAACACATGCATAAGTTAACAGTTAAGTGAAAAAGTTTTAAAGAACATAAAAACAATCTGAAACTTTCAATAGTCAGTACCGGTAAAACGCACCATAATGATGTCACTAATATATTTTCACGATTTGTCCTAATTTGATTGGTGGAAGTAAAAGCTGTGATGCTGTTTTAAGACGGTGACAATGGTTTGCGAGGGGCGCCGGTTTTGCCAATCAATTTTTCACGTATCCTCTTCACGAGCACCTGCGGTAAGTTCAGAGTTTGCTTTTCTTTGGCCTTGAAAAAGAAAAGAAAGAAAAATAGATGAAGCAATGTCTGATAAAGATCCCAATAAATATGACACACAATTTAAAGAACTTGTTAACAATGTAAAAATCATATTCTACGTTGTATACACATTAGGAATATTATTTTGTTGTAACTTTCCTTTGACTTTCACTTGCTCAAAGCTGAAAAAAAAAAAAAGATATCTAGCCAGGCTGATGGTTGAGCTAGATTAGTTCCTTACCTGACACACCTTCAGTTTATTCCCTACCCGACACACCTTCAGTTTATTCCCTACCCGACACACCTTCAGTTTATTCCCTACCCAACACACTTCAGTTCATTAAGTTTTGTGCAAAGTGGGAATCAATACAATTCCAGAATTGTCCTGTGCAAAGTGGAAATTCCAACATTGCGATGCAATTCTAGAAAAGTACCAGTACAATTATAGAATTGTGCAAAGTATTTTATGGATTTTTTTCTCGAGAAACTTCATAATAAGATAATGACAATGACAATGACAATGTTTTATTGTAAGTAATAAGGTCACCGGCCCATAATACAAAAACTACATGTGGAAGCAATCATACACTTAGATGAGTTACGTTTTGACATTTAGAAAAGAAAATTAAACCTTTTAACATATTTCAACAAAATATAGTTGTAAGGACTGAAGAAGAAGACTCATGAAAAGCACATTGAGAAAAGGAGAAAAACGCAAGTTACCAAGTATTTTGTCCATATACAGCAATATAATCTACCCTATCCGAGACAATCCCTTCCTATCAATGTTCTATCAATGTAAGAAAGACTGAGTTAACTCTTAATGACAACGACTAGATCTATATCTAAAATTATCAAGGCCATCGGCCGACAATACAGAAAAAATACATTTTAAAGATAAATAATTGAGATAACAGACAAGTTACGTCCCTTCTATTACCATGTTTACCGTTAACATGATCAAAAATATAGTTAATCTTACAAACTAATAATTTGTGCACTAATTTTGCTATTGTATAGGTACTCATCGGAGAAATATTTGTCCCTAACGGACAGTGTAGATCTAAGATCAGACTGCAAAATCCTAATCCACACTGCCCGCAAGGGTACACCAAAATAACATGGCTGCGCCTCTGTAGTTGCACTTAGCAACAAAAGGGTTAAATCATTTATTGTACTAACACTCAGTATTTACACTGAAAAATGACCGCTCATAGGAATGTCAAAATGACATATAGGATTTGACATGAGTTGACTTTTGAGATAAAACTTCATCAAACGACAATATTACCACAAAAACTTAACATGAATTACCTTGAAAAAAAACAATTGAAACTAACGTGAAAATGACAACATTACCATAAAAACTTAGTTTTGGTGCCCTTGAAGAAAACCAAATGAAAACATCGAGAGGAAAGGACAAAATGTGGGCAACAGCATTTTCCCCTTTTTTCAGCAATATTACTTTATTTCTTTTGATTCAAATCCATCTTTGAAGCCATAATCTGTAGCATAACTTTCCGTAAGATTACGTCTTTAAACTTGTCTAACTATGTTTACTAGTATTTAAAATCACTCAGAGAAAAAATGATAATAATAAATTGAATTCTAAATTTGTCCATTTATATGTTAATCATTTCATAAGCATATATATATAATGGGCTAGATGTCTAATGATGTTTGGATTTGTAGATTGAAGCAAATAGTAAAAATTAGCTTCACTACAACTTGAAGTATACCAATTATATAGAAAGTTTGCTCTTATTTCTGTAAATTTTTCACATTCAAAAAATACATGATACTCACATTCTAGAACTTTAACCTCATAATTATTATAACAATAAAGACAAATTCTTTTATCTCGGTGAACATTAGTATGTCTACCTGTTTCAATTCCAAATTTGTGATTCGAGCATCGAAATTTTGAAAGCGCTATTCTATGTTTCATTGGAATATCCAGCTGTAAGTATTTTTCTACATTTAATAAAGGTTTATAATGTTTATAATGATAACAGCGGCTGGATGTATTGATGGATTCATGCCAATTTTGATTCGCACAATCTACAAGTCGTTGTTTGAAGGCCTTTAGGAAATTACTAGTATCTCCAATTTCTTGACTTATCCAGACTATTCCAAAACCATACGTGTATAGCAAATTTTTAACATTAGAAGCCCAGGTTCTGCGTCCCGCGTCATCTAAATTTTTAAGCAGTATATAACAATTTCGAGGGTATCTATGGTTTGACATTTGTAAGAGTTTACACCAATATTTAACACAAGATAAATGATAATCAATGTAGATCGGATAACGACCACATTCACCTAAAGCTAATGTGTTGTTTGTTGAACTATTTAAAACAAGGTATTTTTTACAAAATTCAAAATGAACTAATTCTAAGACAGGTGAGTATGTATGTCCCCATATCTGGGCCCCATAGCACAAAATTGGCTTGACCATTGAATCAAACAATTTAAATAGGTCAGTAAAACTAAAATAACCGAACGATTTTTGATATCTATAGATAGAAAAAATTGCTTTTCTGGCCTGTGATGCTAATTTTTCTTGGGCTGAAGTCCATGATAACATTGGGGTAAAAAGGAGGCCCATATATTTGTAACAAGAAGTTACCGATACCTGCTTATTTCGGAAATACCACTTTTCATTTAACCGTAACGGTCCTCCATTTCTAAATACAATAATTTCAGTTTTGTCTAAATTGACTTCCATTCCCGTATCTAGACAAAACTCCTGTATAATATTCAATTGTTTTTGCAAGTTAACAACAGTATCTGAACAATTAGCAATATCATCTGCAAACATTAGACAAATTATATCCGGTATATTTTCATTTATATAAATTCCATTTTTACAATCCTTCCGTAATGCAGTACACAATTGGTTGATAAATAAATTAAAAATTATACTACTACTTTTGTCTCCTTGTCTGGTGCCAATGTTACACTCAAAAAAATCTGTCAAACCATTTTCTGTTTTTATACACGATGACAAATTTTTGTACATGGATAATAATACTTTTAGAAAGTTGCCGTGAATACCATGGCCTCTAAGACATTGGAATAATTTTAAATGATTAATTTTATCAAAGGCTTTACGAAAATCTACATATAAACAATAAAAACGGCCTCCTTGCTTTGATAAATATTTTTGTATTATAGCTTGTAACCAAAACAAGTTATCTACGGTAGAGTAATTTCGTCTAAATCCGGCCTGTGCTTCATCAATGATATTGTTATCCTCCGCCCATTTACATAATCTTGTACTGATAATACCTGAAAATATTTTATACATGGATGTAGTGATGGATATACCACGATAATTTGCCGGATCATTAATACTTCCTGATTTATATACTGGACAAACAATAGACTGTGACCAAGAAATAGGGAAATTTCCAGTAGACATTACTTTATTGAAAAGTTTGTGTAAAATCGGGGTAATTTCGTGCAGTGTTGTCTTATAAAATTCAGATGGTAATCCATCAATACCTACGCTTTTACCATTTGCTAGACTGGTTATAGCTTTTTCAATTTCAGTCAAACATATAGAATTGTTCAGACAGTCAGCATTCGGATTACCCGAATCTCCACTTTCATCATATGTAAGCGCTGGAGCGGTAACATCAAAGAGAAGAGATTTAAAATAACTATAAAATTCAAAAGGACTTACCGATGCACTAGTGTTCACATTCGCTTTTGTATTATTCTTTAACAATCTCCAAAACTCTTTGGGGTTAGAGCGATTATGTACTAAACTCAATCTCTTGTATTTTTGAAAAAGTAATTTTTTACGCTTACACACTGCTTTAAATCTATTTCTATTTGTAATATAATCTATGAAATTGTGATCGGTATTTGTTTTACGAAATTTACGAAGGCACTTATATTTCAAAAGCTTCAAACTTTCACAATCAGCATCCCACCATTCAGTGAGCTGTACATTTATATTATGTCTATACGGTTTATTGTACCTCTGCCACGATTTTTGATAAAGGGAGATAATTTTACTAACTGCGTCATCAATATTGAAATCAATTGCATCCATTATACGCTGCTTGTTATCAAAAAGATATCTTTGAAAATTACGTGAAAAGTCATTACTAAATTGTTCTTTCCACTTAAAATGTGTGTAGTTGGCTAATGGCATAAATTGATCAACAGTATATGTTAAGTTCTTCAAAAATGATAATGTACATAATAATGGATAGTGATCGGACTCGTCTCGTTCACCTACTGCAAAATAAGATGTACAATGGGAACCACTTTACAGCTGAGATGGATGTTAAAATTATTTTACACAGTTTGACCTAATGCTATCCCTAGGAAGTTGCTTCAGTATAATATTCCATTCGTATGTATTCCAGACAACCACAAATGTCTGCAAAAAAGTTTAATCAACAAATATTGCAATTATCAATAATCCTTTTTCAAAAGCAGAAAATCATTTATACAAATACAAGTCTAGTGAGGGAAACAAATACTAACCTAGACAGGTCAAGACTTAGCCTAGACAGGTCAAGACTTAGCCTAGACAGGTCAAGACTTAACACTTGGGCTGCTTAGTGTGACTTTGTTGGCTTTTGAAGGCAGTGTAGATTAAGATCAGAATGCACATAGATTGCAGTCTGATCTTGCATCTAAATTGTCTGATACAGTGAAATTTCACTGAGAAGCACATTTTTTTAACTCGTAAACAATGGGTTTTCACTATTCGCTGGAAATCTTTAGATCAACTTACTTAACAGCTGAAAGGTTAACCCACAGATGGCTAAAAGCAACTGAACAACCTTTGGCAGACAGTGCAGATCAGGATCAGACTGCACTGAACCTGCAGTCTGATCTTGACTCTACACTGTCTTACAAGGAGATAATTATCTCTCCCTAAAAAACTACATTTGAAGTGACAGAATTTAGGTTTTTTTACTGTCAGTTTGAAAGTTTCATTTCACTTGTTTAGCAGGATAAAGATTAACACTTTACCAGACGACAAAAATTCTAGCCTTGTCCAAATTAAGAGCATTTGCAGACGACAATTTCAGTGTGGCTCAAATGGCACAATTTTTGTTTGATAGGGAAGAAAACATTGTGGGAAAAGGAGAAAATGCTGGTTAAGAGCATTTTCTCCTTTTCCCACAATGTTTTTAAGAGGCTTCTTTCTCAGGGTTGTTAAAAGTCTGCATTGTGCAGTAAAGGGTTAACACTTTACCATACAACAAAATTTTGAACTGAATCAATTTGAAAGCATTTTGCAGACAACAATTTAAATGTGACTGAAATGATGGACTTTTTTCTTGATAGAGTTGAAAACATTGTGGGAAATGGAGAAAATGCTGGTTAACAGCATTTTCTCCTTTTCCCACAAAGTTTTCAAAAGACTTCTTTCCCAGGGATGTTAAAAGTCGGCATTGTGCGGTACAGGATTAAGACAATACAAAAGGCCTACCTGACTGCTGGCCACATTAGAAGTGGTGTGAAAGTCTGAATCTTTTTCTACCAGTTGTACTTTGTCTTCTGTACCCTCAGCTAATTTTCCTTCACTTTCATCTTTTTCTGTAGAGAGACATAAACCGTTACCAGGGTTTTGTTTTCACCAACCATTTTTCAATAGTGATTCCAGTTGTCTAAGTTTGAATTGAGAAGGTAACACAATGTCTTTTGAATGGATAATCTACCCAGTAATTTGGAACAGCGATCAGCAATCCTTTAATTTCACTCTTCACAAAACAACATTTAAACTCTTTACAAAACAATTCTGGGTTTTCACAACTCTGAGAAGGCAGCCCTTTCTGAAAAGGAGAAAATGCAGGTAACCAGTATTTTCTCCTCTTCCCAAATTGTTTTCTACCCTTCCCAAAGCAATTTCAATATTTGAGTCACATTAATTTTGTCATTTGCAAATGCTTTCAATTTGGACCAGTCTAAAATCTTGTCATTTGATAAAGAGTTAAACTTATACAAATTCAGAGTGTTTGCAGACTACAAAAATTCACATCACTCAAAAATTGGAAATTGTTTTGGTAGGAGTAAAAAAAAACCGTTGGAAATGGAGAATATGCTGGTTTCCAGCATTTTCTCACAATGTTTTCAAATGCTTTCCTTCTTCAGGTCGGTTAACTCTTTACCACACAATACCGTCTTTTAACGACTCTGAGAAAGAAAGCTCTTGAAAACATTGTAGGAAAAGGTGAAAATGCTGGTAACCAGCATTCTCCTCTTCCCACACTGTTTTCTACCCTTCCTAAATCAAATTTCAGTTTTTGTGTCACATTTATTTTGTCGTCTGCAAATGCTTTCAATTTGGACTAGTCCAAGCTTTTGTCGTTTGGTAAAGAGTTAAAACATGTGATTGTGTGGTAATGACTTGTGAAAATTCAAGAGAGTTAGATGAAAAGGCCATCAAGGATGGGAGGTAATATAGTTACAAATATCGAAACTGTCCAGACAAGCGGACAGTATAGGTCACAAAGATCAGACAATATGTTTTCTGCAGTCTGATCTTTCATTTCACTGTCCAAAAAAGCAACTATTGCTCTGAAATATGCCTTAAAGGTTGATACTGCTGCCAAGTGATTTTATTTACAGAGCAAATTTTCAAAACAGGGTGCATAATACAGAACAAGAGCTTCGCAAAGCAGTACATATATGCATGAAGGGGCTTGTCAGTAAAATGGATTAAAATCTAGAACATCTGCAGATATCCAAATTTTAAGTCACATGCACAACTACGCATCATACAGATTTATTGTGGAAAGTTTGAACTTATTCTAGTGAAAACTGTAGGAGGAGTTGCGCACACAAGAAATTGCTGACGGACGGACGGACATACAGACAGATGCACGACCAGGGCCGTATCATAATACAACCCTTCGGGTGTATAAGAAGATGTATTGCAGTGTTTTGTTGCTTTCCTGATAGAGAAACTCAATTCCATTCACATCTTAAGCTGCCACATAAGTTAATTGAAAATTTCAACCTACCTATAACTAAACAAGCTCAAATGAAGTAATTTCTAAACTCTTTATGCGAGGAGAAATATCTCCTATCCAGTAATATAGATCAAATATCAGACTGTAACTGCACCTAGTCCCAATCAGCAGCCAATTTAGCTCTCCAACTCTTTATCAAATGGCAAAACAACAAATAAAAGGTGCTCCAAATGATTGAAATTGTCTTTAAAGGGTAAAAAACATTGTGGGAAACGGAGAAAATGCTGGTTACCAGCATTTTCTCCCTTTCGTACAATGTTTTCAAAAGGCTTCTTCACCACGGTTTTAAAAATCCTGTATTGTGCGGCAAAGGGTTTTAGCACTCTACTGGCAGATTGTGCAAGGTCATAAATGTCTGCCCACAGCATCAAATGAACTCCTTACCTTAACAACATGGTGTGTATCTTTTTGAACAAATGCCAAGGATTGTCCATTTCTATCTGTTCTATAGCCGGCTGCTAAAATCTGAGCTCATACCCGACCTGACGCCACTCAGGACAGTTTGGCAGCCACTCGGGACAAAATGAGGTCAGATAGTAACCCTGAAATGCAAATCACCTTTATTTAATGACCTTAAACAGGAAAGTTTCAGTATCTTACTAGGTTCATTATGATTAAACTGAACTCTTCACTAAGTAATAAAAGTTATATATAGCCTACAACAAGCAAAAAGGGATATTCAGACATTTGCGTAAAGTGTCATCCCAGACCAGCCTGTGCAGTCCGAGCAGGCTAATTCGAGACGACACTTTCCGTTTTTATGTAATTTTCTGTTTTGTTCTTATCTACTGAAGGACAAAATAAAATGTAGTCGTAAAGTGCTGCCTCGGATAAGCCTGCGCGGAATGCACAGGCTGATCCGAAACGACAATTTATACAAATGTCCAAATGCCCCTTTTTGCGTGTTGCAAGCCATACACTGGTACAGTCATTCAAATTGGAAGCATTTGTATGCAAATCGCATGTGACAAAAAATGATGTAATTCGTACATGAAAGGGTGCAAAGCATTAGCTTGGCTGTTGCTGCCTGATTTTCAATGTAAATGCCAAGTTAACTCTTTACCCACAATCCCAACTTTTAACGACCCTGAGAAAGAAGCCTATAGAAAACATTGTGGGATAAGGAGAAAATGCTGGTAACCAGGGTTGTCAACTTTTTTAACAATGTTTGATACCCTTTAAAACCAAAGGCCATTTTTTGAGCCACATCTGAATGCTCATCAAAGATGCATCAATTTAAACAATTCTTAAATTTTGGGTGGTAAAGAGTTAACTCAATCTCAAGTTTTAATGATCCTAAGGAAGAGGCCTTGTAACAAACATTGCAGGACTTTTCCCAAAATGTTTTCCTTTCTAACAAAAAAAAGATAATTCCATCATTCAAGCCACCCTTAAGTTGATTTCTGCTAAAGCTTTCAATTTGAGCAGGTCCAAAATTTCGTCATTGTTAAGGAGTTAAGTTACATCATGAACATCTCTTATCAAACGACAAATTTTTGGACTGAACCAAATTCAAAGCATCTGCAGACAACAAAATAAATCTTGTTCATATGATGATTTCTGACTTTGATTGGGTAAAAAATATTGTGGAAAAAGGAGAAAATGCTGGTTACCAGCATTTTCTCCTTTTCCCACAATGTTTTCTATAGGCTTGTTTCTCAGGGTCATTAAAAGTCGGGATTGTGTGGTAAAGAGCTAACAAAAAAACTCTTTGAGAGGAACGTCAAGTTTTTAGCATTTTACATCAGTAAAAAAAATAACGACAAAGAGATAATTGGTGCACCTGATCCATCGACAGTGTCATTAACATTGCGTAGAAAGTCTGTTACCATGGTAATATGTTTTCCAATATCATCAGCATGGAATTCTATAAAATAAAGCATATTTGTTACAAGTCTAACCTATTTGGACAACCTGTACTTCTTTTAGAGACAGACACCTGAGAGAATCATACATATGGCAGACATATATAAGGTCTGATATAAATTGGCATTTGAGATAAATTTACTTTAAAGGAGTCTTGAAAAATGTTACAAGAAAATTCTATCACAAAAGCCAACAATTGTCAGATTCTTTTCATCATATGACGAAATCTTGCAAATTATAGATTAGAAGATCCAAAACTATACATGCACATATTGAAATTTCCATGAAGATAAACCGATTCACTTCTCTGAAAAAAACATACAATGACATCACATAATTATGCCATCATACCATAGTTATCTCGAACGTATGTAAGATAAGACTGATTGATTGTAATGGTGTTCAACACTATTTTCAACATTATTTCAGTTTTATCGTGGCACCAAGTGTGCCTATCCATGCTTTCCTGGAGTTTCTGTTACCAGTACTTTGCTCAACGTTCTTCCCATACCACTTGCTGTTTTCACACATAAGAATCCTTGAAATGATTAACAGAGGTGACAGAGAAATGTAACCAGTCGTAACGAATATCATCAATTCTCTGAGAGAAATTGGACTAGTTGGGGATTTGAATCATTGGCCCCTGTTCTAAAGTCCTGTACGTTACTGACTGCACTTCTGTGGCTCTACCCATTATCCACAGAAATAAACTCCACTATATATTCACTCACCTAGATCTATAGGGTATGCCAAGCAGGATGGCATATTCTCCTTATCTCTAGGACACAACAACTGTATATACCTTTCTGACATCCAGTACGGCTCCAGGCCACTTGTAGGGGTCAACAGAACCTTTAGAAATACAGTGTGAACACGCCATGTTGGGGTCTACTTTCACAAAATGCCACTCCTGAAATCACATTATTATACCAATAATAAAATGAGCCATAATCTGGCAAAAAGGAGTTAAATACAACTAAGTGATGCATTCTACAAAGCAAGTCATCATACAATTATGGATCCATTAAAAATCCACTTTGTCTAACAACCAACAGCATTATGTTTTACTCTTGTCCTTTGACATGTAGAAAATTTACCAACAGCAAAAAGTATCAACCAAGGTCAGCCTTCACAGTTGGCTCAGGCAGATCTAGTAAACCTTCTTTTGACAGAACAAGGCTTAATAATATTCAGTTTGACTATGAAACAGCCACCATCCTGGATGAAAACTTCATTTATCAACAAGAAATCATTTTTATCGGTAAATCTTTGTGCAGGTAACAGAAACTGTCTATACTGGCTTTTACAATAAATTCTAATGAACTTAACTCAAAATACAAGCAGTTTTCTAAACAGTAATTGCCTCATGATCTGGCAAAAGGTGGCTTATGCATCTCCGTGATACATGATTCCAGGCTAGTCATCACATAATTATGGTTCCATAAAAACCATTTTTTTAAAATAAGCGACTCAATCATGAGGTAGACAGGTCCTTTGACATATGGAAAATAAACCAATAGCGAAAAATTTCGGCCCAGGTCAGCCTGGGCAGACTTCGCAGGCTGACCCGAGTCGACGTTTTTTGCAGATGCGTTAAGCCCCCTTTTCACAGAGCATGGTTCATACATATACTAAGGGACTGTTACAATGCTGCAGTAATAATATACTGATCTATTGGTTTTTGGATATGACATTAAACACCATTTTCAACATAATTTCAGTTATATTGTGGCAGTCAGAGCACCTATCCACATTTTTTTAAACCTGTACTTGGTACTTTTGGTCGACGACACTGATCATTTAAGCATCATTTAATTTGTCATCTGCAAATGCTTTCAATTTTGACAGGTTTAAGACTTTTTGGTCTGGCAAAGATTTCACCTGTTACAACACAATCCTGAGTTTAAAAAGCCTGAGAAAGAGGCCCTTTGAAAACATTGTGGGAAAAGGAGAAAAGGCTGGTAACCAGCATTTTCTCCTTTTCCCAAAATTTCCATTATTAAGTCACATTTATTTTGTCATCTCCAAATGCTTTGAATTTTGACAGGTCTAAAATTTTATCTAGTGGTAAAGAGTTACAGGAGATACTAGCACAGCCATACCTGTAACAAGGCCAACATATCAGCCCTAACAGTACGAATCAGGAACCATAACTCTTGCAGCTCTGCTCCTCTCACAGCCAGAGTTATGGCCAACTGACCATTACTCTTTTTTCGCTGCAGAAGAAGCCTGGAAGTATTCCTTGTTGTTAGGATACCATCTTTCCAGTCTTCTCTGGTTGTGACGTAGCTTTGAAGTTGTGCCGACATTTTCTTAAAGAAGTTTGGCAAGCCCTTCTTTAAAAACTGTAGCTGATATCGCAGTTCTGCAGTGTTAACCGGTACCTGAAGGAAAAAAAACCCTTATATTTCGGTCAATATTCAAAAGCCATTTCATCCCTTTCACATACAGTCCTGATTTATAATGATGCTGCAATAGAAAGCTTTGAAAAAATTGTGGGAAAAGTAAAATATACTGGTAACCAGAATTTTCCACCTTTCCAACAGTGTTTTACATCCATTCAAAGGCAAATCTCAAGGTTTTAACCACATTTGCAGGGGTAAAAATTGAAAATTCTGAAAATACTGAAAAGTGAGCTGGGGGCCTAGGGGCCACTAGGGCCCCTGGTGGGTCCAGAGCAACACCCTGGCCAGTGGTTCCAGGGGGCCGGATGCCACCTGAAGCTCCTTACATTTAGCTATTTTATTACCATCAAAATCTTCTGGTGAGACCCAGTTTTAGCATTTTAAAGTTGAAAAAAAAAAAAAAATCTTGAATAAAATGAAAGATATGTTTACCTAGGAAAATCTAAGTTTTTAGCACTAATGTTATTATTTTCCTCTATCATCTCCATTTTGTGCAGAGGACATGATCAGATTACATCAGTTTTGTATTTGAAAATACAAACAGTATGAGAAAGGACATATCTAGTATTTTATACTTGATTTATTGAAATGCAATCACATGTGCTAAATTTAAATGTTCTGTCAAAAGAATGAGATCAAATCTGTCAAATAGGATAACAATACTTCCTTTAAGAATGGCTAATTTACAAGGGAGAATGTGATGTGGAATTCCTCTTCCACAGGTACGTGTTAAGCTTTCTTTCCATTCGATCTGTAGTTGATCGTTTTTGTGCATACCAAGATTTTGCAAAATGCAACTCCCATTACATTGGGCTTATTTAACCAGTCTCCGTATCTTTCTCCACGTGAATCTCTTTCGTTCAGCAATACCCATTGCCATTTATTCTTTATGTCCTTCTTGATGTCTTTCGTGTTTAATCTGAGGGGTAAAAAACTTTACTTTGAAACGGTGACCGCTTTCGTTTGAAATTCAGTGGCCATGTTATGATGAAGAACGAAGTTCTACAGTTAAATAAGTATGTATTGGCTAACAGATATATTTTTGTCCAACCACTAGACGTTTTACAAATAGATGATTGGAAATGGTTCAATAACTTTTCCGACTATACTCGGCACTGAACTCAGCTGACTCCGTATAGGAATCGCTGTTACCAGACATTTGACGAGAGCCATTAATGACCGGACAAGCAAATGCAGTGGGACAATGAACTTTATTGATATGGCATCAGGAAATCTGTTGACTTGCAATAGATACAAGATAAAGGGGACCCCCCCACTCCTGAATTTTCTCCTCGGATTTAGACGATTTGGAAAAATGACCTGATGGGCCTCTGAAAATATGGAATTTCATCACAATACAGAAAACTTTTACCCCTGCATTTGATTTGTTATCTGCATGAACAAATTAAAAGCATTTGTAGATGACAAATCAAAGTTGAGCTCAAATGATGATCCTTGTCTTCCATAAGAGTAGAAAATATTGTGGGAAAAGGAGAAAATGCTGGTTATCTGTATTTTCTCCTTTTCCCTCAATGTTTCCAACAGCCTTCTTCCTCAGGGTCGTGAAAACTCTGGATTGTGTCAGTCAAATAACTCATTGTCATGCTCTATCTGTTTGCAACAATTGCACATGTTTCAAGAAATTTTGTCTTCAGAGAATGAAGATGTATTTGATGATACTCTTGAATTGATGCAGAAAAATGACCAGTACTTTTTTTACAATTTCTTTATCAATCCTGCTACAATTAAATGTCAAAATTATATCAGAAAAACTTAACATAAAACAGGTATATAGTTGTAAAGCCCTGAACTTGAGACAAAATTTCTGTTTGTCTGGAATAACTTACCTGAACTGGCCATTTACTTTCAAAATCTTTTGGTAAGGCAGTTGTAAGAAACCATGGAAACTGTAGTATACCTTCTGATCCAATCGTACCAGGAGCACTTCCTGTCTCATCTACTTGATAACACAGGTCAAATTTCAACATTAGGTCTATAAAGGTCTCCTGTGCAGCTGAACCTATATTGAACTGTTGAAGGGTGTAAGCCAACAGTTCAATTGTCATCAGTCCTCGATTTAGAAACTCATCTCTCATCTGATAGAATCTCTTTGGAAAGACCTAAAATAGAAAAATGCCTTTTTCTCATATCATGAAATTAGCTGTTTAGTGCAATATTTCTTCTGAAACATTGTGTGAATCATGCCCTATGAAAAGGGGGCGTTATGTGTCTGCAAAAACCATCGACCAATGTCAGCCTGCAGAGTCCACACAGGCAGACATTGATCAAAACTTTCTGCTATTTGTAAATTTTCTGCATGTCAAAAGACTAGTTGACCAGTCGACCTCATAATGCACTCGGTTGTTAGACAAAATGGAATTTATAGATCCATAATTGTGTGATGACTTGCGTTTAAGCGGTATTTAAAGGCTGACAATGATTCTGCATTCTTCTGCCTTCTTCTTAACTTTTATGTGATAATACTCTGATGTATAACAATGAAACCTTGTTAAAAAGCAGTACTTACAAGCCAACATTAACAACATAAAATATACATTTTGTCACACTAAAACCATCAAATTATCACTAGTATTCAATCCCTGCAATGGCTGGCCATTATGAACACCTGTTTTCTGGTTACCAGCATTTTCTCCTTTTCCCACTATTTTTTAAAGAACCTTATTTTTCAAGGTGATCAAAACTGGGGATCATAAGGTAAAGAGTTTAGTACTATTTGAGACCAACCCCTATTATCAATGTGTGAATTTTTTTCACTTCCATTTTAGATTTCTAGAGATATGCTCCGGGCATAATACGTGGGGTGATAAAAAAGATTGTGGACTACCTCGTTATTTTGAAAACTACTACACGTAGAATTACAAAATTTTGCACAGATGAGCATCAATTATCTGGTAACTGACTCAAGCTTTCAAATGTCGTCATATTCAAGTAGGTAAAGTATGACGTCATTTTAATGACGTCATATGCTGCATTATTGGTCTAAAATATCGGACAACATTTTTTTTGAGCCGAGAGTAATCATAAAGTTTTATGTCAAACTCGAAAAGTATTTATCGGAAATCAAAAGCGATTTAGAACCAGTTAAAGGGGACTCTGCACTCAAGAAATCTGATATTTGTACATGGATCAGACTCGTTTAGACAAGGGTGCGATACTATTAAATATGACCCTAAATCTGGCCTTCCATCAACATCAGTCACAGACAAAATCGTAATGACTGTAGAGCAGCATGTAAAACAAGATCGCCGAGATACTGTCAGGAAAATAGCTTATACATTTGACCTTTCATATAGAAGTGCCCAGGAGATTTTGACAGGGAATCTTGGAATGTCGCGTAATTGCACAATGTGGGTACCTCGGCAAGTGACGCTCGAGAAAATTGGGGTTAGGATCTAAATCTTTAAAGAAATTTCTCAATGCATTAGGGTAGAGGGGTCAAACTTTACTGATCGTATTGTAACATGCTATGAAAGATAGGCACACTTTAACGAGACTGAATCTAAACAACAAAGCAGTGTTTTGAAACATTCAACATCGCCTTCTGCTTGTACAGCTAACCTTTCTAAGTCACTTGGCAAAGTTATCTACATCAAGTATTTCTGTTCTCCTGTCTTCCTTCTAAATCATGTTGTATCTATACATACTACAGTCAATACTGAGTTTTATGCCCACATTATTCACATGAATTTCACATACACGGTACGAAAAACTTAGCCAGAAGTCCTGCAAAGTGACGTCACTTTACACCAAAATAATGCCTTAGCTCACAAAGCCACACTTGTACTGGAAACTTTGCAAAAACTAAACATGGAAACACTTGCCAAAGCTCCCTGTAATTTAGTCCTGACTCCATGTGTCCTCTGACTAGTTCCTGTTTTGAAAGATTCTCTATGTAGCATGCACTACGAGAGCAGAGAGGAGCTAACCCTCGCTATAACCAGGTCCTTGATGGTAACGTCACGTGAAGCGCTCCCAAACGTGCTTCGCTCAAGGAAATCAAGAATGAATAAGTGCATAGAACTCAGAGGAGGTTACTTTCAAAAATAGTGAACACTCCAAGTTGCTTTTTATAACAATATTCCGATACTGGCACTGGTCCACGTTCTTTCTGATTACCCCTCGTAATGATGGATAAATGGATGAATTGACAGAAGAGTGGAAAAACCTGTGACTACCTGTTTACCCTTCAGGGAGCAGTATCAAATGAAACATTTTTCAAATCAATACTAACCTGTCAAATGTCCATAGTATTCCACATATAACACAACTTCTTTGAAATCGTGTCTAAATATAGCTCGCAACATCTCTACAAGAGTTTCTGGATGGTGAAACACAATTCCCCTTAACTCTGGGTTTTCATAATACCATACTATTTCAACTGTAATTGGAGGAATGTAAATGCTAGCAAGGAAACTTACACAAAAACAGAGGTGACCATGCCTTTGGTCTTTTTTTTTTAAATAACATGAGCAATATTCAAAGGAGGGTATTTAGATTTGTATAATCTCACCAAACTTCAAAAAATTATCCATCACTGATTTAAGTATGATGATACCTGACAAACCATCTGTAAATAAGAAAGACATACAATGTATATATAAAAAGGAAAAAATATCTGTGGTACTTCCTTGATCAGCTCTGTAGCGACCTAAGGTTTTTTCCTCCAGAATTTCACAAAGGTTTGTGAAATGTCATGTGATAAAAGTGTGCATTATGTGGGATCATATTCAAATAATTACAATGATGTCATATTTAATGTCATAAAAGAAGATGGAGATCAATCAATAACATTCGGGGCTTGAAACTGGTCTGACACTGGTTTGATCCTAAACTTGGCAAATCTCTTTGCTAGTCAATGCCCCACGGGATTCACACACCTCTCTCTCTTTTGATCATTGTTCCCGCAACAGTTATGTGAGAAAGCAGCCAGTGGCTTTGAAAGAATATTGTGCAACATACTAGTAAAAGAAATTTCAGTGGAGTATGGATAAAGGAACACTGTGAGATAACTGAAATAATGTTGAAAATGGCATTAAACAGCACACAAATAGTTACATTTCTTTAACCCTCAGTTTAAACAGCCCCAGAAAAAAAGGCTTTAGAAAACATGGTAGGAAAAAGAGAAAATGCTGGTAACTTCCTCCATTTCTCTCCATATTTACTATATTTTCATAGTCAAAAACAATTACTTGACTCACATTTAATCTGTTGTCTACAAATGCTCTCAAGTTTGACAAGTCTTTTTTTTTGTTGTTGTTTGGTAAAATGTTTACCCTTTACCAAACAACAAAATTTTAGACTTGATGACAACATAATGATGTGGCAGAAAAAACAGGAATTATCTGTGAAAGGTTTGAAAACATTGTGGGAAAAAGATAAAAAGCTGGTTACCTGCATTTTCTACTTTTTCCACAAAGTTTTCATTTACTTTCTTACTAAGGGTTGTTAAAAGTACACACAGTGTGGTAAGGGGTTAAATTACTCTCCCCTGCTCATATATCAGAAATCTATCAAACCTGTAACATGTAGATATCTCAACATCATCTCCAAGCTTTTCTCTGCAGAACCCTGTAGTTGATATATAGACTGCTGTAGGGACTGTACCATATTTTCAAATATCGAGAATGTCTCCAACAATGTCTCCATCCAGTTTAGAATCTTTTCTTGTTTCTTCTGTAATGTTAGGAAATTATACCAAGCTTTGGGGAACTCCTGCGGAGATGAACTTTTCAGTGTGGTTGTAAGCTCTTCATAGAAATTGATGATACCTGCAAAAACAAGAGAGAAGGTCATGTATGTTAATTTTAATCCCTTTATACTATTTACCAAGCAACAATATTTTAGACTGGTCCAACTTGAAAGCATTTGCAGACTACAAATCGAATGTGGTGCAGAGGATTGGACTTACACAAAAAGAAATAATAAACACTGTGGGAAAAGGAGAAAATGCTGGTTATCACTATTTTCTCCTTTTCTCACAATGTTTTCAAAAGCTTTGTATCTTAGGGTTGTTAAAAAACAGGATTGTTTGGTAAAGACTACGCTTTATTAAACAAGAGCATCACATGCAGGTGTCAACGCTTGGCTGCCAATGCTTTAAGTGAAAATTGTGAATCCAAAAACTGGCAAAACACTTTCAAATATATTTAGATGGTTACCTGCCCCTTTTGTATGAGTTTCCCATTTGATCTTTAACAACCAGTCCAGTTTGAAAAAAATATCTTCAATAATAACAGAGATATCATAGAATGTCAAATTTTTGAAACTCGCCATTATCTTCAGAAACAGCTAAAAATGAAATTGTGTACAAGTCCAAATCAAGATCATTTGTAGAAGAGAAAATCAGTGTGGCTCAATGATTTGTCTGTAATAGGGTAGAAACACTGTGGGAAAAGAAGAAAATGTTGGTCACTGTTACAAGCATTTTCTGCTTTTTCTTCAATGTTTCCACAAGCTTTTTTTCCTCAAGGCCCTTGAAACACAGGATTATTAACCCTTTACCACACCAATCCCAAAATTTGAGTAAAATTTATATGTTGCCTAGCAATTTTCACAAATTGGATGATTTGACAACTTCAGTTTTTGACAAAGATTTAAGATAAATAAAAAAAATATCAAAGGAAACTATAAAAGAAATTGTTGAAACTTGACTAACCTGACAGAGTCTCAGCACAGCTTACAACAAAAATTTTATCTGGGAAAGTGTTGAGGTGGTTTCACCTTTCTCCCTGACCTTGTTGTCATGAATTCAGACTCTGATTCAACTTTATTTGTATTGCTGCTATTTTCAGACGAACTATTGGTATTTACAGGTGTCTGCACATGTGTCTGTGTATCTGAGTGTTCTGCATGTGCTTGTGAAGCAATTTGTTCACTTTGCAATGATTTACTCTTTAAATCATTCCTAAATACATTACTGTATTCTATCTGCGTTGTGCTTGACTGGTTATCGGCAACTTTGCCTTCATTGGTTTTGAGCAAATGGTACCTGTTTCTCCTGTATTCAGCACCATTTTCAGTCCTAACTAAATATGATCTACTATTGATCTTTTCAGTAACTTCAGCAGGTTTCCGAAGTTTACCAAATCTTACTCTGATTCTTTCCCCAATATCCAAGGGCTTAAGCGACCTTGAATGCTTATCATAATGAAACTTTGACCTGTGTTTGACATCATTCATTTTCGATCTGACCTGCATTTTGTTTGGCACTTGTGGGGCAAGTTGTTATGATGTCACTGTCAGAACTGACCTTAACTGTCTACTCATAAGTAGCTGTGCTGGGGATTTCCCACAGGCTAATGGAGAATTACAATACTCCAATAATGAGAGATAAGGATCTCTCCCACACTGTTTTGCCTTGGTGAAAAGGGCTTTGATTGTTTGTACTGTTCTCTCAGCCAGACCATTACCTTTGGGGTATAATGGTCTTGACATTTCATGAATGAAATCCCAATTTCTTGCGAAATTCTTAAATTCTTGAGAAGTGTACTGAGTAGCATCATCGCTAATTAGCTTTTGAACAATACAATGCCTACTCATATAACTTTTCAGGTGGTCTATGACTGTTGCTGATCTACTGTCAGGCTATATACTGACTTCAAAATATCTACTGTAGTAGTCTACAAGCAAAATATAATTTGCATTATTCCAATGAAAAATGTCCGTGGTAGCTATTTGCCATGGTCCCTCGGGAATATTACTACATTGTAAGGGTTCCTTCACATTTGAATTTCTGTGCTCAAGGCAAATGGAACATTTTTGAATTAGCTGTTTGATGTCTTTCGACATTTTTGGCCAAAACAGTATTTCTCTGGCTCTCTGTGTGCATTTTTCAATACCCAAATGCGTGTCATGAATTTTCTCTAGCATGAATGATCTACATGCTTTTGGAACAAAAATCTTTGTCCCTTTCAGAACTATTCCGTCAATTACGGTCAGTTTGTCCCTATAGTTCCAGAACTCTATCAGTTCTCTTGGACAGTCAGTCCTATTTTCTGGCCAACCATTAATTATGACCTCAATCAATAGCTGCATATGTCTGTCTGTCTTTGTCTCAGCTCTGAGATAATCCATTTTCTGATCACCTATAGGAAAACATGACATAACTCCATGTACATGTTCGTCCAGTCTGTCTATCAAGTCGGGACAAGTGTCAGGTAAAAACTTTCTTGACAGTGTCGGCCAGAGGGATTTCTTTCCCTGGTATGTATGTCAGATTTATGTCATATCTTGACAGTGACAACATCATACGTTGCAGACAAGGTGGTGCTGTCTGTATGTTTTTCTTAAATATTGCTATTAACGGCTTATGGTCTGTCTGTACGTTAATGGGTCTGCCATAAACATACTGATGAAATCGTGTGCATCCAAACACGATAACAAACAACTCTTTTTCAATTTGGCTGTAATTGATTTCTGTCTGAGTCAGTGACTTTGATGCATAGCTCACTGGTCTATCATCTTGCAGCAATGCTGCTCCTAGTCCAAATTTGGATGAGTCTACCTTTAATATAATGTCCTTTTTAGGGTCAAATAACATCAGTACAGGTCCTGGGTTTTGCGTTATCACGTCTTTGATCTTACTGAACGCATTTTTACATGCCTTATTCCACTCGGATTCGACATCGTTTTTCAGTAATTGTCTCATAGGACTAGTCATCTCTGCTAAACATGGGGCAAAGCGTTGCAGATAGGTAATCATACCTAGAACTGTCTGCAATTCTGCTTTTGACTGAGGGGATGGCATTTCCCGAATAGCTTTAACTTTTGCAGGGTCCATTTTTAGTCCTGTTGCAGTCAATATTTGACCAAAGAATGGTATTTCTTGCTTTCCTATTTCCGTCTTTTCTGGGTTTAACCTAATACCCTTCTCCCTGCATCTGGTCAACAGTAAGTCCAGATTTCTGTCATGTGTGGCTTGTTTCCATACACCACAATGTCATCTACTATGGTTTTAACACCAGGTAAGTTTTCCAGCATTCATCCATTTTCTGCTGGAACAAATCATTTGCCGATTTGATTCCAAATGGCAGTCTAAGAAATCTGTATCGCCCGAATGGCGTGTTAAACATCGTGTACAGTGACGATTTTTCCATCAGTTTGATCGACCAGTAACTACTTCTAGCATCTAGCTTAGAAAAAACCTTTGCACCTGCCAAGTCTGGCAGTATGTCGTCGATCGTTTTGCTTGGATAATGCAGTCTTTTTATCGCTTCGTTCAAGTCTTTTGGGCACAAACATATCCGCAATGTCCCATTACTCTTTTGAACAGTCACTATACTATTGACCCATTCTGCAGGTTCCGTAACCTTACAGATAACACGCGATTTTTCCATGTCATCCAGCTGTGTCTTAAGTCTGTCTCTAATCGCAATCGGAACTTTCCGAGGTGGGTGTATGACAGGTTTGGCGTCATGTCGAAGATGAATTTCACATTCACCTGGTAAAGTTCCTATACCAGTAATAAACATTTTTGTATGAGTCTAATACGTCTTGTCTTGTTATGGCAGGTCTGTCGATGTCCATAGTGTGAATCAACTTTATTAGACCTAGCAACATGCACGTTTCAAGACCAAGAATAGGGTGTGAGGTAGAAGTATCTATAATATAGAATTCTTCCTTTGTGACCTTACCCTTATATCTGCATTTTAATTTGACAAAGCCTTCAACCTTTAATTGACTACCATCATAAGCTTTCAAGCGCCTGTGTGTGTGCTGTAGTCGTGCGAAATTTGGTAGATTGTAGTATTGCAATGTTGGAATGACATTTACTTGAGCACATGTACCAATTTTCATTTTCAGTGTTCCATTGCAAATACCAATATCTACAAAAGATTGATTTGTCACTTTGTCATGCTGCACAGTATTTACTGTAAATTCAGGATCAACTAAATCAGAAGAGTTAGAAAGGTTTGACCTTACCTCAGTTACTTTCTTTGATTTGTTATCCTTAATCCGTTTACGACACATTTTTTCAAAATGGTTATAGTTTGCACAATATCGACACTTTTGTCATAGTGCTGGGCAGCGTTTATTTGAATTGTGACAGTGTACAAGTCCACACTTGTCACATTGACTTTCTAATCTGTTTGACTGTTTCTGTACATTCATCTGTTTTGCTCGTCTGTTTCGGCCTCGACTGTTATGGTCCTCTCGTCGCTCCATCTCTATGGCTCCTGGATTGTCCATGGATCTCAGTTGTGACTGACTGATCTCGCTTATTCTGGCAATATATTCGTCAAAAGGTTCACTGTCCTTTTGAATTCTGGACCGAAAGAGGAATCTGCTGTAGATGGTGTTGGATGTGGGTTTACAGTATTTCTCAAATCCTTCGAAGTAACTATTTAAGTCCTTCCTCTGATCTTGGCTGAGTTCCCAAGTGGAGAAAATTTCTCTGCCTTTTTCTCTCATCCACAACATGAGGTAGTTGCACTTGGCTTCCTCTGACTTTTTCTCTTTTGGTCCACCAAACATAAACTCTGCGTGTTCTCGAAACTTTTTAGAAGCGTTCGCTAAGTCCCTCGCATCCCAGTCCATTCTTGGGCACTGTCTTGAAGTTTCCATTGTTCAGTCCCTTTGTTACGGTGATGAAAATAGAACGTATTAAATCCAAGTATATTGACAAATCAATAAATCTCTCTTTATCTTGATCAATATAGTTCCAGTTTAACTTCTGACACCATGTTATATTGTTTTGTTGTCTGGGTGCAGGGTAAATGAACATGAGTTGTAGTTTTCTATTAGATGTTTAATCTATGCTACCTAGTTACAGACTGCTATCAGAGAGGAATGCATACAGTATAGACCCTTTTAGGACGCCGTTCGTTGCCAAGGAAATTCGATCCCAAAATTCCGCTTTACACGCATGCGCACTGCTTGTATGGCAAAAAGTCCAGTATCAAACTGTTGAAAGTCTGTTATATTGGGACTTGTCAAAAGAATTTATCGATAAAATCTGTGAAGAATAATAGTGTCACGGGATGGTGTCGTCATGCTGTGCACTGGGATGAATAAACAGATAAACGTCCCACAGTCAAAACACCACACTTTTGATTTAAATGTCCAAAATTTCCATTGCGAATCGGTTATACTTCCCCCTTAACCATCCCCGTATTTTTTTTTCAAATTATTTGTTCACTATTGTACAGTCCTTTTTTTTTTTCAAAGAGATTCTATAGAGTTCTTGTTTAAATTCTAGGCCTATTGTTATTGTTTTATAGGTTATCGATTATTAAGGCACAGATGTATCCTGCCGAATTTATATTTTTGACCAGCTTGAGAGGAATGTGCATTGAAGTTCGAGTCATTTACCGTAATCAGTATCACTCAAACCCGGTATCATAAGAACTTGTGAGGATTCAAGATCAGACTTCCCCTATGTACGAACTTTTCTCTTATTATGCTTTTCGCGGAGTCCATTACAGATAACGCACTGCAGGCTAAGGGATACTTATCATATTGTCTCCCTCCATAATTATGTATTCAACATGCTCAATTGGCTCCTTGTGTACAGTGATCTCACTAATTAATGTTAAAACTGTTGAACTTCCATCTAACCCTTTATCAAATATTTACAAATCTTGACGACTAGATCTAATAAAAAAAAAAAAGTCACAGTGAGAAAATCAGAAAAAATGCTTTTAGCCATTATTTCAACCTTTCAACAATGTTTCCCAAGAGTTCTTTTTTTTCTGTGAAAACCTGGAACATAAATTACATATTATATAGGGCTTACCATCCCTCTTGAAAAACAATTATGGAAAAAGAGCAACCATACAAGACAACAGGACTTTTTCTATATGTTCGAAAAGTTCTATGATAAAAACTAACAAGTATGTGATATATTTGGTGGGTACCAAACTAATAAGTATGTGATATATTTGGTGGGTACCCTTTATAAACCCTTTACCTTACTTTCCCTCGTCTTAATTAACGACCCTACATAATATGGCTCGAGGAAACATTATGGTGACGGTAACATGCTGGCAACAAATATTTTTCCTTTTTCCACAGTATTCCCCCTACTTTGCAGGGTTTGTCTGTTACTGCCTGGAATCGGTTAACCTTTGCTTTGATGATGTTGTAGCTCGTATAGATCTGACGTTCACATGTAACAAGCACATGTAAGGACCCACTCATTAACAAAAAAAAGGATTTGTAGGCATGCATATTATTTCTCTGAAACTGTCCTGATCTGTCAGTTTACTAGATAAAGGTATATTGAACCAAATTACACACTGAGCCATTTAGAATATTATCGTTAATCCGCAACAGTGACGCGTTTTCTTGTTTTTTTCTTTGATGTCTTCGTCTTACTGCCACTTAAATACGGATCTTTTTTTTCTCAACATGGTTGAACCCGAAGCAAATAATTTTGTCTATGTATCATTTCTTTGCCTCTGGACAGAACGTTTTTCATGTAATCATCCATAATTTAACGTTTTTGTGCACATAATCAATAATTGGCCACTGTTTTCTTTAGCCTTTTTGCCCTACACGAGTGCACATGCGCAGTTTTCCAGTTTTGTTACCAGGAAGTAGTCAAAACCTAAAAGGGTCTATAAAAGGGGTCAGGAACAGTAACTCTTACAGGCGAAGTATAGTCCGCAATCAGAATGGCAAGAGTTATTTCCCATATCATAACAATGCATAAGAAAAGAAAAATGCTAAATGTACGATAGATAAATGTTAGAAGGTAAACAAGCATGTATACGTCTAAATATTTTGACAAGTGTTGTCGATGATTTCTGGCTTGTTTGTGCAAAAACAAACCCTTTGTCCCTGGGCTTGTTCCTTCAATGAGCTTATTTGACCCAAGATATAAATGCCTAACATTCTTTTAACCTCATTAAGCAAACCTCTGCTTACACTTACTGACTATGCTCAGTTCAATTGGAGCGAACAACTTAACAAGACTTTATTTACTTACAAGATACCAAAAAAATTACTGGATCGAGTCCCCGTGGTACGAACAAGCTGAGGGACGAAGAAGCCTGTTCCAAAGGGAGCAATTTGGGATTTGGGCATCTAACTGGTTTGAGCAACTGTCCTTTAAGCGAGGAGCTAAAGGTTAAAGTCCTGTCCAAGCCCGACATATTACTCTTAGAAGTTGGGACTCGGCAATGATGATCACTTTCAGTTTGTGGATGGGGAAGTCAACCATAAAAATTCCTAATGCCAATTTTAAGCAAAAGTGAGTAGTTGGCATAGACAGGCATTAAGATAGACCAAAATAGCTTAACAATTGATTACTATGTTGAAAAAATTCGTAATCACCTGCTAATATGCCATAATTCCAAAATAAGAGTAGACTAGCCTCAAAATGTCGATAACACGGACTTGACTAAAGGTATCTATTGACATTCATTCCATCAGCAGACGATATATTAATGGTATGACACCCCTAAAACTTAGTGAAGATCATTTCTTGTCCGATTTTTGTGTTAGTTTAATATCCATGGCTCTATTTATAAACTGTCGGTCGTCTGTCTGTCTGTCTGTTTGTCTGTGTTTTTTGTCTCATTTTCCCTCTGTCTCTCTTAAGACCACTCTCTCGTTCTTTTGGGAACATTTTCTATTCATTCAAAGGCATTTAGCTACGACAAAAGTAGAACACAAACCCATATATGGATTCGTGGTGATAAGATAAACCGACTTCCTTGGTTACTGTTGCCAAGGGCTCCCAAACAACCACAGTAAATACATATACAGTATAGCAGATAGGCTACTTAAATTGTGCTGTCTTGATTGTTTCTCTCAAAATTCCGGAAAAAAATATTCCTATCGTAATGTTTCTGCCGATGATGAATACTCGGTGAGAAATTTAAAGATGCTTGAACTAATTTACTCAAAGATATGTACAAAAAAAGGGGTTTACGGGGATTTACGGGGTTTACGAACAATGTAATAGATCAACTTGTTTTAGCAAAGTTTTGAACTTCAATGAGAAAGAATAAAACACCTCAACAAACTTCCGTTTTGCCACAGAATAATAGAATAAAATATACTTATTGTTTTCTTAAGGCAAGTAAAGTCATCTCAACATCATACCCAATTAAATAACAGTGAATTACAAGCATTCCGAAAAAAATTATAGATTGTCTGATTCTACAGAGAAGTGTAATTAAGTTTATGAAAAATTGACTATGACATGACTATGAAAAATTTCAAATTCAGGTTTAGGGAAACAGGGTTGTCTTATGATTTTAAAATGTGTTAAGTGTGCTGTCAATTAAAAAACTTGTTAATATCAGTGACGGTAGTTTGTTTTATGCTGTGATATACTGAAGACAACGGGTGGTCAAGTGGGTGGGAGCCGAAATAGCAGACAACAAGGCTGCACATCGGGTAGAATAAATGCGATGGTCTGATTGGTCAAATATCGATTTCCACGGATCCATGAATTGTACAACCTCTTTTGAATACTTCAGAATTTTGATGTTTGATGGCTGGGACTAGTCATGGAGGGCCTCGGAGAATTTAGATTTAAAATGATTTCGGGACCGTCGGACAAATCTTTACTTTAAAACATAGATTGTACATAGATTGAGACACAAGTTTTTGCAACTTATACTATACAAATCTCTCTCAATTCTTCTTTCCGGAAACTACATCTACACTCGTGCAATTAACAGTCCCAAAGTTAACACCAGCTCCTCACTTTTATATACATGAAATTTTAAACAAAATTAACATTTTGCTACACGACGAAATTTTACAATTGTCTTTATTAAAAACATAAATTTGCACATGACATTTCATTCCTCTCTGACTGCTGACCTTTATTTTGACGATGGCAATGCAGGAAAGTTGTCAGTGGCTTGGAAAGAAAATTAAGCGGAGTGCTAGAAAAAAAAAAAGATAATTGAAACATGGAAATGTGGAGTGGCTTGGAAAGAAAATTAACTCTTTAGCAAACCTCTACGACAAAATTTTAGACTGGTCCAAATCCAAAGCACTTGCAGACGACGAAATAAACGCAGCTAAACATTGAAATTTGTTTCAAGCAGGGTAGAAATCATTGTGGGAAAAGGAAAAAATGCTGGTTACCAGCATTTTCTCCTTTTCCCACAATGTTTCAAAAGCTTTCTATCTCAGGGTCGTAAAAGCCAGGGATTGTTTGGTAAAGGGTTAAGTGGAGAGCTAATTAAAAAAAAAAAAAACATCAATAAAACATGGAAAGGTGTACTGGCTGCGACATAACTGAATACTGTTGAAAACGACGTTAGACACCATACAATCAACAATGCAGATGACATTGAATGTGATTCAAACGATGATATTTGTCAGTGAAAGGGTAAAAAACATAGCGGGAAAAGGAGAAAATATGCTGGTTACCTGAATTTTCTCCTGTTTCAACATGGCTTTCAAAAGCCGTGAACTTCCAGTCAGGGTCGTCATAACTCGGGATTGCTTGGTACAGGGTTATGGGCCAGCGCATGACAAGGCCTACTCTAGAAACTTTGTCTTCGCTGTATGAACTAAAAAAGATAACTAAGCCATGCTCCCGGAAAGGGAGGCTTAATGCACATCTCCGTCATGGATTCATGCTCTCCGTATTGTTTTTGGTTCACAACTCGTCCCATGCGGACACGTGATAGGCTAACAAGACAAATTTATGATGCATGGCATCATAGAAGCCGCAATCTTTTGGTGGACAATTTCAGAAATATTGACTTTCTAGAAAAAATGTGATGACATTTTTGTATCTGTCTTTCCCCCCACAAACGGAAGACAAATGATACTAAAATGCAGGGGGAAAAATGTAGAAGTTAAAAGAGGAATCTTAAATTACCTTGTACCATTATTATCGTCATAATCATCATTTTAATTTAAAGTTATAATGCGTGTTTGAGAAAACATGTAAACGCATTGGAATTTTCAAATTTCGACTCAAAGTTTGAAATTGGAGAAAATGCGCATTCAAGTACAGCATTTTTCATTATTAAATGGTTTTAAAAAACAAAGTTCTGTAGGGGCATCAAAGGCGATACTACGGAATTACGTAAGTTAGTACATGTAATTATTCAAAGTGGTATTTAGATCGTTTTTCACGTAGATTTACATGTATTTACAATTCTTTAGTGATATTTTCTTTGTGTTTCTTTCTTTACGAAAAAAAAATCAACAACTTTCTTCTGAAACATTATCTTTCTTGCTTGCCAAAAAAGTGTCTTAGCCTGCTTGTAGCAAAGTGAATCTTTTCATTTCTACTCCAGAATTAGAGACTTTTGCATAGTATCTCTAAAATTCTTCTGATCATAGCCTTCACAGTTGGCGCACCCCCCCCCCACAAAGAAAAAGTTTTTAAGGATCTGGATCTATTCAACAACAACATAGCAACTATTACTATATATACTCGTATATCGTTTAATAAAAATTAGTTTGAACCATTTTCTGCATAGGCCTTGTACAAACCTATAAAACTTCTAATGTAAACTTCGAGAGCCATTCCAAACCCTTGACCAGCAGCGACGTAAAAAGTTGTATATGCACAGTGATAGGTTCGGTATTTTTTTTTCCTTTTAACTACACCGAATGAAATTAATATACTGAGTAAGGGAAAATAAACAAGAATTTTTTTACGTTTACAATACCTTATAAAATATTAAAGAATAGTTCACAGGCTATGTACTATCTCATCTTGACCTATTTCTGTCAATTTCGAACAGTTTCAACCCTGAGAGCACTATGCACCACTTTGGTAATTTTTGTGGACAATGTACATCACGATCCATACATTTTTCACGGGTATTGTAGATCAGGACCATACTGTACAGAACTTTCAGTCTGATCATAACAGCTTCGACACACAATACATTAAATTCTAAATTTTACAGGACTCATAAGGTAGATCGTCCATGTAACAAAATTCCATTCGGCTAAAGTGTCGACGAAGGGAAGAAAAAGGGTTATCTTTTCACAAGCATTCTATAAATAGCTGATGTGGACTGTTCTTTGTTATACGAGTAACTATGTGGGGAGATAACCAGTCTATAACTTGATCAAGGGCTAACCGCCCTGTTATCTTTACGGATGAAAACTGGACGAAACACTTGTACATAAAATTGCTTCTGATTATCATATTCTAAGATGCTCTCCATCTCATAATTATCATTATTTTGTCGTATAAAAAGTGGACAAATGCGAAAACCGTTTAGAGGAGGGAGAGCCCGTGATAAACGGAAAGCATTACAATTTCGTTTGGGAACAAGGAAGGAATCCTTTAAGTTGGAAAAGTTTGGGGGACTAGCGAATAAAAGGAAGTTTATTTGTCTGTATTTTCGTTGTTATTTGGGAATGGACTTACACTGCAAGAAAACCAGACTTGATGTTCATGTAGGTCTGATTGAATATTTAAGAAAGAGCCATGTGGAGTAACTTTGTAACACTAACACGACATTATTAGAAAATTTCCAAAAAATATAACCAATCGAATAATTACTGATCATCTACATGGTAAATACTTTAGGTACATTCCTACTGGAAGCCGCTTTCTAGCGGCTTCCAATGAAGATTAGCCACTATATAGAAGTTTTACTGTACCGACCAGTTAAAAGGCATCAAAAGACAACAAATGACAATGCTTTTAAATTACAATAGATTAAATGATTATCAGGATACAGTTTGCAGGAAATGACCCAGCGGACGCTCGGACCCACATGTGTGTTTGCGTGATTTTGTAGATCTACATTTTTATCCTAGCATAATGCAAACAACTCAAAACGCTAATTTTTTTTTTTCTTTTTCTGTCTTTGTGCGTCTTTGTGTTGTCTTCGTGTGTCTTTGTGGTGTCTTAACCCTTTGCCAGATGATTAAGTTTTAGCCATGTCCAAATTGAAAGCATTTGCAGACGACAATTTCAATGTAGCTCAAATGGTGCGTTTTTTTCTATGACGGGGTAGAAAACATTGTGCTAAAAGGAGAAAATGCTGGTTACCAGCATTTTCTCCTCTTCCCACAATGTTTTAAAACGGGTTTTTTGCAGGGTCGTCAAAAGTCGGCATTGTGCGTTAAAGGGTTAAGTTGTGCGTCTTTGTGTGTCTGTGTGGTATTTAGGATGTCTTTGTGATATTTAGTAGGACCGACTCGAGACCGTATGGTTACCAGGCAGAGGCTCTACGTCCCAACCACGGAGACCATCGTGTGGAACATCTTAAACTATTCTTCATGGAAACTGACCGAAATTATACTGACAAACTTTAACACTTATCCTGCTATTTAAGTGAATTGAAACTTTCAAGCCGATAGGAAAATCCCAAATTTTGCTATTTTAAAGGTATATTTTGGAGAAAGACATCTCCTCTTACTGCATAGTTTAGATTCAAGATCAGACTGCATGTTCTGTGAAGCCTGATCTTGATATACACTGCCTACAAAAGGTCAGTGAGTCACACTTGGTAGTCTAAATGTTAATAGAATTAATTGCTCTAAAGTTTGGCCCAAGAAGGCAATTTGCATTTGCCTGCAGACGATGACAATTCAAACCCATTACCACACAATCCCTACTTTTGACGACTCTGAGAAAGAGGCCTTTAGAAAACATTGTGGGAAAAGAAGAAAATGCTGGTAACCAGCATTTTTTTTCCCACAATGTTTTCTACTATTCACAAAGTTTTTAAAACATTGTGAGAAAAGGAGAAAATGCTGGTAACCAATATTTTGCCCCTTAAGAAATTAAAAGAAAGCTTTTGAAAACTTTGTTAGTAAAGGAGAATATGTTATATTTGGATATCTTGCTTTAACCCTATACTTAACAAATCCAAAGTTTAATGTTTTAATGACGGTTATATTTAAGCCTTCTGAAAAGTTTGCGGGAAAAGGAGAAAATGCTGGTAATCAGTATTTTCCTGTTATCCAACAATATCCTCTTCACTTTTACTAACAACCAACATAGCTGTCTGTGAATGGTTTTAACTTGGACAAGTCTTAAGGTTTATTTTGTGGTTTACCAGCAATTTTTCCTTTTCGCACAATGTTTTCAAAACCTTTCTTTCTCAGGGTCGTTAAAAGTCAAAATTGTTTGGCAAAGAGTTAAAGGTATTTTTGATGGAAAAAGTTCTATATTCCGGACACTGTAGATTTTAGACCAGACTGCATGTTCTGTAGTCTGATCTTCCTCTACACTGTCTGTAAAATTAACATAGGCCGGATCCGGCGCTTTAAGGGTTGAAACATAAACTGCTAAATCATCAGATTGACATCTACAGCCAAGAGTAAAACTTAACCTATTGCGGTTTAAAAAGTACTTTTCGCAGGAAATACATGTATGTCATCGTGTCGGACAGTGTAGATTTAAGATCAGACGGCAGGTTCTGTACATCAAGTCTGGTTCAGAGGTTTAAGGAAGATAAAAAAAATCTACCCCTAATAGTAAAACCCAACTACTGCGGTTTTAAATTTCTTTTTTTTTTGTTGAAAAATCTCACCATGTCGGAGAGTGTAGATCCAAGATCAGACTGCATGTTCTATGAAGTATGATTTTTCACAACACTATCCGCACAAAGTTCATTTTACGTATAAATATGAAGGGGGTGTCTGTGGAAGAGAGAAAAAGGGGGAAATTTGTATCTACACGTGGATTGATTGATTGATTGACTGTATTGCGTTTAATGCCGTTTTCAACATTATTTCAGTTATTACTATCGCGGCGGCCAGTGCACGAATTCATGCTGTCCTAAAGATTTCTTTACCAGTTCTCCGCAAAATATTCTTTCTAAGCCACTAGCTGCTATCCTACATAACATCGTCGAAATAATGGTCATCGGTGAGAAAAGAATGAATTCTCTCGCAATGACTTTCATCAGTCCTCGGAAAGAAATATGCCGAACTGAGGATCGAACCAGCGATCCCCTTTCAAGTATTATACGCTACCGACTAAGCTACAGGAGCTTTGCATTTACACGTGGAATAATGACTTGAGGCATAAAATTTGTGTATTTGAATTAAGAGGTGAAAATCAAACAATCAAAGAAAAATACACGTCTACACATTTATTAATTACTAAGAAAGCACTTACATATACATGTTAGAAAGAAAAAAAAAAAAAATTATACAATTGTTAATAAAAAAATATGCATCTACACATTTATCAATTAATATAAAAGCATCTACATAATTGAGTAATGCTCTGTGAAAATGGGGCTTTATGCATCTGCAAAAAGTATCGACCCATACCAGTCTACACAGTCCGCGCAGGCTGGCAAGTGTCGAAACTTTTTGTTATTGGTCAATTTCTGCATTTCAAAGGACCAGTCTACTTTATGATTAAGTGAGTTGTAAAAGAAAAATGGATGTTATAGATCCACAATTATGTGATGATTTGGTTGGTACTATGAATCACGGAGATGCATTAAGCCCCGTTTTACCAGAGCATGGCTCATATTTATCTATAAAGAATCAACCATCTAAATATCTATTTATCCTTTACCATACAGTCTCGTGTTTTTCAAGACCCAAGAGGGAAAAAAAACTTATGAAAACATTGTTGGAAAAGGAGAAAATTATAGTAACTAGCAATTTCTTCATTTTCAAAGAAATGTATCCTACCCTTTCATTTAATTTCCATTAATTCAAAAGCATTTGATTTTTCGACTACAGATGATTTCAAATTGGACCAGTCTAAAATTTTTGTTCACTGATGAAAGGCTTAATCAAAAATGAATCTACAAATTTATGTATCAACAAGTAAAAAATGCTAGCTACAAGCTAAACTAAGGCAATTTCAATCTAAGGCTGCTAAGTGCAACTCAAGGACTTATTGTGGACAGTGTGGATCAAGAGCAGACTGCACAGAACGTGCAGCCTGATCTTGGATCTACACTGTCCGATAACCTGATATTTTACCCCCAAAATAACTTTGAAATAACAACAATTGACGTTTTACTATCACTTAAAAATGCAGAGTACGTGCAGACTGATCTAAACAGGCCAATTTTAAGTTGAACCATTCAGGTCACAAAGTCTATAATAGTATCATTGCTACCAAATTTCGAGTTAACCCTTTACCACACAATGACGAGGTTTAACGACCCTGAAAAAGCAACCGCTTGAGAACATTATGGTAACCAGCATTTTCTCCTTTTCCTACAATGTTTTTCTACCCTTTCAAAGACAAAATCTATCTTTTGAGCCACATTTATATCGTCACATGCAAATACTTTCAATTTGGACAAATTTATATTTTTTGTAGCGTGGTAAAAAGTTAACTCTTTGCTAGATAAATCTTTTGTACATGTTAGAATTCAAGGAATTCCAGACTGGTTATAATTATGGCTCGAATAGCGGTAACTTTCTTTGACATATTGGAAAAAAATGTGAGAAAACGATAGAATGCTGGTTTTCGAGCGTTTCCTCCTTTCCCAACAATGTTTTCAGAGGCACTCAGTCCAGGGGTTGTAAGACACAGATTTTTTTTCGATAAAAAGTACAGAATTATCTCCCTTGAAACGTCTAGCACAGTTTTCTATTGTTTGAATTGTGCTTAAAGCCGTTTTCAACTATACTTAAGTTAATTCGCGGCCACTAGTGCACCTATAGATCTATGCTTTCCTGAGTTTCAGTAAACAGTACCTCGCACAGTATTCTTGCAAAACCACCGTTGAAACAATGACCGGCAACAATTTGAGAAAATATTGTTTATTCGCATGGTATTGAACGTTGTTTTCAACATTATTTCAGTTTTATCGCGTCTGCCAGTGCACATATCTATGCTTTCCTGAGTTTCTGTAAATAGTGCTTCGCACAATATTCTTGCAAAGCCATTGGCTACTTTCCCACATAACCACCTTCGAAATAAGGATCAGCTACAAAACAGGAATATTGTTTATTTGAATTAGTCGCATGGTAATTAACGTTGTTTACAACAATATTTCAGTTTAATCGCGTCGGCCAGTTCACATATTCATGCTTTCCTGGAGAATGGCTATCACCAGTTCTCGGGAAGAAACTGACTGGGCTTGAGTTTCGAACCAGTGACCCACTATTCTTATGTAATGTGCGATAAGTACTGCTCTATCATGTTAGGCCTAATGTACACTGAACCAGCGACCCCCTTGTCTTATGTAATGTGCGATAAGTACTACTCTATCACGTTCGGCCTAATGTACACTGAACCAGCGACCTCCTGGTCTTATGTAATGTGCGATAAGTACAACTCTATCACGTTCGGCCTAATGTACACTGAACCAGCGACCCCCTTGTCTTATGTAATGTGCGATAAGTACAGCTCTATCACGTTCGGCCTAATGTACACTGAACCAGCGACCCCCTTGTCTTATGTAATGTGCGATAAGTACTACTCTATCAGGTTCGGCCTATTGTACAATGAACCAGCGACCCCCTGGTCTTATGTAATGTGCGATAAGTACAACTCTATCAGGTTTGGCCTATTGTACAATGAACCAGCGACCCCCTGGTCTTATGTAATGTGCAATAAGTACAACTCTATCAGGTTCCGCCTAATGTACAATGAACCAGCGACCCCCTGGTCTTATGTAATGTGCGATAAGTACTACTCTATCAGGTTTGGCCTATTGTACAATGAACCAGCGACCCCCTGGTCTTATGTAATGTGCGATAAGTACTACTCTATCAGGTTTGGCCTAATGTACAATGAACCAGCGACCCCCTGGTCTTATGTAATGTGCGATAAGTACTACTCTATCAGGTTTGGCCTATTGTACAATGAACCAGCGACCCCCTGGTCTTATGTAATGTGCGATAAGTACTACTCTATCAGGTTTGGCCTATTGTACAATGAACCAGCGACCCCCTGGTCTTATGTAATGTGCGATAAGTACAACTCTATCAGGTTTGGCCTATTGTACACTGAACCAGCGACCCCCTGGTCTTATGTAATGTGCAATAAGTACAACTCTATCAGGTTCCGCCTAATGTACAATGAACCAGCGACCCCCTGGTCTTATGTAATGTGCGATAAGTACTACTCTATCAGGTTTGGCCTATTGTACAATGAACCAGCGACCCCCTGGTCTTATGTAATGTGCGATAAGTACTACTCTATCAGGTTTGGCCTATTGTACAATGAACCAGCGACCCCCTGGTCTTATGTAATGTGCAATAAGTACAACTCTATCAGGTTCCGCCTAATGTACAATGAACCAGCGACCCCCTGGTCTTATGTAATGTGCGATAAGTACTACTCTATCAGGTTTGGCCTATTGTACAATGAACCAGCGACCCCCTGGTCTTATGTAATGTGCGATAAGTACTACTCTATCAGGTTTGGCCTATTGTACAATGAACCAGCGACCCCCTGGTCTTATGTAATGTGCGATAAGTACAACTCTATCAGGTTCCGCCTAATGTACACTGTATGTTTTGACATGTGTCTTCTTTATCAAAGTACTTGGTGGGAGTATTACATAACCCCATGGCGATTCTTAACGCATTTTTATTTTGGATTTTTTTTTCCCTTAATGAAACATATGAGTCACACTCTATGAGAAAAGGGTTTAGTACAGCTGCAAAAACTATCTGACCATGTCAGCTTCCGCAGTATTGCGCAGGGTGCTAGGATCGATACTTTTGTGCTATTTATAAATTTTCTGCTTGTCCAAGGACCGGTCTACCTCATGTTTCAGTCGGTTGTTAGACAAAATGTATTTTATTGATCCATTATTATGTGATGACTTCCTTGGTTTAATACAACACAGGGATGAATTAAAGCCCCCTTTTCTCGGAGTGCTTTGTCATATTATTTTGACTATGTTATGTAATTCTATCAATAAAAACACATACACTAAATGCAGCCACACAGCTGCAGTATAAATTAGCAATTATTTCCTTTCAATAATTAACCTTTATCGGAAAAATTCAAATTCTCAACAAAACCAAACTTTGCCATATGGCCAGGACCATTTTTACTTATTTTTATCCAAAAGACGTTGTGTTTTCAAGACCTTGACGAAGAAAACTATTTAACATCATTTTCAACCTTTTTCCAGGGTGTTTCCTACCCTTAGCTTTTGCCTTTCAAATTATAAATACATGATCCATGCACTGTTAAAAGAGGGCTTAATGTAATAGCGAAAAGTATCGACCTGGGCCGAAACTTTTCGCTATTGAACAATTTTCTGTATGCCAAAGGACCAGTCTATCTCATGATTAAGTGGGTTGTTAAAAAAGTGGATATTATGGGTCAATAAGTACGTGATAGCTTGTTTGGTACTATGGATCACAAAGATGCATTAAGCCGACTTTTGTAAGAGCATAGCTCACATGTATTCAACATAGATCTACCCCACATTTTTTTGTCGTCTGTTAATGGTCTTAAATATAGACCTGGGTAATATTTTGTCATCTAAAATTGTAAATAGTTTAGTGGATACAATGAAACTTTTAAGAATTAATAAACTGTTTGATTATCAAAAAGAGCAGATAAAGATCAGACAGCATGGAAATTCAGCTGATCTTATTCTATAATCCTCGCGAAGGACATCAGAGGTCGCATAAGGCTGGAATTTTCTATAACTCATCCATAGTGGAAGGAATTGTAGACGATAAATTTCATGTCGCTTAACCTTTACCACACAACGACCCTGAGAAAACTTTTTGAAAACAATGTGGGAAAAGGAGAAAATACTGGTAACCAGCATTATTTTTCCACCCTACCAAAACAAATGAGCAATCCTTTGTGAATAGGGGGCTTAATGCATCTGCTAAAAGTTTCGGCCCAGGTCAATTTCTGTATGTCAAAGGACATGTCTACCTCATGATTAAGACGGCTGTTCAAAAAAGTCGCTAATATAAACAATAATGGATCCATTATTATGTGATGACGTGTAAGGTATCATACATCACAGAGATGTATTAAGCCCCCTTTTGTCAGAGCAAGGCTCAAATTTTAATTTTTAGTCACATTTATTTTGTTCTTTGTAATTGCTTTCAATTTGAACGAGTCTAAACTGGTGGCGTGTGGAACTGAGTTAAATAACTTAACTTGTCTTTAAGAGGGCAGAAACATTGCGGTAAAGGGAAAATATTTAGGTAGGAATAATTGATTGGATATGCGTCAAACAGTCACATGGATTTTTGAGAGAGCACTGCAACAAGAGATTTGAAAGTTGATATACGCCCACCTGACTTTATTTATTCTTTGTGATTTACGACCATGAATAAGTGGTATACCTTGAAGGCCCGGGGAAGATTTATAGAGAGAAAAAGAAAGGCTTTATTTAGTTTCGGTAAGGTGTTATTCCGCTTTCAGCGATATTTTGGTTATATCACCGCCACAGCTCATTTGTTAATGTGTTTCCTGGTTTCCACATGTACCAAATGGCACCATTGCAATAAGCGGTCGCTGCACACGCGTGGTCTTTATTTCACCAGAAAGTCTGCGTATGTCAAATGCCAAAGGGACTCTACAGGTTATAATACGCTGCGTTGACTTCCGGTCTGATCTTGGATCTACAGAGTTAATCTGACAAAGACATGTCCTAAAATTGCATATCATTTAGTTTATGAACTTGATGATAATGATGATGACGACGAATAGACAGCGATGATCATGATGAGTTGTAGTTAAATCAAATGAACAGACTGGTCCATGCTCTGTGAAAAGGGGGCTTAACTAAAATTTAATGTACAGACCTAGCTACGCTCTGTGAAAAGGGGGCTTAACCCTTTACCAAACAATACCGAATTTTGAGTTTTCTTCACAACCTTGAAGAAAAGGCCTTTTGAAAACATTTTGGGAAAAGGACAAAATGCTGGTTACCAGTATTTTTTTTCACTTCTCCAACAACGTTTTCTACATTTCCCAAAACAAGTTACAATTTTTGAGTCACCTTTATTTTTTCGTCTGCAAATGTTTTGAATTTTGGACTAGTCTTAAATTTTAAAGAGTTAATGCATCTGCAAAAAGTGTCGATCTAGATCAGCCTGCACAGTTCGTGCAGGCTGACCTGGATCGAAACTTTTTGCTATTAGTCAATTTTACGCATGTCAAAGGACTAGTCTACCTCATGATTCAGTTATAGGTCTACAGCTAATTGATGACCTGCTTGGTATAATTTATTTGTAGTATGTAGTAATTGATCACAGACAGACAGAAAAACAGACAGCTTAATCATTAGACAGTCTGATCTGAATCTACACCCATTGCTAAAGAGCACTGAATCGTGTCTGACCTTCTATGGGTTTTGAAGGAGAACACAAATATAATGGAGATAAAATACCACTATTCCCTGAAAAGCAGACGGATGTTTTTAATCAGATCATATTTCATTTCTTGTAACCGAGTTATATGCAACGTTTGACTGAATTTCTCCTTTTTTGTGATGATCACGCGGCACAGATTTGACAGAAAATAAAGAGGGGATTTCTAATTTTAAAGTTGGTCAACCGAAGCCTTGTTGATACATGTAAACTTATATATGCAGCAATAAATTGTGAATTTATTTATTCATTAACTATTATATTTTGGCTATTTTCTTCACGTTTCCTTTCACGTTTATATATTGGTCATTTCTTTAAAACATTTATCTTGTACTTAAAACAATACAAAACATTTCAACTTACTGTAATACTGCCATTGAAAGAAAACAGCGAAATCTTGACCTTTTAGGACATAAGTTATTTTTTGTGCATTTTGGTTGTCTGATGCAATATCTTGTTGACATCCATTCTTGCTTTCTCTGTTTAACCCTTTCAGCGAAAAGCAGAAATAACATATTTTTTTTTTGCTGATGACATAGATCAAGATCAGACATCACATACTTGTACAATGCAATCTGATCTTTGGGCAATACTGTTCGCCTGTTTACTCAAGCGTACAAGTCAAAACTCAATCTGAGTTTCAAAATTTGATGTTTTAGCCATTAAAGTGTAGTTTTGATCTTAATCTATGCTGCCAGATTATCTAGACGAGCCTTAAAGATAAAAAGAAACAAAGTGCAAAAGCTGTCTTAGTTTTCGTGGATTGTAAGAGCTAGTTATGTTTAAAGCAGAATGAGTCAGAAGACGTATCACTATTAAGTCTTAGTTTGTTTTTTGAATTACTAGTTTTTTTCTTATATCTATATATACCATGTTTCACAAGATAGAGCCAGTGTAGATCCAAGACAAGACTGCACGTCGCCAACATTCTAAATTTGATTTATAAAGTCTTCTTTAGGCCGCAGTTTGATATTTATGTACTTGGGGTCACAAGTATTCGCACGGATTTCCCTTCAAAAGTGTGTGTGTGTGGGGAGGGGGGGGGTCCCTTTCAGCTGATTTTTATGGGGACAGCTCTATCCAAGCTAGGGGCCAACACTCCCCAACAAGAATTAAAATCATGAATGAGGGCCTATATCTTGGCAAAATAAGGCAAAGTTACAATTTTGTTGTTTGGTAGAGTTAAATGACTCTTGATTCTTTACCAAATGACAGAAATTTGGATTTGTTCAAAGCATATACAGACGACAAATGTTGTTCAAATGATGAAGCTTGCCAATGAATACGTAAACAACATTGTTGGAAAAGTAGAAAAAATCTGATAACAGCATTCTCTCCCATCCAATCATGTTCTTAAAATCTTTTATTCCTTTACAGCACAACCCTAACTTTTAACGACGCCGAGGAATAAGGCTTTAGAATACATTGTGAAAAAAGGAGAAAATGCCGGTAATCAGCATTTTCTCCTTTCTCCATAATACTTTCTTCCTCCATTAAGGGTAAATTTTACCATTTAACTTATCTTTGGGTTGTCGTCTACAAATGTTTTCAATTTGGGCAAATGTAACATTTCGTTGTTTGGTAAAGAGTTAAACTAAAGGTACTTTAATATTAAAAAAAAATCAAACAATATTAGTATTTCATTTAAAATATCGCACAAAAATAGCATCTTCAGGGTAAATCCAAGATCAGACTACATGTTTTGTGCAGTTTGATTTGTGTCTTCACTGCCTGCATGATTGAATCTTCACGTGTCATAAATAAAATAAAAAGATACTTACACACACAAAAAAATATCTTTTTGTTGAAATATATCAGAGAAAAAAAAAAAGTGAAAGTTGGTGAAAATGATGGAAAATAAATGCTCTCTTTTTTCTCAAAATGGTTAATTTTACCGTCATTTGATCCGAAAACATTTTGTGACCTGCAATTCATTAAATATTCATGACTTTAAATTGTAGTCGACTTGAAAAGAATAACGACCTTGTGATGCAAACAGTTGCACCATATAAGGATAAAAGCCAGTTTGTTTCAAAAACTGTGCCGCGTGATCAGTGTAATTGGAGAAAGTTGGTTTCGTAAGTTAGAATTTGGTTATGCAAGAAGGGCATTAGGGCTAGACGAAAACTCCCGTATCTGTCTTCTATTACAGGTACAGCGTTACCTTTTCTCATCTTATAACCCATCCTTGATTTTATGTTATACTAAACTGAATCAGAGTGTTTACAAGCAGAGAAAAATGAGACTCGTTCATACTGCAGATGACAAATTAATTGTTCCTTAAAATACAGCTGTCCTTTAACATTTTATCACACAATACAAAACTTTAACGACTCTGAAAAAGATATGCATCTTGAATTTATCATGGGAAAAGGGGAATTTGCTGGTAACAAGCGAATTTTCTCTTTTTCAACAATGCTTTCTACTTTTGCAAAGACAACTCCCGTCATTTGAACTACAGTTAACTAGTCATGCTTTCATTTTGGAAGTGCCTTACATTTTGATACGTGGTAGGGCTTTAAGTTTCCTTTTGGCGTCGTAGGTATGGTGTTAGACGCCGTTTTAAACTTTATCTCAGTTAAAGGATGTCTGTCCGAGCACCTATTCATGTGTTTCCAGACTTTTTACCGGTGCTTCAAAAATATTTTTTCCCGGGCCTCTGGCTTCTTTCCAACATAACCATCGTTGAAACAATGATTATCGATGAGAAGCAAATAAGTCTTGTCGCAATGACTATTTTCAATCCTCGAGAAGAAAATGGCCGAGTTTGTGATTCGAACCATTAACTCCCTGGTTGCAAGGGGTGTACGTTACCGACTATGCCAACGGGATCGGTAAACAATTAGAGAGTAGAAAGGATTGTAGGTCGATGTTTTCAAAAGCCTGTTTCCAAAAGGTCGTTATTGCACAAGACTGCTGAAAAGTTTAATTAAAGAGACGTTATAATCGTAGATGATAAAAATGTACCTTAATGCATTTAAGTCATACCCTGTAAAAGTATGGAAATAATGCTGAAGACGCTAATCGATAATTGTATGGTCGGTCAAAGTGTTAGTCAATGGTAGAAAAATGAATTTAAAACTAGATTGAAAGAAAACAAGAGATAGAGCGATTTGGCAACTTTTTACCCAGTATTACAATTCATTTCTTTACCAGTGAATAACACTTGGACCGGCTGTAAAACAACAGATTGTCATCGTCGCAAAAATTCCAATTCTTTTATATGGTATATAGTTAACATTTGAACACATGCACTGGTTACTCTTGCCTCCTTCTAGGCCTTTCAAGTATCGACCCGGCAAGAATGGCACTCGTATACTTGGTAAGCAGCCTACCTAAATATGTCACATTGATTGTTTAACTCGTTATAGTCTCTTTATCCCTTTACTGTCTTCACGAACTCTAGGATGAAGGCTTCTGAAAACATTGTGGCAGCTCGTTACAATCTCTTTATCCGTTTACTGCTCTTCAGGATGAAGGCTTCCTTAAAAAAAAACATCGTGGCAGAAAGTGAGAAAATAAAGCATATAGTAAGCAGCATTTTCTCTTTCTCCAGCAACTGTTTTCATTTTTTTTAATTAATGAAGTGAGGCATATATTATGTCTTCAAATTCCTTATAAATGGAACAGTCTAAAATAGTGTCGTCTTGTAGAGAGATATTTAAAGAAACCTGACTCTCAGAGTTATGTAGAAAACGACACATGTATTACCATCGGAGTCTTCATGTTATCTACTGGCTGAGCCATTCAGGGATATCGATTTTCGATGTAACTGACCCTTAACATTATAGATGAAGACAGGAATTTCTAAGGAAGATACAGATCAAGATCAGACTACAAAATGCAAAGTCTGGTTCTGCTTCTTTAGTCAAGCATCTGGGGTAAAAATCTGAAAAAAAAAAGACAGATCAAGATCACATTTCACATAATGCATGTTTTGATCTTGGATCCTTACCGATCGCTTGTCGAGTGTAGCATCTAGACAACGATCTAACTCAGACTGCACAGAATATAAAGTCTGATCTGGGATCCATACTGTCCGCTAGTATATACTACAAGTCTCCAAGGTAAATATATACTTGAGTGTCAGTAGATTGTATTTTGTTAGAAAGAGACCGAGTTAATTAACCCTCGTTCAAATATTTCATTTTTGAGTCACAAACATTGTTCTTTGTGTTTTGATAAATGTGCTTGATGGAATTGAGCTAACGTTGGTCGAAACTTTGACATTGGTAACTTTTCTGAATGTCAAACGACCGTACTATATATTTTTCAAGCCGGTATTTAAACAAAATGGATGTAAATTTTGCAATGGCTTCCCTGCATAAAACCTTGATTTTCAAAGCGCCGTTTAAATAGTTGGACAGTTTGTTAATGGAAGTTTCGGGTCAACAACTTTCCTTATAGAATTATCATATGCCGTTTACAATTATGAACTTACTCAAATTTCACCCTTTCCCAACACAAAGATTATATAGATTTTCGTAGCATTCGCAAACATCATTGATAAGTATCAGATAGCGCAAAACAGATAAAACATTTCTGTCTATTCACAACCAGCATAGATAAATATCAGACAGCGCAAAACAGGTGAAACATTTCTGTCTATTCGCAACCAGCATTGACGGATATCAGACAGTACAAAACAGGTAGATACATGTACATTTCTGTCTCTACATTGTTCGCTAATTCACTTTGAGCTGTTTTGTATGTAGCTGTCCATTTTGGGCAAAAAAAACAAAACATTTACCAGAAACCGAAACTGCACATTATAGATTTCATCACTAGGGACAAAATAGCAGCCAACCAAATTGCAGGTTCATTCATTTGAGAGAAGGGGATGATAATTATCCAATGACTATCCTACGGTGGCACAAAAGTGACATGGAAGATATATTTTATACTGCGTGCGCACGCAGTAGCTAATACGTGCGCACGTATTACATATTATGTGCGCACGTAATAATCCACCAATCAGAATCATGAACGGAAGCCATTGTTTCAAGATGGAAGTGGAAGATAGACATAAACGATTTAAGAAATAATAGCTCTACTTGATTTTTTACTTGGGTGTCAGATGTATGCACATCTGTTGCCGTGTTGGACCAATGTAATTTTGCCCTTCCCTCGCAACAATATGGCTTTTGTTCCTTATAAACTGATTGGTCGATTATTACGTGCACACATAATAGTTATTACGTGCACACATAATAATTATTACGTGCGCACGTATTAGCTAATACGTGCGCACGCAATAGTATTACGTGCGCACGTATTAGTTATTACGTGCGCACGCATTAGCTACTGTGTGCGCACGTAATACTACTGCGTGCGCACGTATTACTTATTATGTGCGCACGTATTAGCTACTGCGTGTGCACGTAGTATAAAATATATCTTCCATGTCACTTTTGTGCCACCGTACTATCCTCAACTCCCGGCAATGATTTTTTTCCCCTCATAGAAAAATTAAAATTGCTGACCTCCGGGTTTCAAGCTCTAGGCAGGTATTCACCAACCACTTTTAGTAAAATTCTGAATCTAACTCTCAATAAATTTCTAATTTCAAAAGCAACCAAATGGTTTAGCCGATCTGAAAATTAGTTACCGTCTAAATGTAAAAATTATAGTCAAGTCAGAATGGTTGATGAATACCTTGTAAGTTATCGACTTAGCTACCGACATCCTTTGCTTTATGGACAAATGAAGTGAATACTCTTACTGGTTGAAAACATTGTAAAAGAAGGTGCTTCTCATCCCTGTTGCTCAATTTTCGCGTTCTAAATTATGTATTTTATACGACCACTCGCGATAATTTCCGAATGACTTATTTTGCATCAATTAAAAATACAGTAGCTCCAGCCTGCCAGGTCAATTCTTACAGTCTATAGATTAGATTACAGTTCACCATACCGTTACGCAGACCGAAATTTAAATGTTTTCAAGCCTAGTAACAAATCTATTTTTAGCCCAATATCGTTGAAAATATATCTTTTGTAGAGTTTTTGCATGATTATTTTCCATAAAAGGGTTCACCATCCACTCTCGCTCCCCATCAGTTTATACATCATGTCATCAGATAAAAAAAAAGTTTAGAATATTATCATACCTTTTCGGTGTAGCTAGCTCAGGACCTTATTCTAGGTATTATTCCCAATTATAAGTGGCAGGTAAAAACTCTGAACCTGTTTATTCTGGGGGTACATGGTAAAATTGCATTATCTCATGTAGGCATCCATAATTGTCTACGTCATTCAGCTTAAACATCGTGACAGATGGTAAACTTTCATTTCTTTTGAACACACGTAGTCTCATCCTAAAATTACTTTGACATAAATAGAGTCACAACTAAAGAAAGATGATAAAATCGTAAAATCGTACTTTCTTTACCTTATTACTGATTGATTATATGCTGATAAATGCTGTTGTCAACAATATTTCAGTTATATCGCGGCCGCCGGTGCACCTATCCATGCTTTCTAGAATTTTCTTTCACCAATACTTTACACAATATTTTTACCATGCCACTGGCTGCTTTCCCACATAGCCATCGTCGATACAATGATCAGCAGTGAGAGAGAAATGAATCCTGTCGCAGTGACTATGACCTTTCCTCTCGACCACATGTAGACACGTCCTGAAATATATCTATCATTAGAGCTTATACATCGTGACAGGCGAAAAACTTGCACTTTCTTTTACTTCAATGAAGAAGACTCACCATAAAATACCTGCAGAAGTAACAGAAGAATCGCACGGATATCAGTTTATGTAAGTAAACCCTAAGTTATTTATAGCGGTCAGTTAAAAGGAGCCACTTGTGATCGTTTTTTGCCGCGCATTCATTTTCTGTTAAACAATCAAAATTAAGATTAGCGTAAGTAACGGATCAGTCGATCTGCAATCAGAATCTCAGTTTTATGAGATCAACTATGACGTCTTCATACTTATGTTATTAGCACTCTACATGATCAATGTTCGATCATTAGTACATTTTTCTTTCTTTTTTACTAATGATTTGCTAGCATTTGCCTTACTTAATAAGGTGATGAATCATTTTGAAGTTTTGTTAGATACGGAAAATCTGAATAGCCCCCGGGTGAGAATGTCACTGGATGCTCTGGCTTTTTCGTGGAAGTGTACTTGTGCAAGACATTTTAGAGCCCTAGCCTTGTACTGGTGAAATCCGGAACATACATGAATATGGGAAATGTCGCCGTGATATGACTGAAATAATGTTGAACCCTAACCCTAACCCAACACCATTCAATCTATTAACCTGAATACTCCCCTTTTAACGATAACATTTAATTATGTTGCTCGATTAATTTTATTTCTCTTTAAAGAAGAAAACACTGCTGGAAACGTGGAAATGCAGGTGACGGAATATTCTTCTTTTTCCACAATGTTTTCAATCGCATTTTTAATAAGCTTTGTGTCGGTTTAAAATTCAAACTCAGTAATGGGTTAATATTGAGGTTTCGTGTAGCCCACATCCTGTATCGGTTTACTAAATTGCTGATGAAATAATGCACGTGTTCGACTTAAATCCTTTCATCAACACAACCTATATGGTATGTAGCATTCATAGATCAAGATCAGATAGCAGAATGTGTAACGTGCAACGGACTTACAGTATGGTATAAATTCTGCAGTGTATAATGCATAAAAATGTTGACTTTAATTACATTGTATACATGTCTCCATTTCTTGCTGGTTGAAAACTATTGGAGTTTATTACATAACATACATTTGGTGTAAGCGTTTGTCGAAACCGAAGCAACCTTGAGTTGTTGATAACGTTGTGGTAAATTTCCATTCGCTGAATTGCCATTTTTGGGTCGTTTGTAATGGACATGTACAGCGACAGTCGAAAGTCGAGAACGAAAGTCGAAAGCGGAGAAACACAAGGGGTCGTTTCAAAATTACCAAAGACAATTACAAGTTGGCTTCTTTACAAAAGAAGCCAGGAGAGGTCAGCGTCATTGTTTTCAAATAGTTTATTGGCTTTTAATTTCAATATATTTTGGTACATGTAAACAAACAAGTAAAACAGCCGCCGCATAGAAACCTCATGTGCTTTACATGACGGTCATTTGACCTTCTTGTCGCGTTTTAAAGTCACATAATCTTGCCCAGCAGTCTCCTTTCTCTTTTTAATGAAATTCTTCTTATTTTTTCTTCTGCTTAGATTTATTTACTTATTGAAAAATTACAATTATTTGGGGGGTCATTTGCAGCTATGGCAAATTAATATAACAAATCTTTTCTGAAATTCGTCTTATAAAAATAAACTACGTCTATTTCCTGTTTCGGTTATTTGATTTCGCATTGTTTACGAAACCATGACGAAACTGACTGTGTATCAGAACAATTTCGCAAGAAAAATGGATTTAGACAGCAAAGTCTGTGGCAGTCTGCCTTTTAAACTCACCACTGTTGGAGAGGTCTGATGACCTCTCCAATGATGTATGTAAAACTGATTCAAATTGGACATGTACAGCGATAGTCGAAAGTCGAGAACGAAAGTCGAAATGAGAAAAACTCAAGGGGTCATTCATATGCTCCAATGATGTATGTTAAACTGTTCTAAATAGCGTTAGCTTTCCCGAGCAATATTTCAGTTTCAGAGGATAACAGAGGATCATACAGGTCTATGTTTTTCCTGCGGCATACCAATGCACCACAGATATGAACTGTTTCAGTCATATATCTGCTTGGGTGTCTCCAAACACTGCTGATGGCCTTGCAGTAAACTTTAATTTGTGCAGTGGCGTGCTCAACAGCTACACGGTATCGTCTATGATAGCGGTTGAAACTTCCTGTAAGAGCGTGCATTTCGAAATTTTAGTAATTGTGATACAGTGAGTGGAGTTATCACTGAAAGACTGTTAGGATAAATTATATCTCCTAATAATGCACATTGATTTAGAAAAGGCAAAAAAGGCAAATCTCCAATTTGGCGCGTTAAACGGATCTGCTGTGCGTCATTCTAGTGGCCGAGAAAGCCAGACTCAATATAGCCAAAGGTACCCGAGCAATCAACCGTGATTTATGTATATAAACAATGGTAATGACGATGTCCAGAGGAACAATGTCCTTGATGTTTGTTTGGACGATAAATTTTGTGACTAGTCGCATCAGTATTACCTAAAGCTGCCTCAGTTTCATTCCATGTGCCCTCCATATTTCGCCACTCATCTAATGATGGCCAGCGAATATAACCTGCTAAACAAGTATAAAATACTTGAATAGCCGTCTGTGTCTCATTTTCAACTCACATTGAAAAGTGTTGAAAGCATTCTATATATCGGATATGTTCGTAACCACATACTAAATAAATGAACTCTATTGCGTTTCGACGATATATTTGGGAACTCGGGTAATTCTAGCATATTGACTAATTGAAGAAATGTTTTTGGATTCCACCCGTTGCTTGAAAAAACTCATATTGTTGACAACATATCATTTGAAAAACTTTTCTCCTAGAATACTGTCATAATCATAATGCAATTTGTTGCGAATATCAAGAAAAATGCGATTGGCGGTAAAAGGCACATAATTTCCCGAAGCCTATGCATATTTACGATAATGTACGAAATCGGGTGGCGGTTGGTACCAAGTATTGCCTAAATCAGCTATTGGAGTCTGCGAGTATTCACACACACACACACACACACACACACACACACACACACACACACACACACATATATATATATATAGAAAGTATACGTTTTGAAAGTGGTGATTGTGTACATTGTTTTCGAAACGGATTATAAAAACTTAATTAAAACGATAAGCAATGACCGTACACAATCACCACTTTCAAAACATATACTTTCAAAATCAAAGTAAATATTTCCTTAAAAATCCGTATTGAATCTGTTTCCAAATCCGAATGTATATGTATAGAGCTATGCAACTAGCCGAAAATAACTCGTGCAAGGCGTTGTCAAATGGTCGTTAATTTTCTATCCAGATTTTATTAACATGCTACACAGTCGTACACAGTCACCACTTTCAAAACGTGTACTTTCACAATCAAAGTACAGCTTTCAACATCATTTCAGACATATCACGGCGACAGCTCACATATACATGTATTTCTTGGGTTTCACCGGTACTAGGCTAGGGCTCTGAAGGGTTTTGCCTAACGACACTCCCGTGAAAAACCCAATGGATCCAGTGAGGCTCGAGTCTGGGGCCTCCAGGTCACGAGTCCAACACTTTACCACTGAGCCACGCAGGATACCCAAAATATATATGGCCAAAAGAGATATTTGTCCAAAACAGTTTATATCTATGGTGAACCGGTATGTTGTAGGATAGAAATAGGTCTTATCCTCTGAAACTTAATAATTAATGCACGAAAAAAGCTAACACTATTTGAATCAGTTTTACGAACTTCTTTCCGTGGAGCGCAGTTATACGACCCCGGAAGTTTTTCCGCTTTCGGCTTTCGTTCTCGACTTTCGACTCTCGCTGTACATGTCTATTACTCAACTGTGCATTATGTGAAACCATGCTCTGAGTACGTAGTCAGGAATGTAGTAAAGATGAAACCCAACTTATTTTAAATTTTCTTCTTTTGTTGAGGTGGTGTGCGAAACCTAACGAAGAATCCAGACTCAGATTGGATTTTGAATCTGATTCTGAGGTACCTAACATGGAAAAATCAATGACTAGCAAATAGTACCATTAAAAAACGCTACATTCAGTTGGGCGGCAATTGAAGACCAAACGTTGACAAGAGTGAAACTTAAACGAATTGACGATCTATACATAAACAAATACAATTTTACCCTAAAAGAATTAATCTAGGAGTGAGAACGACCTAAACAATAAGAGAATAGAAGCAAACTTGGGAATGCGCGTTTATGTTTCGGTCCCACTATTATGCGACAAAGAGCGTCAAGAAATGCCATGAAAAGACTATGGTTACCCTTTCACTGAAGAACAAACGCAAAGAGTTTGCAATAGTATTTTTAGTACGCAAGCATCCAGTCTGAAACCTGTTTCGCTACACAGAAAACCTACATTTTCCGTAAATATCAGCGTAATTATACCCTTGGTAAAGTCGATAAGCTTGTATTCTTGTGTCATGTCCGCCGCCGCTTGTTATATGTCCAGCATCGCCATCGTGCTTTCCATGCAAATAAAGAGAATATCCATTCTAGTTTTTTGAGGACAAACATATTTTGGAGAAGTTTCAACTAAGGTCAGCGGGAATGACAGGAAAAGACTGATCTGCGGGGCGAATGACTGATCGGACGAAAAAGTGAATTGAAATGTTTCGGTAGAGTTGTATTGTAGTATTTTGAGTACCATTTAATGCAGTTTGTAAATGCATATGCATCCTGAGATGGAAACCGAATGAAAGTAAAAAAGGTCCGTCAGAAAAACTGAAAATCGAAATTTATGCTGATTAGTGCTGCTGTCCGGAACCTAAAGTATTACAATGGTGACGAGGTTGTTTTACACTCTCCGTATAAAGTAAATATAACATGAAATATGGAAACATTCGGAAAAAATAGGACAGTTTCGACTGTAAGTCAAGTACCAGTTAAAGCAGTTTTTCATAGCAAATAATGTCGATGATAATGATCAGAAACGAGCTATTTCCCTGTCTCCTTGTGGATCTAACACCTACAGCATACTTTGTAATTAAATTGCACCTCAAAAGCCTGGTGGTAAGACGTAGTTGAAAATTATTGATATTAAATCACTTGCAACCCAAACCCCACATCAGTGCAGAACGATTTAAGTTTCATTGTAAGATGCAAAGTTAAAATGAAACTGTAACTATCTTTTTGACAGAATTGTGGCGGCTAACCGACTCCTGTGGGATTTGAACTTTTTTGGAAGAGGCGCTGAGAGATCTTTTTTGTCTGTGGGTTACGGAACAGTGTCATTTAGAGAACTTTATCGTCAGAAGCAGACTTAACTATGAAAAAGACATATCCTGTGGCTATAAGTATGGAAATGGCAGACAGTAAAGCATCAAAGTTCACAGGCTCTGCCCTAACGGAGATAAAGGCCCATAAAGTGTCCACAGTGTTTTAGGTGTGGTAAAACTAATCACGACAGTGAGTGTTTGTTTCACAAGAATGACAAATGTCATAGCTGTGACGGTCAAGGTACAATGCAAAGTTCGTGTTATGACAATGTGTTAGATGTGCAGTGTGAAATTATGGTATACATTTGAGATTCTGATCTAATTCTGCACAATGCATAACACTGTGAGCTTTTGAAAAAAAGATAATAATAATGAAAATATTTTGTTAAGCTAGTCTTTTATCGGTCTCTATTTTGTTTGAGGTTTTTTTTTTCTACCATATATGTTGCAGGGTTGTTTCCTTCCCTTTAAAGTGAATAATGGTGGGTTCTTAATTTTTGGGGAACTCCAGGAAAGTGACAACTACATTAAAGTTTCTTTCTATCCTTTAATCACCTTACTTCAGAGTCTGAACATCTCTACCCTGAAAAGGTATGTAAAAACAACACTAAATAAAACATTGCAGCAAAAGTAAAATATCACAAAAGAATGATGAATGAGTTATTTCAGTCACCTTTATGCAGTGTAGTTTAAGGTTGTAAAGGATTATTATGTCAGTTGCTGACATACAAATCCTTTACCCTTAGCTAAACAAACAAGCAAACAAATCAAACAATACAAAACATGGTTTTGAATATAAACTATACAAATAGTAAACAAAACTCTTATGCTAACTAATCTTATCACAAGGTAAGTTTAATCTAAGGAAAATGACAAATCTTAAATCTAAGGACTTCTAATTACTAAATAACAACAAATACATATGTCCTTACCAATTTGGGGAACTGGGTAAATTCACACTCCACACTGTTTCACGTGAGTCTTATCTCTCTGTGTTAATGTGACTGCTAGTGCTGAAAATATTAATAAAAGATGTGCAGGCTAGGGAAAGGTAAGAAGCTGGTTAAAAAGAGAAATGCCTTACTGTTCAAAATACAAAATGGAAATACTCTGGGAAAGAAGGATGAGAACAACTGTTAAGGGTAAATTGGTCAAACAATTAAAAGACTTCCAAAATCTTCAGCAAAATCATCCCAAAATGGCAACTTACATCAAATCCTTTCCTTTTTTCCACAATAATTTGTAATCCAGTAAGACAACAATGGTTTTCAAAGTGTACAACTGAAAGACTGAAGCGGGAATGAAAAATTCAAAAAGTCATGTGATTGATTGGAGGGAAATGATCGATCAAGCAGAACACAGGTAAAATGCAGACTGAACAAATAGGCATGTCATATAAAAAGTGACCCTACTACATATACATGTACCATAGCTCAGATTCACAAATGCTTTAAAAAAAAATGGTTATTCAGCTATTATGACAGCACAGTTTGTTGGAACGTTTTTGGCACAGATCTATCTATCCACTTGTGACGCTGCCTTTATGTTTTTCCAACTGGAGATAAAGAAATAAAAAATAGTGTACACTTCTTTAATTTCTAAATACAGCATTTTAAGTGCTAAAGGACACTTTAGATAAGAAATAAGTAGCTATGTCACAGGGGTGATGTCTGTTAAATCGATGTTACCGAAGTCAAATGTTTGACTCTAAACTGTTAAACACAAAGGAGCCATACTCTGTGAAAAGGGGGTTTAATACATCTACAAAAAGTATCGACCCAGGTCAGATTGTACTGTCTGTGTAGGCTGACCTGGACCGAAGCTTTTTGCTATTGGTCCATTTTCTGCATGTCAAAGGACCAGTGTACCTCATTTTTCATCCGGTTTTTAGACAACATAGATGCTATAGAATCATAATAGTATGAAAACTTACTTGGTATCATGCATCACGTAGATGCATTAAGCCCCCATTTTGCCAGAGCATGGCTCAAATGTATTGTGACATATAGACGCAAAAACCCTATACAGCAATATTTCTGTTTTATTTTCACTGGAAATGTCTCATTCTTTTGGTTAACCTTTTACCACACAGTTCTAAGTTTTAACGACCCTGGGAAACAGGAAATTTGAAAACATTGTGGGAAAAGGAGAAAATACTGGTAACCAGCATTTTCTCCTTTCCCATAATGTCTTCTTATCTACAGAAACAAATGATACGATGGAACAGTTGCCAATGATTTTGGGTGTATGTCTGTATATCCGTGCGTGCGTGCGTTAGTACATGCGTGCGTCCGTCCGAATTTGTCAAGACCGAAACTTTTACAGTTATGGATGCATTTCAGAATGATTTGGTCTCCTTTATGAGTAGAAGTGCCATTTGAAACATTTATTCAGGTTGGTCCAAGGTTAAGGTCACACTTAAAGGTCAAATGATGAAATAGAATGGAGCTTGTCCAAGCTACAACTTCTACATTTCTGGATTTAAAATTAATTTTACACATATAATCTTCTTTATCAGTAGAAATGCTATTGGAATCATTTGTTCAGTTAGGTCCAAGTTCAATGTCACACTGAAAGGTCAAATGACAAAACTGTCATTAATAGAGCATGTTCTGAGCCATAAATCACATGTTTTGGATAGATTTCAATGTTGTTTGGCACAGTTATTCTCCTTTATGAGTAGATGTGTCATTTAAAATCCCCCATGGCCGGCTCGATATTTTGCCCTTTGGCAATTCTCTAGTTTAATATCATTATTTTGTGCAAATATATTAAGAAAAAAGTTCTTCCGATGGCTCCCGATGGTTTTGCCAAAAGTTGGGGCTATCATATGATAGAAAAAAAGCACTTTTTAGCCCATTTGAGCACAAAGCGCTGAGTTTTTGTGATCATCCTGTGTCCATCGTATGCTGTCCGTCGCCTGTCGTTCGGGCGTCAACAATTACCTTGTTTACACTCTAGAGGACACATTTTCAGTCCAGTACTCATAAAACTTGGTCAGAATGTTTGTCTCGAATATAACTCGGACAGGTTTGAAAATTGGGTCATGTCGAGTCAAAAATTAGGTAATTGGACCAAATGATAGAAAAACTTGCTCACACTCCAAAGACCACATTTTCGGTCCAAAACCAACGAATCAGATTGATCAGATTGTTTGTCCTGTTAATTTCTAGGACAAGTACGAAATGGATCATATTGAGAGTAGTAATGGAAGGTAGAGTAAGGATATGGCTCAATTTTTGTCCTTATTCTACTACCTCCCCTGAGAGGGTTTTGTACCCGGTTTGCCTACCCGAGGGTAGGTAAACCGGGTATTTTTGGAGAGATTTGAAGAAATTTCGACAAAACCGGAAGTAGATACCTCCAAAAGTCCGCCATTTTGAATTCTGACGGATAGACACTCTGGGTATGAAACCCTCTCAGGGTAGAGTCCCTGGGTATTTTCATTGAGCTGGACTTAGACTTTTTTCTGCATCTATGAATGATTTCTCTCTCTCTAAAAAGCCGAACCATTGAGTTGGACTTAGTTTTTTTCACCCTATGGATGATTTCTTCTCTCTAAAAGCCTGACCATTGAGTTGGACTTAGACTTTTTTCTGAGTTTTTTACTCTTTGGAGTGTAACTCTTTGGAGTGTAACTCTTTGGAGTGTAACTCTTCTAAAAGAAAGAAGTTTGACAATTTGGAGAAAAAAGATAGAACTTTCGTGGTAAATGGTTAGTCCTGAAAAGGACTGTTGGGTTAGCCCTGAAAAGAGCTGTGACAATTTGAAGAAATGACAATTTGAAGATAGAACTTTCGTCTGACGATTTTGAAGAAATGACAATTTGAAGAAAAGATAGAACTTTCGTCTGACAATTTGAAGAAATGACAATTTGAAGAAAAGATAGAACTTTTCGTCTGACAATTTGAAGAAAGATAGAACTTTCGTGGTAGATGGTTAGCCCTGAAAAGGGCTGTTGGGGTGGTCCTAAAAGGACCTGGTTTGGAGGTTGTGTTTTTAAGCACAACCTCCAACTTTTCTGCAGGCTGGGCAGCTGCTCGCTGCCCGCCTCTTTAACCTTTTCAGCTCCTGAGCGGATAACTCAAATCGCAGCGAAAATACTGGCTCGTTGTCATCATCCCAGCTTTCTGTTTTCGGTACGACGACCTTCTTCTTCTTCGACAATAGAGCGAGCTCCCAAAAATCCATATCCATAAGTGCTATTTCCATCTTATAGCGAGTCGAAGAAATGAACAATGTGTGGGAAATAACGCTGGGTTTTATAGCTTTACAGGAGGATTGAACTAGTTGACCTATGACGTCATTTTCTCCTATGTTTTTCCCGCGTCGGCGTTTCATGCTGTTTTGGCTCCAAATTAACGTTGTCCAATCAGAATTATCGTTGTTTTTTCTAATGGTAAATGTTTTATTGTTGACCAATCCATAGTTTTGTTACATTTTTTCTTGTTCTGATCAGAAAAAACTAGAGTTTGACTATCCTATGACTTTTTTGATTATGAGTCTTCTGACAAAATGAAAAGAAAGATGTTTCATTGAAGATAGCTAGCCCTGAAAAGGGCTGATTTTGTGCAGAATACACTTTTTTATCCTCCACCTCTCTTTCTTTTCCATTGTTTCCATTCTATCTAGCATTTTTTATTAGATGGTCAATTTGATACCTGATATATCTGAAACGTTCTCTTTCTTCTAACCAGAAGAGCAATGAGAGGAAAAAAATGTCAATCCAAACATTATGGGATACTGACTCAGCTTTTACGATAGTTAATGGTGAATGAGAAAAATTAATCAAAAGTTTAGTGTTTTATATGTGCAATGGGTCACTTTTTAGGCTTTTTGATTGTGAGTCTTTTGACAATTTTGAAAAAGATAGAACTTTCGTGGTAAATGGTTAGTCCTGAAAAGGACTGTTGGGTTAGCCCTGAAAAGAGCTGTGACAATTTGAAGAAATGACAATTTGAAGATAGAACTTTCGTCTGACAATTTTGAAGAAATGACAATTTGAAGAAAAGATAGAACTTTCGTCTGACAATTTGAAGAAATGACAATTTGAAGAAAAGATAGAACGTTCGTCTGACAATTTGAAGAAAGATAGATCTTTCATGGTAAATGGTTAGTCCTGAAAAGGACTGTTGGGTTAGCTCTGAAAAGAACTGTTGGATTAGCCCTGAAAAGGGCTGTTTTGGAGGCTGTGTGTTTTTCTCTACCGACAGCTTTTCTTTGGCTTTTTAGGGATCTTGAAATCAACGTAAACATCAATGTTTTTCCCCGTATTTGCCTTGGCCTGTCATTATTGGTGTAGTTGGCTTTTGATCAACTCGCTGTTTCTTGTGGAGATGACTATCGTCTTCCTCTGATTTCCGTTTTGTTGTTTTTCTTGGGTTTGTTGTTCTTGGTTGATTTTCCTTTGGCTGATTTTTCTTCACAACAGTTACGATAGAGTCCACTAACTTGTGAAGATTGGTTTTATCAAACTCAAACCCCGCAGGGATCTTCACAGGAACTGTTGAAATGCACTGACTCTGTTGCCGTAGTGTCTTAATATTTTTACTGAGCTGCTCGGTGTTTGTGTTTAAAGTTTTAATTTCCTCCAAATGTTGGTTAAAAGTCTCCAATTGTTCTAAGATCCGAGTCATCATGGAATCTTGTTTTGAATTTAACTGTTTCATCTCTTCATAAATGTTGTCCAACACCGTCGGTGGATTGATGATTGTCGAATTTATAACTGATGAAAGAACATCTCCATTGTTTTCCACTGGTGGGAAATCGTCCAAGTTGATTTCATCTAAGTTGTGCTTCATATTGAAACTGCTTCCGAATATTGATACTGCTTCCGAATATTGATACTGCTTTCGAAGTGATCGTTAGCTGAGAGTCAAAGAAATGATGATTGTATAAAATAACGCTGGGTTTTATACTTTTACAGAGGATTGAAAATTTAAGAGCGCGGACCTGGTGGGAAACACCAGGATTGTACTGTGTGACACTGAAAAATGGAGTGGTGAAAAAACACCGATATAACTATCGATTTAATTGGACAATGTTAATGAAAACGCCAAAAGTGTTCCAGGTTGCCTACCCTGAAGGAATTTATCCCTATATCACTGAGGTGAACTTAGTTTTTTTCACCCTATGGATGATTTTTCTCTCTAAAAGCCTAACCATTGAGTTGGACTTAGACTTTTTCTGAGTTTTTTTACTCTTTGGAGTGTAACTCTTCTAAAAGAAAGAAGTTTGACAATTTGGAGAAAAAAGATAGAACTTTCGTGGTAAATGGTTAGTCCTGAAAAGGACTGTTGGGTTAGCCCTGAAAAGAGCTGTGACAATTTGAAGAAATGACAATTTGAAGATAGAACTTTCGTCTGACAATTTGAAGAAAAGATAGAACTTTCGTCTGACAATTTGAAGAAATGACAATTTGAAGAAAAGATAGAACTTTTCGTCTGACAATTTGAAGAAAGATAGAACTTTCGTGGTAGATGGTTAGCCCTGAAAAGGGCTGTTGGGGTGGTCCTAAAAGGACCTGGTTTGGAGGTTGTGTTTTTAAGCACAACCTCCAACTTTTCTGCAGGCTGGGCAGCTGCTCGCTGCCCGCCTCTTTAACCTTTTCAACTCCTGAGCGTCTAGCTCAAAACGTAGTGAAAATGGCGGTTCATTGTCGTTATCCCAAGATTCGGTTTTTGGTACGAAGTGCTTTTTGGCTGCTGCCTCTATCTTGGCTGGTGTTTCTTTCTCCATTGCGCAAATGAAAAATGATGAATGTATGGAAATATCGCCGGGTTTTATAGCTTTACAGGAGGATTGAACTAGTTGACCTATGACGTCATTTTCTCCTATGTTTTTTCCCGCGTCGGCGTTTCATGCTGTTTTGGCTCCAAATTAATGTTATCCAATCAGAATTATCGTTGTTTTTTCTAATTGTAAATGTTTTATTGTTGACCAATCCATAGTCTTGTTACATTTTTTCTTGTTCTGATCAGAAAAACTAGAGTTTGACTATCCTATGACTTTTTTGATTATGAGTCTTCTGACAAAATGAAAAAAAAAGATGTTTATTTAAGATGGTTACCCCTGAAAAGGGTTGCTTTTTTGTGCAAAATACATTTTTTATCCTCCTCTCTTTCTTTCGATTGTTTCCATTCAATCTAGCATTTGTAGCAGATGGTCAATTTCATACCTGATATATCTGAAACGTTCTCTTTCTTCTAACCAGAAGAGCAATGAGAGGAAAAAAATGTCAATCCAAACATTATGGGATACTGACTCAGCTTTTACGATAGTTAATGGTGAATGAGAAAAATTAATCAAGAGTTTAGTGTTTTATATGTGCAATGGGTCACTTTTAGGCTTTTGATTTTATCCCTATATCACTGAGTTGGACTTAGTTTTTCTGCACCTACGAATGATTTTTTTCTCTCTAAAAGCCTGAACACTGAGTTGGACTTAGTTTTTTCTTCACCTATGAATGATTTTTTCTCTCTAAAAGCCTGAGTACTGAGTTGGACTTAGTTTTTCTGCATCTATGGATGATTTCTTCTCTCTAAAAGCCTGAACACTGAGTTGGACTTAGTTTTTCTACATCTATGGATGATTTTTTCTCTCTAAAAGCCTGAGCAGTGAGTTGGACTTAGACTTTTTTTCTGAGTTTTTCACTCTTTGGAGTGTAACTCTTTGGAGTGTAACTCTTTGGAGTGTAACTCTTCTAAAAGAAAGAAGTTTGACAATTTTGAAGAAAGATAGATCTTTCGTGGTAGATGGGTAGCCCTGAAAAGGGCTGTTTTTAGAGAAGGACTGATTTTTAGAGAGAAGGAATCAACTTGAAAATGTTTATTCAGTATCAGTCGATTCGCTGTCTGACTCACTCCTTTCAGCGACGATTTGCTCGCGGAAAAGACGGTCTACCTGCTCAGTTTTTGAAATAACATACTGAAAATACATTTCAAGCGTGCCTTCAATGATCATTTCCTTCATCCGAAGGTTATAACAGAACACCCTGTTATTCGCAAGCTCAGCCCTCTCGTAACGCTTTCTTACTTCAGCTAAGCGTTGTTGAAGTAAAATGATCTGCCTCTTAGCTCTTCTTAACTGTCGCTCGGCATCCATCCAGGTAAAGCGTATATCGAGTGATGGTCTTGAAGCCATTGTGAAAATGAAATGTATGGAAAATATATCGCAGAGATTTATAGCTTTTCAGACGGATTGACCTACTTGACTCATGACGTCATTTTCTCCTATGTTTTTCCCGCGTCGGCGTTTCATGCTGTTTTGGCTCTGAATTATTAATGTTGTCCAATCAGAATTACCGTTTTATTTCTAATGGTAAATGTTTTATTGTTGACCAAACCCGTAGTTTTGTTACATTTTTTCTTGTTCGGGTCAGAAAAAACTAGAGTTTGACTATTCTATGACTTTTTTTAGTTTTGGCTGTAAGTCTTTTGAGTTTTGACAATTTTGAAGAAAAGATAGAACTTTCGTGGTAGATGGGTAGCCCTGAAAAGGGCTGTTTTGTTTTGGAGGCTGTGTTTTTTCGTCTCACGTTGTTTTTTCCACTTCTAATGACAGCATCCGAAATTCGCCTGGCAAATGGGGCATGCTTCAACTCTTTTTCTGATTACCATTGCTCCATTATCGAAAGTAATCTTCCTCCCAAATTTGACATCAACCAAAATGACATCCGGCGTTGTCTTTAAAAATAGTTGAACTAATCTTTCGCCGAGATCTTTGTATGGCTGTGTTATACGTTGTAGTTGGTTTTGTTCCTCCTCTCCTACGAGATGAGTGTTTAGTTGCAATAACTGCTGTCCGGCATTTAGATACTCTTGGAGAGCCTCACGTAGTTGATAATTTATCTCCTCCATATTGATACTGCTTCCGAATATTGATACTGCTTTTGAAGTGATCGTTAGCTGAGAGTCAAAGAAATGGTGATTGTATGAAAATAACGCTGGGCTTTATACGTTTACAGAAGATTAAAAATTTTTAAAGAGCACGGACCTGGCGGAAAGCACATACATTTTTTCCCATCCTACGTTTCATGCTAATATAGCAAAAAATGTAGACAGAACAAGTCTTCGGGAAAAACAGAATGAAGAGCTCTATTGTTTTTTGAACTTTTATTTATTGAATAGAACCGAACAATGAACATATTATCTCCTTTTACATCTACCGCTGATTAGGTCTAGATCTATATGCAGTGATGAAATATTCCCGTAAAATGGTCTTTACGAGTGTGTGAACCAATAATTATTCCAAGTTATTTTTCTGGACATAAATTAACGAAAGTGTCAATGAACTGCCTTTCTTTTGTTAAGGAAATCAGGGATATTCACCCTATTTTACATGTACAAATCTACGAAAGAAAAATGCTTTCTACTTTCGACAACGCGCAAAATTCGAACTCACACCCTTTGATTTCAAGATCTAGAATCTAGCTCGTCATTCGAATTAATACATCTATATATGTTCCACAAATAATTCACGTCGCTCGTATTGAGGCTTTACCTTTTTAATCGATCGGCTTTAAAGCCGAGCGATTAGAGAGATGGCAAATTTCGGAAAGCCGTGAATTGAACGCAAACAAATGTAACTGCTACCAGTCACAACCCTCACCTACGACTTTTTAACGCCTCGCAGTTCGGTCGTGACCTTATTACAAAAACTACTTTTTCGTCCAGGTGAGCGCGGGAACTGAGTGTGTAAAAAGTCTAAAACATAATCCGGACCTCAAATCATCTGCTGTTCAATAAATAGCGGTAAAGATCTGTTTATCATTTAGTTGTATTATTCTCAAGGCAACAGCCTGACATCTTGGTTCAATTAACTTTCAAAAAAAAATTGCTATATTGAATAAACATGCGCAAGGATATCAGTCATTTGCTATGCACTGGTGTGACGAAAAATCAGAACAGGGTTTTCACACAACAATTCTTGAGGAGCGCTTCTATGCAAAAAGGGAAAAATAGTCACGTGACATAAACAAGATTAGCGGATAACGAATCAGAACGTTTCCCAAGGGTATCCTGAACGTATCACGTGATCTTTACGTCGCTTCTTACTCTTACAACAGACGCCTTATTGGAAAGGAAAACTAGGTGGGAAGAAGAAAACAGAACGAGAGACAAATACTCGTCTAAATGTAAGTTCTTTTCTGTTAATTTTCTAAGTTTATCATACATCTGATTTGAAAATATTTGACCCCGAATTGTTTTTTTTTTCTTTGAGTTATTTAGAAGCAAATTTCGAATTATCACAGTGGTGATTGCTTGCATCAAACCCCTTGCATGCATCAGGATCACGATATAAATATCGCTAGATTCAGCTTGATTCACTCGTCACAGATTTGATTCGACCATTGTGTTTTGTACTGATCGAGTGCGTATAAGGGAGCGTCAGAACGGCGATAGGTGCTATTTCATTCTGCATTTGTAATATTGAAAGTTAAGTTGTGGGGTCGGAAAATCACTAGTCTAATGTGTGCTCTTGGTAAGTAGACGAATGTTGTGCAGGTCTGGGCGGTACAGACGGCAGGGCTTCTGTTCCTGATGGAGTTACCTCCTGATTGATTAATCATCCCACTGTAAATATTACTTACAGTAATTGAAATTGTTGAGTTGAGTATCTGAACACGATATCTGGTTTCTAAACTATGAATTTGCAGTGAGGCAGTAACTATCGTTCACCAAAACACTTTAGAATTCCAAAGCCATTACATAGGGTTTGCAGATGACACAGAATCTTTTTAGTCATTGCATTACATTGCTGAAATGCTGTGAAACATTTTGACCTGTTTATACATGTAAATCATATTCAAAGTTTTGCTTTAGATTTTGAACAATATTTGGTTTCCACAATATATCCATAGATGTAGCCAGGATTAAAATATTTAGATGGACAGCAAGCTGTATGATGTCATTTGCTTGATAGGGATAGTGTGACTTTACATGAAACAGCATTTATAGTAATATGGAGAGGAATTCCCTTGACATCAGAGCATCAATTTTACCCACATCTATTTTGGTTTGAAAAAGTGCACATATCTAGAAAAAATTCTGTTTGTATTGTAATTGTGATTTACAAATTTTGTCAGGGATTTTTTCTATACACACATGCACATTGTGCCTAATCGGCTCTACGTCGTTGATACTGTATTTTATTGATGATGCAAAGTTGAGTTAAGATTGACTGAAAATATGGCATGGTGTTTTAAATTGTGAAATTGTTGGTCAAAGACCATTTTTTGGACAACATAAGTTTACTTGCATTTAATGTAGGTTCCCTGGACTGCTAGTAAGCCTCTGGCGTCTAACTGTCCCTCTGTTTGGTTTCTAACTGTGTTGGAGTGTTGTAGCAGCTTTGAATGAATTTGACGGGATTGTTTATCCAATGTCCCTACTGTCAGTGGGTGCTGTGACAATATCATTGCTCAAAGAATTCCATATATCAAGAACTCGGTTACTGAAATAGTTTTTTCCTGATTTCTGTTTTGGATCATCCTTTCACACAATATTGGACAACAACTGGTCTAACATCAGCCATTGCAAATTGATTTAGCCAAGACAGTGTTAACTGTTTACATTTTTAAATGGGTTGTTGGTTGACATTTTTTCAGACCTTTGCATGAACTGATCAAAATTTTATTGCCTTGAAAAAGATGTACAAGGATGGCAGTTTTCCTTGTCTGTCAGGAAGTGTAAATTCTTAGAACCAATTATTTTATTTTGTTAAAAGAGCAATATAATTCATCAAATATATCTTGGAAATAAATCTATGGAAGTTGAATTCTTGGAAGTTACAGATTCTTGCGTGATTCTTGGGGAAAAAAATCTTGGAATTACTTTGTTAAGCAGAGAGTAGGTATTTTTGAAGGATCATACCCTTCTTGTAAGAGTAAGTTTAGTATGTGAAAGCAATAAAGAAAAGGTTTTACAACTTATGTATGAAATTTATGCTGAAGTCATAGAGAACTTGAAAACATTCTGATTATCAATTGTGTTCTTCAACGCATTTATTGAAATAGATAGGGCATAAGAAACTGAAACAACCAAATTCCATGTATCAATGCAAATCAAGTATTCTGATTTAATTTACTCGTACTACAAGTGAACATGTATTCGTTGATAGCTCAAGGAAATGTAAACCAAGCAGCAGATTGTTTTCCTGTTTTGGCAAGAGGAAGGCAGTGTGTGCCATGTAGCCTTATGTATTTGTTTATGATAAAAGGTGGTAAGCATCCAAAGGACATGGCTTGTGAAGACCTGTTTAATATTCTAAAAACAGGTAGTAGTCTCTACTGTGGAATGCATAATGAGCCTTCTTACAATTTGAATAATTACAATGGCTTGGTTGACCCTGGATGTGTTCCACAAAAGATAACATACAATGGAACCTCATTCTTTCTTAGACACATAGGTGTAAAATCTGGATTAATGACTGAATGTATGGATAAATCATTTGATTTATTTGCTCAACAATTGATTGGTAGTTGTTTGTTGTCAAACTACTTGATCATAATGTTTGCCGGGTTATCTGTTGGTGTCTATAAGGAGGGTAGCATGTTTTATGTCTTTGGCAGTCATGCTAGAAACAAATTTGGTGCCTTTTGTCCAAATGGTTCCTGTGTTTTAGGGGCATCATCTGATATATGTAGATACCTTTGTTATTTGATAACATCAATGGGATATGATATAGGTACTGTACAAATTGACATACACTCATATTCCCTACTTAAACATTGGCAAGAATATTCAATTGCATTTAAGATACTGGACAATGAGTCTATGTTTGAAATCCAACATTGTAAGAAAAGAAAAAGGTTATGTAAAGCTGATGTTACAACTCCAAAAGTACACATTGCTACCATGAAGGATAAAAGTATTTCTGAGGATGGTGCTGATGATGGTTTTTCATTAGCTTTAAAATTTCATGATATGATTTCTGCTGGGCCAGATTGTGTTTGTGCATGTTGTACACAAACCTTTTTCAGACATTTTGTCAGAAAAATAAAAGATTTAAATGAGCAAACACTGGGTATTTCTAAAATATACCTCTCAAATGTAGATTATAAAGAATGGATTTGTGTTGAATGTCTAAATTCTATCAGAAAAAAATGCACTCCAAAGTTTTGGGTCCAGAATGGGCTTCAGTTCCCTTCACAGCCACATGAGCTAAAACTCACACACTTAGAGGAGAGATTGGTAGCCCCAAGAATACCATTTATGCAGCTTCGTGAGATGCCTAGAGGTGGGCAGCTGAATCTGCGAGGAAATATTGTTAATGTACCAGCTGATGTTAACAGTACTATCAAAACTTTGCCAAGATTGCTGCATGAAAATGAAACTATTATGTTGAAATTGAAACGCAAATTGGCTTACAAACATCATGTAGCTTTTGAAAATATCCGCCCAAATAAAGTCTATGATGCTGCAAAGTGGCTCATTGATAATAGCTCTCTTTTTAAAGGAGAAGGTATTGTTTTAAATGAGAACTGGTTACAACAGCCTGTTGACATGCAGTGTTATGATTTAAACACTGATTCGGTCAATGATGACACTCAAAGTCATGAAGAAATAAACCATGAAAGTAAAAAGAATGAAGAAGAGGATACATGGACAGAGGATGACAATTTTCATGATAGACTTATTGGAAACTTAGACACATGTCTTCAGCCTGCAGACTATAGAGAATTCAATCAAATAATATCTGTTGCTCCAGCAGAGAAGAGTTCTCCAATCAGTCTATTCCAGGATATTCATTCGGAGATTTTAGCATTTCCCAGTATATTTTGTGGCCAACAAAGGAAAGACAATCAGTAGCGCAAAGTGCCTCTTCATTACAGTGATATTTGCAAATGGGAACTACACAATGTTGATAGACGTGTGGCTCAAAGTATCCCGAACATTTTTTTCAAACTAAAAAGGCTTCAGATTAAGCAAGTGAAAGACAAGGTTTCTCTTGCAATTAGAAAGTGTAAAACTGGGGGCAAAAAAACTTACAGCTGGAAACTTGTTAAACCCAGGCTTTGTTCAAGACCTAACTATGCAAAATGATGGATATCGAGTCCTTAGAACTTTGCGTGGATCACCACCATATTGGGAACAGGCAAAGCGTGATGTATTTGCCATGATTGGACAGCTTGGTTTACCTACATGGTTTTGCTCCTTCTCTGCAGCAGAGACAAAATGGGTGCCACTTCTAAAATCCCTTTCAAAACTGGTTAAAGGAAAGGAGATAACAACTGATGAAGCTAAGACAATGTCATGGCAACGTAAGTGTGAACTTATAAAGGCTGATCCTGTTACTTGTGCCAGGTATTTTAACTTTCGTGTAGAGAAGTTTGTTAGTAATGTGTTAAAGCATTGGTCAATGCCTGTTGGTAAAATAACTGATTACTTCAATCGTGTAGAGTTTCAGCAGCGAGGATCCCCACATATCCATATGTTGATGTGGATTGAAAATGCTCCTGTACATGGCAAAGCACCAGATTCCTCAGTTACTGCTTTTGTGGACAAGTATGTAACATGCTATAAAGATGACAGAATTGCAGAGTTGGTTAATTACCAAACACATAGACATGCAAGTACTTGCAAAAAAACGAGGAAAGAACAAATGTCGATTTGAGTTTCCAATTTTTCCCATGCCAGAAACAATAATTCTTTATCCGTTCGATAATCAACAGGAGAAAAATGCACATTCTGAATTAGCTGAAAGGATAGTGGTTTTGCTAAATGATTTGTATAAGAACTCTGATGATATTTCTTTTGAGAGATTTCTACAATTACTTGAAATGGACTTTTCAAGGTATTTGCTAGCAGTGCGTACAACCTTGACCAGGGCGAAAGTGTTCTTAAAGCGATCTGTTGTAGAAAGTAGGATCAACAACTACAATAGTGTGCTCCTAAGAAGTTGGATGGCAAACATGGACTTGCAATATATATTTGATCCATTTTCATGTGTTTCGTACATTGTGTCCTATATATCAAAAGGTCAGAGGGGGTTGTCCAATTTGCTTCAGGATGCATGTGTGGAGGCACAGAGGGAAGACAGTGACATTAGACAGCAGGTTAGAAGGATTGGAAATCAATTCTTGTCTAATGTTGAAATTGGAGCTCAAGAAGCAGTTTACCCAATTTTACAAATGCCATTGAGAAAGTGTTCCAGAGATGTTGTTTATGCAGATTTGAATCTAGAACTTGTCTTATTAAACCTTGGTCACAGCTGAAAGACTTGCCAGAAAATTCAGTTAATGTTGAAATGGACAGTACACTGAAAAGGTATAAAAGAAGGCCAAAAATTTTAGAGATGATGTGTTATGCTGATTTCATTGCATGGTTTGATTTGCATAAAACAAAGAGGGTAGAAAATGATCATAAAAGTGCTGAACTTCCTGAAACTGAGTATGAACTGAATGGTGACGATACTGATTCTGATGATGAGACAGATAAAAATGTCGAAAGTGGCGAGGTAATAGTCTTTCACTGTGGTACCTGTATTAGGAAAAGGCATTTTCAAAAACTTTTATACACACATATAACACCACTGAATAAAGACAAAGAAGAACATTTCCGTGAAAAATTGATGCTGTATACGCATTGGAGAAACGAGAGTTTACTAATGAACGGGTACTCAACATATGAAAAGAGTTATGAAATGTTTGTTGATGAGATAAATAGGAACAGAGTACATTACGAAAGGTGTGATTTAGATGATGGATTAGATTTCAGTGACATTGCATTTGAAGATTGCGATACAAGATCAGTAAATATGGAAGCAGAGTTTCAGAATGCTATGGATATGGATGAAGGAATTACAGTAGCTAATGACTATGGTTGTTTTGATCCAGGAACAGTTATCAATGAACTCAATTATGATCTAGGAGAGGATATTTGTGCTAATGTGAGATGCATACCTGAACCATTACCTCAGAATGAGATTGATGATCATGAATATTTCGAACATGTTCGGAAACTAAATTTTGAACAGAAAAAATTTTTCTACCATATATTACACTCTGTTAAAATGGCATCTTTGCCGTTTTATATATTTCTTTCGGGTGGTGCCGGTGTTGGAAAGAGTGTTCTTGTTAGATGTATTTATCAAGGTTTGCTGAAGTTCTTAAACCTCCAACTGGAAAAGCTGCTCATAATATTGGAGGCAGTACTATTCACTCAGCCTTTTGCATCCCTGCTAGTCAAGGCTTTAACTTTAAGCCTCTTGACATGCAGCAACTGAATACATTGAGGTCAAGATACTACAACCTAAAGATTGTTATAATTGATGAAATATCCATGGTTGGTCGGGGTATGATGAACTTCATAAATCTAAGACTTCAAGAAATTACAGGGTGTGTAAAACCCTTTGGTGGTTTAAGTATTCTTGCTGTAGGAGATTTGTATCAGTTGAAACCAGTAATGGATTCATGGATATTTTCTGAAACCTGCTCAGCACTTAGTCTTGCTACCCTTGCAAGTAATCTTTGGGTAGAATTGTTTGATTTATTTGAACTGTATGAAATTATGCGCCAAAAAGACGACCTTAGGTATGCAGAACTGTTGAGCAGATTACGTGAGGGTATCCATACAGAAGACGATATATCTGTCTTAATGTCTAGAATGGTTGAATCAAGTGAAAAGCAAAAGTTCAAAAATTTACCACACTTATATTGCACAAAGAAAGATGTGTTTGCTCACAATCACAATGTTCTAGATGATATGGATGTCACTGAAAAAGTCACCATTGAAGTTGTAGATGATATTTCAGGCAATGTTAGTAAGTCTCTACGTGGAATTGTATTAAATAAGGTTCCTTCTGACTCAGCATTGACAATGGGTTTGCAGAAAAAACTCACTCTTGGCATTGGATTAGCTGCTGAGATTTCACTTGATATTGATACAGAGGATGGTCTTACAAATGGATCTGCATGTATAATAAAAAAATTCGACTTTCGAGTACCAGGCTCGCCAAGGTGCAGCATAATTTGGGTTGAGTTTGATGAGGAGTTGACAGGGAGAAAATGTGGTTTGAAGTATCGTCACTTATACAATAAAGATATCCAATTATCTTGGACACCAATTTTGGAAACATGTCGGAAATTTTCTTTCAAATACTATAAATCTTACTTAATTGCACGTCGCCAGTTTCTCATATATGTGTCTGCTGGAAAAACCATACATAAAGCTCAAGGTTCTACTCTAAAAGAAGCAGTTATGCATTTTGGGTCTCGAAAAACTGACCACATTCATTATGTCGGATTAAGCAGGGTGACATCTTTGTCTGGGGTGCACATTACAGAGCTTAACTCTTCGAAAATAAGCATTTCTGCAGATGTTGCAACAGAAATGCACAGATTACGTTCAGAGAGAAAACTATCTTGCGTGCCTCAAAACCTGGCAGACATTGATTCCAGCTTGTACAAAGTCTGTTTTCAGAACTGCAGATCATTGCAGAAACATTTCCTTGACCTGAAGTTTGATGGCAATATGCTGTGTGCAGACATTCTTGGCTTAGTGGAAACTAGAGTTGGAGAGGACCCATGTCATATGTTTTCGCTTGATGGCTTTGATTTCATTGGGTCAACCTTAGATAAGGTTCCACATGGTATCTCAGTGTACGTGAAAAAATCATTAAATTTTGAGAAGTTGGATTGTGATACAGTTTGTGGCATAGAATATGTCTTGGTACATGTACACAGCATAGGCATTTTTGGATTTGTGTATTGTCCACCTATAAGATCAACCAAGTCAAATCTAACATGCTTGCTTAGTAGATTAAAGTCAAAAATCTGTCAGTATAACAATTCTCAAAACACGACAGTGACACTGATTGGAGACTTTAACTTTGATTGGCAAACAGATGTTTCCTTCTCTGAAACTTTTGAGCAATCTTTAATGTTGAAGCTTATACCAACTGCAGTCTCCACTGATTATGGCTCTTGCATTGACCATATATACTCAAACATTCATTGTGAAAAAATTATAAGATCAGGTACTTTGGAGTCCTACTTTTCAGACCACAAACCTCTGTTTCTAGTAATTGACTTGTAAATTTGAAATACAAATTTTAAACAAAAATTTCACAATTGCTTCATCATGAGGGGAAATTTTCAGGGTTATACTTGTGATTTCAGGGTTTTTAGGCTATCAAAAGGTCAGTTTTTCTTCATAATTATTAGTAAGGTTTTGAGGTTTTTGAAAAATCTTACCTTCACCCATGCTTTTTAACCAAAGTGCAATCTTTCGTAGATTGCGCTTTAACCTTAAAATAGAAGTTAATTGGAAACTTTTAAGTCCCTGCCTTTGTAGCAAATCTGCAGCAGGTGACTTTATCATGGTAAAGTAGTTGGAGCAGCTGGAAGAGATAGCAAAAAACAGTGATTAGAAATGTTGTGGGTTAAACAGGTTTTGAGATGCTGTACAACAGTTCATTTAAACTATTCTTTCAAAAGTCAACAGATATCTGTAGAAGACATTTGTGGCACAAATGATAGTCTTTGTTTTTGAAAGTGGAAGGATCATTGAAAGAAGTTGGATAAATACTGTATTTTCTCCTTTTTCAACAAAGCTTTCATCAACTTTCTATATGTTTGTCAAAACATTGGTTCGTGTCCAAAACAGTTAACTCTTACCACAGAATGCTATTTTAGACTGGTCCATATTGATAGCATTTGCAGAGGACAAATTATATGTTGCTCAGATGATTAGATGTGTTCCTGAAGGTTAGAAAACATGGTGGGAAAAGGAGAACAAGCTTGGTATATGTCACCAGGATTGCTAGTTACTAGCATTCCTTTTCCCATAATGTCTGATTTCCCAGGGTCGTTAAAAATTTGGGTCGTTTGGTAAAGGGTTATAGGAGAGAAATAACTGCCATGAAGATTTCATTATAGTAACATGTTTCTGTCACATTTACAAGACTTGCACAACACCATTTAACCCTTTCCCAAACAAGCCCTGGTTTTCACGTGTCTGCAGTACAAGTCTTTTGAAAACACTGTTGGAAGAGGAGAAATTGCTCGTAATGAGCAATTTCTCCTTTTCCTACAGTGTTTTCTACTCTTTTTGAGAACTTTCTGCCATGTTCATCAAATTTAAAATTGTCATCTGCAAACTCTTTCAATTTGGACCAGTCTAAAAATTATCGTTTGGGAAAGGGTTAAGTGAAGCTTGGTTGTTAGATGACATGTTGGGATTTTATTATCATTCTGCGGCATTTTGCAAATAGGCCCAGAAAGGACTATGATGTCTGTTACAGAAATAATTCAAAACTGAATCCCATGGTACATGTATTTGAAATTTTGATTTGTGAACTCAGATTATCAATTCTTTTACAAGGAAAAACAATCTATTACTACCTGTGTTTCTTAGGCATGTAAAAAGATCTCAAGACTTATTAATATTTTCTACTTAACAGATGTCAACAGGGAATATTCAAACAGCATTCAAAGAAAGGGGAACTGGACCATATCAGAACCCGGTGAAATGCACAGTAGTAGCTGTAGCTGAAGAATACAGCTATACTGGAAAAAATGGAGCCAGTATGAAGGCCAAGGCAGCTGCTGTGTCAGATGGTACATCACTTGCAAAAGTGATGTGCTATGATGAGGAAAAGTTCCGTTTTTTTAAGGTAAATCTCTTTCTTTTTCTTCCCCCCTCTCCCATAAATGTTTCCTTGTTTAACCCTTTACTACACAATCCCGAGATTTAACGACCCTGAGAAAGACAGCTTTTAAAAACATTGTAGGAAAAGGAGAAAATGCTGGTAACCAGCATTTCCTCCTTTTCCTACAATGTTTTCTACAATAATTATGGCAGGTTTCATCATTTTGGCCACCTTTGATTTGTCGTCTGCAAATGTTTTGAATTTGGACAAGTCTGAAATTTTGTTGTGTGGGAAAGAGTTAAATGACTCATCCTTCCCTATACCACACAATCTTGAGTTTTGATGGCCGTAAGGAAAGAAACTTTTGAAAACATTAGTATCCAGCGTTTTTATGCTCCCCGAAGGGCGAGCATATAGTCGCCGCTTCGTCTGTCCGTCCGTCTGTCCGTCCGTCCGTCCTTCCGTCCGTCCTTCCGTCCGTCTGTCCGTCCAAAGCCATTTCTCCACAACCCCTGGACCAAATTGGATAAAACTTCATATATGAACTCCTTAGGGTAATGCGCCGACGTATCTTTTCCGGTTTTTCCATTTGACCCCGTGTCATGTAAAAAAGGGGCTTAATGCAAAATTGCATTTTTTACTAATATCTCGTTCAGTTTTTGTCAAAATTTCATGAAACTTCATGGTTATATTCTTTATGGAAAGATTCAGTATATGCCCTTGCTATTTTTAATCTAGGCGTTTTTTAAGTTGACGTTCTGTCACGGAAAAAGGGGGTTTCTTGCAAAATTCCATTCTTTACTAATGTTTCATTCAGTCTTGGTCAAAATTTCATTAAACTTCATGGTTATATTGTTTTTTCAAAGTTTCACCATGTGCTCTTGTTTCTTTATCTATGTGTTTTTCAATTTGACCCTCTGTCATGGAAAAAGGGGGTTTCTTGTAAAATGCCAAGGAAAAAGGGGCATTAATGCAAAATTGCAATTTTTACTAATATCTCATTAGTTTTTGTCAAAATTTCGTGAAACTTCATGGTTATATCTTGTTTTACAAGTTTCAAAATGTGCCCTTGTTATTTTCAATCTATCAATTATTAATAAGCAAATACCTCTTTCCTGGTTTCTCAATTTGAGGCTGCATCACGGAAAAAGGGGACTTCATGGAAAAAATTGTTTTTCACTTGTATCTTCTACATCTGTGCTCAAAATTTTGTCAAATTTCAAATCTGAACTTGTTGGAACGTTGCCCAGGTACCTCTCTTCCGGTTTCTCAATTTCAGGCTGTGTCACGGAAAAAGGGGGCTTCATGTAAAAAATCGTTTTATGTAATATTTACTACTTGACTGCTCAAAATTTTATGAAATTTCGAACTTTGAATTATTATTAAAAAATGCCACAAATCACACACCACTTGTATTTATTTCAATGATGCAATATTGCCTTATGGGAAAAGAGGGCTTAAAGGGGGCTTACTGGGCTTATTGTCCTCTACAAGTTTGTGTTGGCCATCTCTAAGATAGTAATTGCCTTTTCAATTCAATTTTTGGGGAGCATGAAGAGGTCCTTTTAGGATAAAAGAAGTAAATTTATATCAATTTCATATATTTTATGACAAGCACTTGTTCGGGGAGCATAACCCGTCTCTGACGGCTCTTGTTTCATTTTTATTTTTTAAGTGTTTCCTCTACAAATACTTTCAATATGGATGAGTCTGAAATTCAGTCATTATGGTGTGTTAATTAATCTTTTAAATCTTATAGGTAAATGATAATGATGAACCAATTCTAAAAAACATATATTATTGTAACAGTTCTTTTTTGCCTGAAAGAAATTCTTTCATCATACTTTATTGTCTAGATCTAAAATCAGATCACATGTGCAGTGATATCCGTTGTTTGCAAAAGTGCTGTTAGCCCTGCTATGCAGATGAACTCTATACTAAGTTAATGAATCGGTAAATTTCCTCTTCAATAAGCATGTACAAACAATAAATTGATTGTTACTCAGATAATTGGACTCATCCAGATGAGGTAAAGCACATTGTGGCAAAAGTTGAAAAGGGACTGTTTGAGAGTTAACACTTTATCACACAATCCCATGTTTTAACAAACGAAAGGGTCCAGGCATCTCAAAACATTGTAGGAAAAGGAGAAAAAACAGGTGATCAGCATTTTCTCCTTTTCTCACAATATTTTCTTCCCTTTCTAAAGCAACTTCCATCATTTGAGCTAGGTTCAATTTGTTGTCTTCGAAAGTTTTCAGTATGGTCTAGTCCAAAATGTTGTGTGGTAAAGAGTTCAGATGTTTTGATACAAGCTGAAAATGGTTTAACCCTTTCCCAAACAAGCCCTGGTTTTCACGTATCTGCGGTACAAGTCTTTTGAAAACACTGTGGGAAAAGGAGAAATTGCTCCTTTTCCCACAGTGTTTTCTACCCTTTTTGAGAACTTTCTGCCATTTTCATCAAATTTAAAATTGTCATCTGCAAACTCTTTTAATTTGGACCAGTCTAAAATTTGTCGTTTGGGAAAGGGTTAAGTCTTCACAAATGATAAAAAAGCCAATATACCTACAGCCCTCTCACTTTTAACCAGTTTTTTTTTTTTTATAATCATTTTAGGTAGACCAGACATTGGTTGTCAGAAACACCATCAGAAGAGTTGAGGAAAACACAAAGGTTTTTATTGTGACAAAGGCATCCAAAGTTTAAATGGCAGCCCTTATGGAGGTGTCAGTTGAACACAAGGAATTGGGAAAAGCTTTAGTGGACCCACCCCCATCAGAGGTAGTGCCTATAAGTGAAGCATTGTCTTCTCCACCTAAAAAGAGGATCTCGGTTAAAGCAAAGATTGTACAGGTAAGTTTTCTCAAGCTTTTTTTAAGCCTTTACGAAACGGTAAAATTTTAGCCTTTCCCAAACTGAAAGCATTTGCAGATGACAAATTATATTTTATTCAAATGAAGTGACTTGCCTTTGGAAGGATAGAAAACGTTGTTGGACAAGGAAGAAATTCTGATTTCCAGATTTTCTCGTTTTCCCACAGTGTTTTCAAAAGCTTTCTAAGGGTCGTTAAAAGTGGGGATTGTGTGGTGAAGGGTTAAAGTGCCATTAAACCAAATTTTTGCCCAAAATTTCTTGGAGGAAATATAGTTGATATTATATATTAACCCTTTACCACACAATCCTGAGTTTCAATAACCCTGAGTAAGAAGTCTTGAAAACATTGGGGGGGAAAAAGAGAAAATACAGGTAACCAGTATTTGCTCCTTTTGCCACAATGCTTTTTACTATAAAAAACAAATTTTGTTGTCTGAACCAGCTTTTAATTTTTGAATCAAGTGCTTTCAGTTTGGACAACTCCACTTTTTTGTCTTCTGGTAAAGAGTTAAAGGAAAGTCCAAAGAGTAGGTTTATCTTTAGTTGGAGAAAAATAAGAAACAACTGTTGAAAAGTTTCCTTTGGTGGGATTTGAGCCCATGAACTTTAAACCGCAGGTCTACAACTCTCCCAATAAGCTATGAAGACAATTAACAATTTAACTGCAAAAAAAACTGGTTACCACAATGTTTTCAAAAGCCTTCATCCTCATAGTCATTGAAAGTCGTCACTGTATGATAAAGGGTTAATACATGTAGCATAAATTAAGACTTTATAAAGTTTGAGCACAAACTCTTACTCAGCTGAGCATGGCTCCAAGTTTTATAAGCACAGGCACTATAAATAAAGATTAAGTATAAGGAGTTTGGTAAATTGATCATTGCTTTTTGTCAGTTATGATTATCTTAGCCAAAGATAGAATATTTTGCCCGGATTTTAAAACAGAAATTACGGTGTTCTATTACTCACCGTCTGATGGTGGGATTTGGTACAATATGAAAACCAGTAGCTACCCTTGATAAACTGGGCATTTCCAGTTGTCTTAACCAATAAACACCCCGTGAAATACCTATTTACACCAAAATCGGGAGGTGCCTTTTGTCTATCTTTCTTTTTCGTTACTGCCATGGTAGTTTGTGTATAGTTCAACCATGATAAAAAATATCTTTTGAGTTTTTTTTTTTTAACTAGTTGCAACTTTTTAGTGCTACGTTCAACAACTGTTCTGTATTGTTCTCATTTAAAAAGAAAAATGACTTGAGTATGCTGGTGATGAATTGGTAATTTACGTAAATATCCTGGAACCTGTACCATGACATGTTTTTGTAATATTTGAGTATTTTCCTGAACATTCACAATAATCAGCAGATTTTTTTGTCCTCTTAATCATTATCTTAGTCACTAGTTCAAGGTTTTCTCACACCCATGTGTTTTTTTTTTTAATTTTGTAATCCACATGAACAGTACATTGTAATTCGTGTAAAAGATTGATAATATTGCTGCGGTTGACAAGTTTTCTAAAAATTCTTCAACATATCTATGGTGATGCAATTAGTTATCACTGGGAAAAGGGTGAAATTTTGTCTGGCAGCAGTTCTGTCACAGAAAAGGATCATTTTTAGCTTGTTATGTTTTCGAAGATAACGTAGGGGTGTTCTTTTAGCCCTAGCATCGTCTGCGCTGTCATCTTGTCCTACAGTAACTGGCATTTTTTGATATTCCTGACGACATTTACTTCAAACTAAAACTTGTTGCAAACTATCAAAAAAACCATACAACAGGGGCAGGTAACCATCAAAATATGCCCCTTTTTCGATTGCAGCTGTGCACTGACACCCACATGCAGTGTTCGTAATATGAAATTGTACTATTAAAAAGGTATGATCTATTTTAGGAAGAGGAGTTAAGAAATGTGGAAGTGAAAGGCCAGCCTGTCCCTATCAAGACTATAACAGTTGAGGACGAGTCGGGTCAGGGCAAGGTAACTCTGTGGAGGGACTGTGCTTGTGCAGCTGTACGACCAGGGGAACACTTTGTTATCACAGATGTAGTAACTAACACATACAATAATCTTACAAGTCTGTCTACAACTGCAAGATCTCGAGTGAAGGTATAATTCTTGATACAGTCTAATCAGTAATCAAATCAATTACTACCAAATGACAAAATATTAGACTGTTCCAAATAGAAAGCATTTGCAGACAACGAAATGAGTGTGATTCAAAAATTTGTATTGAAAAATTAGAAAACATGGATGAAAAGGAGAAAATGATAGTTGACGGCATTTTCTCCTTTTCCCTCTAGTTTTTCAAAAGTTTTCTTTCTCAAGGTCTTTAAAAGTCAGGATTGTGTGGTAAAGGGTCAGTCATGTTGAATAAACAATACACACATTATTAACTTGAGCATAAAGTGTAAATTGTTAACTTATTTTTTATTTTCTATTCGCATTTGTTATCAAAATGACCAATTTTCAGCTCTAAGCTGCTCTCTCCATTATTTTTTTATTTTTTTAACAAATCATCATATGGTTGTTTCTATATCCCTGAGGATGATGGCCTCTTAAAACATATAAAATGCCCATAACCTTCCTTCCTTTCCCATAATGTTTGCAATTTCAGAAACGTCAAACATTTACTCAGCTTCTCACATGCTGACTACAAAAAGTTGGTTCATAATCAAAGATTTTTCTGTCTGGTGGAGAGCAAGGTCTATAACATCAATACAGCCAAAAAGAACAGAATTAGGAATTCTAATAGTGAACCAGACATACAATTTAATACCCCTGATTTATATTTCAGTTGATAAATTCAAACATCCTTTATATAATCCTTTTGTAATTTTTACTTTCTTTTATAACAGAAGTGTGAAACACCCACATCAAAGAAATTGATCACAGTAGAGGGAATATCAGTGACAGATTCCATGGCAGAGCTATTTCTTGAGGATGGTTCTTGCCTTACCATAGATTCTGATATATTGCACAAAGCAATTATGAGCCAAGAACCAAAAGAAAACTTAGAAATGTGCACGCAGATGGGTTCCATAAAACTTGTGGCAACCTGTCAGGGGACGGAAATCCTTGAAGTAGAAAAAGCTTAATATACGGACAGATACAGTATAATAATTATAGTGGAACCTAATTCCTTTTTCTTTATTATTATTAACATGGCACAATCCTCGCTTAAACCCTTTACCACATGTCTAATCTCAAGTTTTAATGACTCTGAGGAATAAGCCTTTTGAAAACATTGTAGAAAAAGGAGAAAATACTGGTAACCAGCATTTTCTCCTTTTCCCACAATGTCTTCTATACTATCAAAAACAAGTTCCATCATTTAAACCACATTGAAATTGTCATCTGTAATGGTATTCAATTTGGAGGAGTCTTCATTTTTGTTAAGTGTTAAAAAGAGTTAATCCAGAAAGTGAATACTCTTGAAAACATTATAGGTAGAGGAACAAATTCCTGGTATCGAGCAATTTCCAATTAAATTTTCCCACAATGTTTTGCACCTGACATAGACAGAAATTGCTATTTTGTAAATGTTTAATTTAGTTGAGTCCAAAATTTTGTTGTTTAGTTTACACCTGTGTGGTGGGTACTCATTAGATTCGATTCGGCAGTATCCTCAACAGACTGTATATTGAGCCATGCTCTTTGGAATTTGGGTTTAATGCATATGCAAAATGTATCTATTCAGGTCAGTTTGAACAGTATGCGCAGCTCAGCAGAACAGTTCTAACAAAAATGTAGCCCTTTCCAAATTCGAAGAATTTGCAGACAACAATTTATATATGACTCAAATTGTAGAAATTGTCTTTGATAAGGTAGAGAGCATTGTAGGAAAAGGAGAAAATGCTGGTTGCCAGCATTTTCTTCTTTTTCCACAATATTTTCAAAAACATTCTTTCTTAGCATCGTTAAAAGTCGGGATTATGTGGTTAACTCTTTATCACACAGTCAGATGTTTTAAAGACCCTGAAGAAAAGGCCTTTTGAAAACATTGTGGGAAAAGGAGAATTGCTTGTAACCAGCATTTTCTCCTTTTCCCACAATGTTTTCTACCCTTCCCAAATCAAATTTCAATTTTTGAGTTACGTTTATTTTTTCATCTGCAAATACTTTCAATTTGGACAAGTCTGAAATTTTGTTGATTGGTAAAGAATCAATGCATCTGCAAAACAAATCAATCAGGGTGGGCCTGCGCAGACTGACCCTGGTTGTAACTCTTTGCATTTGGTAAATTTTCTGAATGTGCAAATACCAGTCTACCACATTGTTTTGTTTGTTAGTAGGCGAAACAGATTTTTGGTGATTAATACTGGATTATTATGGGGAAAGTGGTCCAACGAATCACTGAAATACCACAGAATCTCCGAAATACCCCTATTTTTTATTGAGTTTAGATAGCTGATATATATGCAGGATTTTTCTCACTTTTTTTCAACAGATCACCTATTTTTTATTGAGTTCAGGGAACTGATATGTAGGATTTTTCTTTTTATTTTACAGAAAACACACTTAACCAAAGTATCAATCATTATTGAGAAGAATGATGTTGTTAATATTCATTGGTTTTAGATTTACATACTGAAGTACTCCAGCTTGATTACGCCAGTATAGACAAAATTGTCAAAATCACATTATCACTTACATTTATCATTTCTTTGAATGATAAATGCATATTCAAAATAGAGCACTCATTCACTTAATTTACAGAACAAAGTAAACCCAAATCAGATGTAGGTCTCTGATCCATGGAAATGCAGAAGTAGCTCGACACATTCTGTTCTGTTAAAGTGAAGCAATCATATTTTATTGTGTTAATTTTTTTTTATATGTAACTTTAGTATGTCATTGTTATTCCTAAAATGATATAGCTATTTGCATAATTTTATCGGCAGAATTATACTTGTATGATCACTTTAAGCCTGGTAACATATTAGGCACAGTTTCAATATACTTGTAGTTGCCAGTTTTCTAATTTGGTGATTTTTTAATTTCAAATGACCAAATAATAAAAATGAAAACAATTTTTTTTCTATCTTACTTATGGATAGAGATCAGAAACATCAGTCTTTTAGAAAAGCTACTGTAGTGAGTTTGTGTAGGTAGAATCCCCGAATCAACGATTTTTACTACGTCAAGTGGATATTTCAGTGGACATTAACAGTGTGGGTAGGCTATTCTAGTGTGCCGATTGTTTATGTCACTTCCAATGACATGTTGGCATTTGGCATTAGGTTTTAGACTAACCTCCCCCATTAATATGATTACAAGTTGTGTCTTAAGACAACAACTTCAGTTATCTAAACTTAATAAGTACAAAAGAATAGGGGTATTTCTGTGGTATGTTGGTGATACATCGGACCCTGATTAAAGTGTTGTTAGTTTCTAGCCTTACGTTGTGTTAAGTATACTTGTTGATATCAACTTTACAAATTTTGTCTTGAAATTCTATTTTTATTCCATTTTTGTTATAAGATAATTACAAATGTGGAGTAATTGTTGAATTGAGAATTTTTATTAACCCTTTACCACACAGCCTGGACTTTTAATGAACCTCAGAAAGAAAGCTTCGGAAAACTGTGTGGGAAAAGGGGAAAAATGCTGGTAATCAGATTCTCCGTTTCCGAAAGTGTTTTCTACCTTTGTTAGAACAAACTTTGATTTTTTAGTTACTTTTAAGTTGTCGTCTGGAAACTCTTTCAATTTGGACAAGTCTTAAACTTTGTCATTTGGTGAAGAGTTAAGGGATATGTGCTACATTAAGTTTTTTTCTAATGCTAATCTACCACACCAATTAAGTTCACAATCTTGTGTTTAATGACCCCGAGGAATACGAATTTTAAAATATTGTCAGAAAAGAAGATAATGTTGATCAGCAGCTCTTTCTTCTGTTGCCTGTTTTTTTTCTTGACCTTTAAGGACAATTCCTTTTTGTACTGGTCAATATTGGCAAGCCTTGCTGAAAAACCATTTAGAACAAAGACACTAAGGTCTTTTATGTTGTATGGAACTTCATCTTATTATCCACTATATTATTTTGCCATATTCTAGTCCTTTCAGTATTAATATGTGCTTGTTGAATATCCAATTAACATATTTTGTTTTATCATTTTGTATTATTGCCTTACTGAATGCAGGTAGCATTTTGTCATTTTGTTCCTTGTATTGCAGTGTGTGTTGAATTTCCAAACACATAGTCCTTAACATTATGAAAGCCCCATGAGATTGGAAGGTATTGTAGCACTAAAGTTGAAAAAGTATTTTTACCCATTACTCTACACAAGTGCAAATGTTGTAGACCATTTTTAAATTGTTAAAATTCAGCATTGTATGATAAAAGGTGAAAGACTTGATAGTGTAATGAAAATGTGGTTAAACAGCAGTTCCTCTTTTAACACACAATGTTGAGACCTTTTAATGATACCATAGTGCAACTTAGTCATGGACACATGACTTTGGTATGGAGAATATTTAAATTTTTTTGATATGCCAAAGAGTTAATTACTGTCCTTTTGAAGTATAGAGCAAACAAGGAGTATTTTACTTTACATTTTACAACTGTTTACTGTTCATATTATGTGAAAATACACTGATAATATTAGTTGATTCATATATGATAAATGTGGATCTCACGATTTTTTTCTCAGTACTGTCTTGTATCTTTATTTTTGTATACATGTATACCTTGTATGTGTCTTTTTTTTTTTTAAATGCTTTATCATTTTTTTTTTTTGCCGTTGAAAAACAAAAGGAAAAGGTGTTCAAACAGTTGTTGAACTTCAGTGATCGTGCTGAGTCCGTCATCAACTTGTGTATGCTCTAGAGGCCACATTTTCAGTCTGAAAAGACTAATGAAAGTTGGTCAGAATGTTTATCTTGATGATATGGACAAGTATGGACAAGTATGATAATGGGTCATGTCTGGTCAAAATCTAGGTCACTAAGTCAAATCTTAGAAAAACCCTGTGTACACTTTAGAGGCCACATTTGCAGGTCGATACTAATGAAACTTAGTGAGAATGATTGCTTTGATGAGAACTCAGACAAGTTTGAAAATGGGTCATGTTGAATGAAAAACTAGGTCACAAGATCGGATCTTAAAGAAACCTTGTGAACGCTCTAGAGGCCACATTTTCAGTGCAATAGTTTATTAAAATGATTGTTATGCTATCTAGGGAATGGGTCATGTTTGGTCAAAAAGCTCGGGTGAGTGACCTCGGGGCCATCATGGCTATCTTGTTTTTTATTTCAATATGTGACCAGAGTTTTGATTTGGCAGTTGTAATTTTTGATGCATGTAAAGCATTTCCTGTGCATTATCTTGCTCAGTTACTTGGAAAAATATCTCTGAAATGTCATGAAGCTTTGGACATTAGGGAAAAACAGATATCTAGTTAAATTTGTTTGCTTTGTTACCCAACAACTTGGTATTGTATAACATTATGCTTGTTTATTTTCCAGTTTGTAGAGTTTTCTTAATCCTTTCCCAAAAAAGCCCTGGTTTTCACATGTCTGCAGGACAAGTCTTTTGAAAACACTGTGGGAAAAGGAGAAACTGCTCGTAACCAGCAATTTCTCCTTTTCCCACAGTGTTTTCTACCCTTTTCGAGAACTTTCTGCCATTTTCATCAAATTTCAAATTGTCGTCTGCAAACTCTTTCAAGTTGGACCAGTCCAAAATTTGCCGTTTGGGAAAGGGTTAACTCTTTCACTACCAGTGACTAATTAAGTAGCTTTTGCAAATGGTATACATTAAGATCAGACTGCTCAGAATGTGCAGTCTGATCGTTGATCTACATCATCCACTTACCTGATGCTAAACTATGAATCAGTTCATCTTCAATAGCAATGGGAAAGTACCTTTATATATTGAAAAACACTCACATATTTTGAGCTGGTAGTGAATGAGTTAATCATTTTTGTTTCTTTGTCTTTGAATGAGAAGCATTTTAGTTCATTGTATTGCAATGTGTTTGTTGATTTTCCAAATTATATAATTTTGTGTTTAGCATACTCAATCTTGTACATGCTCACTTGAATTGGGAAGCATTTAAGCCAAATTAAAGTCAAATTGTCCGACGCCAATGATCATGTTTATGTGTATTATCTTAAGATATTATAGTACAAGTATATATATAGGATGAACGCAAAAACGTGAAAAAAAAATCATATTTTAACCCACTATTCCACCGGGTGCAAATGTTGCTAATTGTTTTTGAAATTATGGAGAAATTGGCACCATTTGCAATGAATTAAGGTACCAACAATCAATTAATACCAGCTTTTTCAGATATTGCTATTAAGCAAGACTGTGAAAGAGTTATGTGATGTGGTTGTAAAGGGGTTAATAAAGGTGGAGAGGCTTTAGATACTGTGTAAGTACAATATCAGCAAGGAATCTTCCATGCATTGTTTAGATTGATGCAGTGTCTCATCTAGAAACTGAAAATTGAGGGTGGGGGATTTTTCTCCCATCTAAGGGGAAGGGGGCAATTTTTTTTTACAGATAGAAAACATATACCTCATAAAATAGACATTTATCCCTGTACAAGGCTCTACAGTAATCTTCACTGACTGTTTACATTTCAAAAGACAGTTTCAGATTTAAAAAAACCCTGAACATGTTTTTTTTGGAAGAATGCAAATTTACTATGAGAAAAGAGCATGGGGGGAACAAAAGAGCACACCTGATAGTTAACCCTGGACTGGAATGCAGGGTGTAACCCACACAAATATTCGGGAATCAAGGTCCGCGCTGTGCATGGGGAGAAAAAAACAATATGTGACCAAGGTTACTGTTACCAAGGGCTCACTTGACCCTTTACCAAACAATTCCGGGTTTGAATAACCCTTGGGGAGATAATTTGAAAGTATTATGGAAAAAGAAGAAAATTTTGGTAACTAGCATTTTCTCGGTTTCCCCACAATGGTTTTTTTTTAAAGTATTTGTGAACTTGAGCTCATGTGTACCAATTTCTAATTTGTCATTTGCAAATGCTTTGAGCTTGGAAGTGTCAAAAATTGTCATCTAGTAAAGGGATAAAAACAGTTTTGCTAGACTCCTTTCATAAAATATTGTACATTTGCCACTTTTCATCAGATCTTGTCTGTGAAAAACTAGATGGCATAAGGGCTTTATATTTGTATGTTGTAATATCTTGGATTCTTTATCAAAGTTGATATACTCAAGTCCCTAAAGACAAATGCTCTGCTTTGGGTCAAAAATATTTACAATACTTCTGAATGTGAAAAAAAAAAACCCACCATGCTCTTGTCTAAACGTAAAGGCCTTGATATGCATTATAATGTTATACAAGTTGTAACATCATTTTAGTACTAAGATAAAACTCAAAAGTAACTAATTGTAGACAAATGAATTTAGTTTCTTGTCAGGAAACGTATTTGTCCTGTAGCATGCAAATATCTAGGTTTTGCTAACTAAAAGAAAGAGCAGTTTAAGACTTTCTTGAGTGCTGAGAATCTTAGCCACACAATGCTGAGTTTTAACAAACCTGAGTAAGAAGCTGTTTGAAAACATTGTGGGTAAAAGAGGAAATGATGGTAACCAGCATTTTCTCCTTATCCCACAATGTTTTCTTTCTATCAAATATCAAAGAAAGTCCCATCATTTGATCCACATGTATATTGTTATCTGTAAATGCTTTCAATTTGGACAAGGCTACATTTTTGTTGTGTGGTAAAGAATTACGCTCATTTGACTGTGTTTTATGTAAAATTCATATATCAGTATTTTTTATATCTTTATTTTTTTATGATTGTCTAATAAAGGTTTATTAGAAATGCTCTTTTTCTTTTTTTTAAACTTGATTACAACGTTGCTAATCAAAATTGGGTCTTATCCCCTTTGTCAATCTGTTGATGACAAGTAGACGGGTATACTAACCCATGCCATAATCAAAACTCCAATCTCTTGGAAACATCCACTTGAAAAAATGGAAATGGTATGAGCGTATGAAATCACCCCAAAACTAAAGGTTATTCGTTGCCATCACTTTATCGTTTACTAGCCAAGCCGCGGTAGTGCAGTCAGTAGCGTACAGGACTTGAGAACAGGGTGTTGCTTGTTTTATCACCAGCTCTGCCAGTTCTTTCTTGGGATTGGTGATAATAATTGCAGTAGGATTCATTGCTTCGATTTATGTGGGAAAGCAGCCAGTAGCTTGGAAAGCATTTCGCGGGGTGTACTTGCAAGAGAATCTCCAGGAAAGCATGGATAGATGCACTGGCCGCCGAGATATAACTGATATAATGTTCAAAACGGCTTTTAACATCATATAATCAACCAATTAATCAACTGTTTAATAAACACCCAAATTCTAGGCTTGTCCAAAGTGAAAGCACTTGCCATGGACAAAATAAATGAGACTCCAAAATTGATGATTGATTTTGGATGGTTAGAAAACATAAATTGCTGATACAAGCATTTCGTCCTATTTTACAAGTCTTTTTCTCTTGTATTTCACAGTTGACAAAACCTATTAGTTGTACGTTTTTTCCCATAGTGCAGTTATTGACAGACGACCGATTACAGTGCTGACAGCACTTTGATTTATATTAGTTAAGCGTATAGAGGTATTTATAAAAAGCTTTACTAGACGCTGACGTAGTGTACCTCTTCCCAATGGTCTATTTATAGCAACAGACGCTAGCTATTTTGATCTAAGCCCCTGTCACACTAAACGGCGTTTCCACTGAGTTGGCACGGTATTGTTCAAGTTCCCAGAGTGCCAACAAAGGTTTTCGTTTTGATTTCTGAACAATAGATTGAAATGCTCGAATCAAAGTTTTTCCCATTTTATTTGAAATAGGGATAACCCATGAAAATCTTGAAAACACGTCAATTACACAAAGTAAATATTTCTTGTTATCATTTTGTTTTGCTAAATCAGCTTGCCATTGATAATCTATACCACTTACAATAGTTTTTCGTCTTTTGAAACGTCGACGGATTGGTTTGTGTAAGGTATAGGTGGATTCACCTCGTAACCACTCTTGAACATCTTTGTATCTTATTCCTTTCAAAACAGATTTTGCAGCGTGATACAATTGCTTTATTCCAGTAAATGCGACAGTGCTTTTGGGATCATAAAACAACTTTCTTAACACGTAATCAAGTTTAGGCTTTACCAGGGCTCCCATGACTGAATCGTTTTACGACTAGGGGTCTTTTTTTTTTTATAGATTTTTGGTTGAGTTAACAACTCTTTAGTATAGAATTGTTTCAGTCTTTCTTTTTCTTCAGCTTTCATGTATGGAGTTTTCATGTATGGAGTTTTCATCGTAGATTTTTTAACACTTTTTGCACCCGATTTTCTTGCAGTTTTTGTACACTTTTTGGTGTGTAAAATAAGTAATCAGACTCACCATGGGATTCTTCATCTTCACTCAGCGACTCATCATAAGCTTTATCATAAGTTTTATACATCCACCTCCATCTGCTTGGATTGCCAATGACTTCTTGTGGAATATTACTTTCATTTAATGCCTTTGAAAAGGTTTTCCAGCCTTTGGGTTCAACACCTTTTCTTTGACGTATTGCATCATTGATAAGATCGATGATATTGAAACCATGAATGCGTCCGCCTTTATATGACACAACTCCTTGTTCATCCCAAGTTAAATTATTGTTATCTTTTATCATATTCAAAAGTAACTCGGCTTTTCTTTTCATGGTTTTTGGTACACTTTGCAAAATTTGATCTCGGTTTGTTGACTTAAATTTCGCGAGGCAGCTAAAACCGAACTTGGTGTAGCTGGTAAGGTCATGTTTACTCACGGATGGGTATCATAAAAATGATTTATATTTAAAAATGTAATTCTCTTTTAAAGCAAGAACTTTTGCATAAAAAACTTTTCTTAAAGAAACTTTTTTAAGCAGAAGAATAAATAACAGGTCCTCTTTCATTACCTTGTGTATACCAACGGTAAAATATATCTGCTCGGAGTCTTAATTCTTTGTTTGTTTGTGAATGAAAATCTACGACTAGATATCCATGGTTCGACAATGTAGCATCTTCATAAGCAGGTACCAAATGTGGGGTTTGCATTTGTCGAGCTAATGTTTTAATCTGATTCTTATCTCGTTCATTTCAAAATAAAATCATATATCTAGAATTAAGGCTGATGGTTCGACTCGATTTCGATTGCTGAAACATATTTTGCGTGATGTAAATCACACTTGCATTACGATGATGACCTTTTCTTGTAAACCAAAGTTTAATTTTTCCTCATCTTTTTCACCCAACATGTCATCAAAGACGATTAAATGTGGAATGGATACATCACTAACAATTTCGTTTTCATCGTCAGGAATTCCCTCCACGAATTTTATCAATTCAAATTCTGAATTAAACTTTTCCTGCATAACACTGTAGGCATGTTACCATTCTTTGTAACACCAAACAACTCTTTCAGGAACGATGTTGAACAAGTCTTCTCGATACTCAATTAATTTATGAACGAACTCTGTTTTTCCACAACCGCTCGGTCCTGTAATGAAAATATTACAAGGATGTTGAAATAATATGGATTGCACATCCATATTTTTTTTTACTTTACTCTTCAAAGGTTAATGATAAAATGATAACATCATTGAAAATAAAAGCATTTTTATTGAACAGAACTAAACAATGAAACATTTTTTTGCAATGCACCATAAAAATTTTCTTGACAATGAAAAAAATTTTCCTGACAATGAAAAAAATTCACAATGAAACATTTTTTACAACACAGCATAAAAAACATTTTCTTGACAATGAAAAAAATCACACTGAAATATTTTTTCACAATGAATTATTCACAATGAATTATTTACAATACAGTATATAACAAATTTTTTACAACGCAAATTCGCAAATACCACGAGTTTCACATTTGTCTTCATATTCCGTAATGTCTTTGTGCAATTGCTCATACCCCAAAAACATTGTATATTCACAGTCCATATCGTCGAAATCTCGTAGTCCTAGGAATGGAGAAACATGTCTATAAGCGTCTTTTGTTGAAAGAGCTGAATTTACTACTTCTTATGTAACATCTCTATCAAATAGAATATACCCTGACATGGTTTCCATTGTTTCTCCGTAGGAATGAACAGATCCTTTTTTGTAGCGTAAGTAAAAGTCAAATAGAACTGATTTCATTTTCAGAACGTTAAGAAAACTTTCTTCTGTTGTTCCTATGATAAAAAATGTCCATCGACTTGTGGATCGAAACAGCTTACTTATAACATTGTCTTTCAAACAGGTATCTGCTAAATAAGTCTTGAGAACGAGGTCCAAATCCGAATCGTCCACCATTATCGCAATAAAGTTGATTATAGCATACACTTTGTAGGATTTTTCTCCTTTTGCAATCCACTTAAACATTTTTCCGATCCAAATTTTCACACAGAAAAATTTAATGTTAAGCTGTGTTTGCTCATCAAGCGTATGCTGTCGAACAAATTCTCCATAAATTTTTTCACGTAGTTCTATTGGTAACGGTAACATGATTGTTATTTTTTTGACCAATGGTTAATATTTTTTCCCCGACTTACTTTGACTGATTGCTACACAACAATGTGATATAGAATTATTTTTCAAACTTTTATAACCATAGGGTACAGTGTCAGTAGCATTTACAATAACTCTCTTGCTGTATACAGAGTGAAACGTTTTTGTTTGTGGTTCACTGGTAACCGTTCTATCTCTGGGTCTTTTTGACTACAGAACTCGTCTCGTCATCGCTGTCATGGTTCAACTTACTTTGGTAAGGCTGAATATAGCATCGATGAGAAAAGTTAACAATTCTCTTACAGATATGACACCTTTTCTCTCCAATGCAAATATGATTTTTCTTTCTGACAAGATATTGCACACCACATTTCGAACAGAGTTTCACTAATTCACAAATGGATTTCTTTTCTTTACCTTGAACAATTCTGTGATTTCCAAAGCATACAGCACTAAAAAATCGTCTACTGCAATAACTGCAAACATATTCTTTGAATTCTGATGGACATTTTCCTTTACGGTAACAACCTTTGAAGAAATTTGAACAAATATGGCTTTCCCGCTGAGAGTAACCCACATCACAGAACTCACAATAATATGCACAACGAAAAAAACCTTTGATAGATTTGATGTAGTCATAGTGGTTTTGATGAAAGTACAAATGTATGATCTTACTATTGGTTTTCACTTCTGGATGTTCAAATATCTTTCCCGTTTTGGAATGTTGATCATGAACTTTAATGACATAGCCTTTTTCATACAAGAATGTTTGAATTTTTTTGTATTCATCAATTCCTACAGGCTGTGTTGGTGAAACTCCAGCTTCATTCAACAATTTCTCAGCTTCAGTCTTTTGAAGAGGGAGGTTTGAACGACGAATACGTTCCATTCTTCGTTGTTTTCACGTTTATTGTAGCAAATTCCCACAACAACGGCTCTTGCAAAACATAGTTGGTCATGATTGTCAATTTGAATAATGGAACGTTTCTTCTTGGCAAAAACCTTTGAATCTAATTCTGATACTTTCTTTTTTCCGCTACCACATGGAGGTATTGTATGTGTAATGTCAAATGTCATGAATCCGTCGCTTAAGACGAAATCTGTATTCGGTTGTAAAACTCGTTCAATTTCATTCAGCATAGTTTCACCTTGCAACTGCTCTGTAGTTAAAAAGGGAATATGGATTCCCATTTCCAACGAAGGATGGTTGATGCTAATTCTAATCATGTCCGTCGGGTTAGCATTTAACTTTCGAATGATTTCATGGGTAACATCGTCAAATAATCCAAGCAGTCTCTGAGGTGATAATTCTTCAAATTTCTTAAAACTCACCGTCAGCACATGTGATTCTGTTCTAAATTTTCTTGACTTCTTATTACCCCTTTCTGTTAAATCATATAGACTTTTCATGTCTAAGCTAGAGTTGATACTTTCATCGTCACTGTCACTTTCTTCTTTCAACGGTCTAGTTTTTTTCTTTTTTGTTGGTGGAAATACCTCATCGTCACTTTCGCTGTCTGAATAGGTTATTATTCTTTTTTCTTTTACCCATCGTTTTAGCTCTGAGTGAAAAAGACAATAATGCAGAAAGTGAGAAAAACTAACAATTTATATAGCCTCTTCATTGCAACAGTGTATAAATAGAGACGGTGAATGTGAAAATCTAATCATTTTTCTGCTCAATCTCAGACAGTACAGTTGATAAAAGAATATGAGCGAGTTTAAGCTGCAAAATACATCACCGATTAGAAAGAGGGTGCATCTGTATGTTAATCCATACACCTACGATTATGAAGTCAGCAATATTCCATCAAAGTATCATGTTAAACATATCGGAAGCTACGTGGGATCATTTTTATCCCACCAACATTTAAAAGAAAAAGATGTTTACCGTACTACCAGATACAGAGTTTTGGATCAAGCGACGATCGACAAACGATATGGGGTGAATGGCGAGAGAACAAATATTTGTTTTACATGCAACGAAGTAGTACATTGGGCCAAAGAATGTCCAGAAAAAGAAAATCAGACAGGAACATTTGTTTTTGTCTACGTGAATCCACACAGTCATGACATTGAAATTTTACCATCGTTTTACAATGATACCGCTCTCCAACATATGAAATTCGTCGGGACACTAAATTCATTCTGCAATGAAAATACATGGAAAAAAAGTTCACCACAAGCTACATGATCCATTGAAACTCAGACCGTAGACATACAGTCCGACACAACGGATATCAACGATTCAGAAATCTGTAAAATAGTAGATGATTTAGAGACATTACGAAAAAATCTGCACAAACCGGGTTGTTCGTACGGAGAGGAAAAACAGCAAACAACAAAAGGGGAAGAAAACGTAAAACCAAATGTGAATCTGACATTCCGAAGAAAAAAAGAAAACATACTGAGTGAAAAAAGATTTCAACACAATATTGAATTTAAACAAAAAAGACTGACTTGATTTTTTTCATTCATTTTTGTCTTTACAGTTCATGACTTGATTTTTTCATTGTGCATAAGTTCTTTTGAAAATAAAAAACATGAAAATGTGACTTTTTCTAGTTTTAACTTTTTTTTACTTTTGACAATTTGAAAAGAAAGATCTTTCGTGGTAGATGGTTAGCCCTGAAAAGGGCTTTTTAAAAAGGATTTCACGACAACATCGAGCTCTACAACTCCTCCGCCCGATCCACTGGGATGATTTCACACCCACAGTGTTCACAACAAGTCGATGAACCTTCATCATCATCGTAAAATCCTTCATCTGTATCTGGACAGTTATGTTTCTGTCCAAGATACTCAAGTATGGCAAAACATTTCCCACACTCTATCTGGCATCTGCTTTCGCAGTGAGGGCACACAAGAATTCGAACCATCCTGGAACAAATATGATTTTATGTAAAAATATCGCTGGGTTTTATAGCTTTACACGAGGATTGAACTGCTTGACTCATGACGTCATTTTCTCCTATGTTTTTCCCGCGTCGGCGTTTTCATTAACATTGTCCAATTAAATCGATAGTTATATCGGTGTTTTTCACCACTCCTAATTCAGTGTCACACAGTACAATCCCGGTGTTTCCCGCCAGGTCCGCGCCCTTAAATTTTCAATCCTCTGTAAACGTATAAAACCCTGTGTTATTTTATACAATCATTATTTCTTTGACTCTCAGCTAACGAACACTTCGAAAGCAGTATCAATATTCGGAAGCAGTATTAATATTCGAAAGCAGTTTCAATATGGAGCACAACTTAGATGAAATCAACTTGCACGATTTCCTACCAGTGAAAAACAATGGAGACATTCCTTCATCAGTAATAAATTCGACAATCATCAATCCGCCGGCGGTATTGGACAACATTTATGAAGAGATGAAACAGTTAAATTCAAAACAAGATGCCATGATGACTCGGATCTTAGAACAACTGGAGACTTTAAACAGGCATTTGGAGGAAATTAAAACTTTAAACACAAACACCGATCGGCTCAGTAAAAATATCGAGACACTACGGCAACAGAGTCAGTGCATTTCAACAGTTCCTGTGAAGATCCCTGTGGAGTTTGAGTTTGATAAAACCAATCTTCACAAGTTAGTGGACTCTATCGTAACTGTTGTGAAGAAAAATCAGCCAAAGGAAAATCAACCAAGAACAACAAACCCAAGAAAAACAACAAAACGGAAATCTGAGGAAGACGATAGTCATCTCCACAAGAAACAGCGCGTTGATCAAAAGCCAACTACACCAATAATGACAGGCCAGGGCAAATACGGGAAAAACATTGATAATCACGATGATTTCAAGATCCCGAAAAAGCCAAAGAAAAGCTGTCGGTAGAGAAAAATACAGTCTCCAAAACAGCCCTTTTCAGGGCTAACCCAACAGCTCTTTTCAGAGCTAACCCAACAGTCCTTTTCAGGACTAACCATTTACCACGAAAGTTCTATCTTTTTTACTCAAATTGTCAATCTTCTTTCTTTTAGAAGAGTTACACTCCAAAGAGTTACACTCCAGAGAGTAAAAAAACTCAGAAAAAGTCTAAGTCCAACTCAATGGTTAGGCATTTAGAGAGAGAAATCATTCATAGGTGAAGAAAAAACTAAGTCCAACTCAGTGTTCAGGCTTTTAGAGAGAAAAATCATCCATAGATGCAGAAAAACTAAGTCCAACTCAATGGTTAGGCTGGGTCCCCTCAGTGGACAATACTTAGCCTTTTATTGCAAAATAAATGTTCTATTTATAGTAACATTTTTCATGCAGATTCTCGGACTTTATCGTTTACTCGGCCCCTTTGTGAACTGTTGCAAGGGATAAATTCCTTCAGGGTAGGCAACCTGGGACAAATTCTCTGTAGGGTAGGTAGCATAGGGCTCTACAGGGTAGGTGGGATAAGGACACGGCGGATCGGCCGTGTCCTTACCCCACCTCCCTATACTACTATTGGGTCAAAAATAAGGTCAGTGGACCAAATCTTTTAAAAAATTTGTTTACACAGAATAGGCCACATTTTTAGCTAGATTATCGTGAGACTAAATCATAGAGTTTGTCTCAGACAACTTAGAAATTAGGTCACAACAGATCAAAATGTAGGTCACTTGGTCAAATCTTTGAAAGCCTTATGTGCAGTCTAGAAGCCACATTATCAGCCTGATACTCTTGAAACTTTATCAAAATGGTGTATCTTGTGGATATCTCAGACAAGTTCGATATTGGGTCATGTCGGGTCAAACAAGTAGGTCATATACACTCATGTGCTTTACATCATATCACGATCTCTTCAGCTTTATCTACCCTGGATGACTTTACTCAGGCGATCGCTTTAGCACCCACTAGTCAATGTAAATATGTAACGTTTTTGACATGAAGCTGAATCAGATGTCTATCGAGTTTATGAAATACACCAGCAAAAGAGCAGCCAGGCTAGTGAATAGTCAAGTGTAATGTGTAAGTCTTATGATTTACAAACAAAGCTAACGTTCTTCAAATACATATTTGCTTCTGTTCAATTCTTCCACCTCAGCAGTGCTTTCATTGCTTTGATTTTTCTTTTTTTTTTTTGCAAAGTTAATCTTAGATTCGAGATGATACATGTATTATCCTGATTGAGACAGTACATTTCGTTTATTTGATGGTTTGTTGGTTAATGTTGAAGCCCAGGCTTCTGGGCGTCCGCCTGTCTAAGCGCCTGCTTTATAATCTTTTCATTATGCGAAGAGAGTTAGTATTTTTAATGTAAATACATGTAATCAAATGAACTAGGTAACGTAAATTCAAGGCTGTATAAAAAATATGTAAATTTTGTTTAGAATGAATTATTCTAAAACGTCTTCGAACAGTATCTGTCAAAGCACGAACTCAGCTTGTTTATTTATGTAGTCTTTTTGTTGCACGAGCACTAGGCTGCACCATGGTAATGTTTTCCATTATTTTCAATTTGCTATGCTTTATCTCAAACACGCATTCAAGCTTACATTCCTCTACTGTTAATACATCTAGTTTAATCTTTTCACCGTAAAAAGCGACTTAAGCAGGATTTCCGGAAGGAGGGCATTCTGATCTTGGATCTGCTGAAACAGCGAAATTATGCTAAGATGTGAATACGTAAAGCTGGAGATAAAATACATGTACCTCTTGTTCGCGGGCAAAAGTTGTAAAACCACAATAGATATTGTTTGTCTTATCTGGTCTACAGTGTTTTGCCAATGGCAGACAAAAATTGGTGCTTGATGAAGGACCACTACTGAAAAGATTTGATATCTTTCTGTTGTGAGCCTATACATCCCCATGTATTATTATTATTATTATCTGCAGGCATATTATTTACAATTATGTTGCATATTGTAATACTTGTGTTGTATAAAAAAAAACAGGGCAGCTTAAATACATCAACAAAGCTCAAAGAAGAATTAAAGGGAACGAGCGTCTACTTGCACGAAAAGCGGATATGAAACTATTTAAGGTCAAGTATTTTGCTTACAATCTAACATACAGCCTAAAAGTCACTTTTACCATTTCGAGGTTCTGTACAGTTTTTAGCTCACCTGACCACAGCGTGCTCAACTGCAGCTCAAGGGGAGCTTTTAGGATCACCTAGTGTCCGTCGTCCGTCGTGCGTCGTGTGTCGTGCATCGGTCGTCGTGCGTCGTCAACAATTCTTAAAACATCTTCTTCTCCTAAACCACTGGGCCAATGTCAACGAAATTTGGCAGAAATGTTCCTTGGGAGGTCCTCTTTAACAATTGTTCACAGAATTTGACTCAATCAAAGGTTGTGGTTGCCATGGCAACCAAATGGAATTTTCTAGGAAATTCTTTAAAAATCTTCTCTTCTGAAACCGCGTGTCAGATTTTGAAATAATTTCACAGAAATGTTCCTTGGGTGACCCTTTTCAAAATTTGTTCGCAAAATTTTGATCCGTTGTAAAACATGGCCGTGGTGGGGGGGGGGGGGCTCTTTGCACTGTATGGACTTAAGGAATTTTTTTGAAATTCTTCTTCTCTTAAACCACTTGTCAGATTTTGAAATAATTTCACAGAAATATTCCTTGGTTGTCCCTTTTGTAACCCTATTTGCGAAATTTTGATCCGTGAAGAAACATAGCTGTGGTGGTGGTGGGCTATTTGCACTATATGGACATGAAGAAACTCTTAAAAATTCTTCTTCTCTGAAACCACCGGTCAGATTTTGAAAAAATTCCACAGAAATGATCCTTATATAATGCCCCCCCTTTTTTTTTAGCTCGGCTGTTTTTAAGAAAACATCGAGGTATTGCCATAGCCTTGTTGTTGTCGTCTGCGTTTTCGTTGTCGTTGTGCAAAAACTTTGACATTTTGTTATATCTCGCTTCTACTCAACACATGTACTCTAAACTTGAAGTAATTGTTCAAAGAGCACCCTATACAATGACAGATAACTCTAAAATCATTTTTGTCCAAATTATGCCCCTTTTTCTACTTAGAATTTTAACTTATTATCCAGCACCCTACATTCAATCCTTGGCACCCCCATGCGGTGCTCTTGTTCGACTTAATATTTTTAGCCACTATCGGGCATGTGCTCTTCTTCAAGAAATGGTCCTTGGGTGACCTATCCCAAAATTTATTTGCAGAATTCTGATTCATCAAAAACATGGCTGTGGTGATTGTAGGGGTGGTGACAGATTTTGAAATGATTTTTACCGGTGACCTTTTCAAAATTGCTTGGCAAAATAATGATTTTGTTTCCAAAAAAATGCAATATTTAAAAAAAAAAAAATCGGCTATGGTCCTCTCAAAAATTCAGGTGAGCGATCCAGAGCCATCTTGACCCTCTTGTTTAGGGGAAAAAATCTCGTTGAATGGTCCACATTGAAGGATATATTGAACCTTAAAGCTCTTTTTACTTTCGTTACCTCTGGAGTAACTTGAGATAAGAATGCACGTTTAGCGGAGATCTTTGATTTTCACTGTCCACTTAGCTTATCCACTCTGAACAACAAATTTATCCTTATTTCGTTGTTCCTTATCTATGGACTGAAAATGTTGATATAACTCTTATAGGGAGCCATTCAGTATTTATAACCTCATCAAAGTTCCAAAACGATTTATCACTGAATTAAGAAAGCGGGTAGCTCTGGCAAATCATCAGCAAAGAAGACAAAGTAAGAAAACAATAATGGTGTACAGTATCCTTAACGGGATGCGTAGCCTCTTTAGGTATTTTTAGAATTTGTGCCACAGTTTCAGGAAGACATGTGGGAATGTCCTATGTTTAATCAGACGCGTCGATTACTAGGATTTTAAAATCAGTATGATGACGTCATATCTGAAGTTTTCGATTGAAAAATGGCCATGCCGCTTGTTTGACGCCCGAAATCGCGCCTTTTCATTGAATATATAATCATGAATTTACGATTGTAAGAAAAACTATATCTTGTATCTTTCTATTTATTGATAATAAAAATGAAATTTTGATGCATGACATAAAAACTAATTAGCCCCCTTTAAATCACCTTTCAAAACTTTAATTCCCAGAAATCTTTGATCTTCGCTGTCCATTTTGCCCAGCCGTTATGGAGAAGAACACTAGTAGTAATGTACGGGATAATACGGATCTGCCGGGCCCTGTCAGATCCGTATTATCCCGTACTTTAGAGCCCTACGCTGCCTACCCTACAGAGAATTTGTCCCAGTTTGCCTACCCTGAAAGAATTTGCATTATATCACTTCTGCAACAGTTCGCTGAAAAATACCCAGGGTCTCTACCCTGAGAGGGTTTTATCCCCAGAGTGGTTACCCGTCAGAATTCAAGATGGCGGACTTTTGAGCTCTGACGTATAGTCACTCTGGGGACAAAACCCTCTCAGGGTAGAGTCCGGGGTATTTTTGTCCCTATATCAGTGAGTTGGACTTATACTTTTTTCTGCATCTATGGATGATTTTTTCTCTCTCTAAAAGCCTGAGCACCGAGTTGGACTTAGACTTTTTTCTGAGTTTTTTACTCTCTGGAGTGTAACTCTTTGGAGTGTAACTCTTTGGAGTGTAACTCTTCTAAAAGAAAGAAGTTTGACAATTTTAAAGAAATGACAATTTGAAGATAGAACTTTCGTGGTAAATGGTTAGTCCTGAAAAGGACTGTTGGGTTAGCTCTGAAAAGAGCTGTGACAATTTGAAGAAATGACAACTTGAAGATAGAACTTTCGTGGTAGATGGTTAGTCCTGAAAAGGACTGTTGGGTTAGCTCTGAAAAGAGCTGTTGGGTTAGCCTTGAAAAGGACTGTTTTGGAGGTGGTGTTTTTTCTCTACCGACAGCTTTTCTTTGGGTTTTTTCGGGATCTTGAAATCAACGTGATTATCAATGTTTTTCCCGTATTTGCCGTGACCTGTCATTATTGGTGTAGTTGGCTTTTGATCAACTCGCTGTTTCTTGTGGAGATGACTATCGTCTTCCTCAGATTTCCGTTTTGTTGTTTTTCTTGGTTGTTTTTCCTCTGTCTTTGGCTTTTTCGGGATCTTGAAATCAACGTGATTATCAGTGTTTTTCCCGTATTTGCCCTGGCCTGTCATTATTGGTATAGTTGGCTTTTGATCAACTCGCTGTTTCTTGTGGAGATGACTATCGTCTTCCTCAGATTTCCGTTTTTCCTCTGTCTTTGGCTTTTTCGGGATCTTGAAATCAACGTGATTATCAATGTTTTTCCCGTATTTGCCCTGGCCTGTCATTATTGGTGTAGTTGGCTTTTGAACAACTCGCTGTTTCTTGTGGAGATGACTATCGTCTTCCTCAGATTTCCGTTTTGTTGTTTTTCTTGGTTGTTTTTCCTCTGGTTGTTTTTTCTTTGGCTGATTTTTCTTCACAACAGTTACGATAGAGTCCACTAACTTGTGAAGATTGGTTTTATCAAAGTCAAACTCCACAGGGATCTTCACAGGAACTGTTGAAATGCACTGACCCTGTTGGCGTAGTGCCTCGATATTTTTACTGAGCTGCTCGGTATTTGTGTTTAAAGTTTTAATTTCCTCCAAATGCCTGTTTAAAGTCTCCAGTTGTTCTAAGATCCGAGTCATCATGGCATCTTGTTTTGAAATTAACTGTTTCATCTCTTCACAAATGTTGTCCAACACCGTCGGTGGATTGATGATTGTCGATTTTATAACTGATGAAAGAACGTCTCCATTGTTTTCCACTGGTGGAAAATAGTCCAAATTGAATTCATCTAAGTTGTACTCCATATTGAAACTGCTTCCGAATATTGATACTGCTTTCGAAGTGATCGTTAGCTGAGAGTCAAAGAAATGATGATTGTATAAAATAACGCTGTGTTTTATACGTTTACAGAGGATTGTAAATTTCTAAAGAGCGCGGACCTGGCGGGAAACACCAGGATTGTACTGTGTGACACTGAATCAGGAGTGGTGAAAAAACACCGATATAACCATAGATTTGATTGCACAATGTTAATGAAACGCCGACGCGGGAAAAACACAGGAGAAAATGACGTCATGGGTCAACTAGTTCAATCCGTCTGAAAAGCTATAAAACCCAGCGATATTTTACATAAAATCATATTTGTTCCAGAATGGTTCGAATTCTTGTGTGCCCCCACTGCGCAAGCAGATGTCTGATAGAGTGTGGGAAATGTTTTGCCATACTTGAGTATTTTTGACAGAAGCATGACTGTCCAGATCCAGATGAAGGATTTTATGATGATGATGAAGGTTCGACGATTTGCTGTGAATACTGTGGGTGTGAAATCACTCCAGTGGATCGGGTGGAGGAGTCGTAGAGCTGGATGTCAATGTGAGATCCTTCAAAAAAGCCCTTTTCAGGGCTAACCATCTACCACGAAAAGATCTTTCTTTCTCAAAATTGTCAAAAGTAAAAAAAGTCAAAAGTAAGAAGTAATTATTTTATGTTTTTATTTTCAAAAAAAGAACTTATTACAATGAAAAAATCAAATCATGAACTGTAAAGACAAAAAAATGAATGAACTGTAAAGACAAAAATGAATGAAAAAATCAAGTCAGTCTTTTTTGTTTAAATTCAATATTGTGTTGAAATCTTTTTTCACTCAGTATGTTTTCTTTTTTTTTCTTCGGAATGTCAGATTCACATTTGGCTTTACGTTTTCTTTTCCTTTTATTGGTTTTTAATACCATATCTGGACAGATTGTATCCTCGTGTTTTGTTGATTTGCAAAAGAAACAGTTCTTTGTTACTCGTTTTTTCTTCTTTTCGTTGTTTTGCTGTTTTTCCTCTCCGTACGAACAACCCGGTTCTGCAGAAAATTCGTTGTTTTTTAGGTCCAAAGTTTGTTGTTTTCTTAGATCATCATTTGTAGATATTTTTTTCTCTACCTGTTCTGTTATTTTACAGATTTCTGAACCGTTGATATCCATTGTGTCACCCTGCATGTCTACGGTCTGAGTTTCAAAGGATGATGTAGCTTGTGGTGAACTTTTTTCCATGTATTTTCACTGCAGAATGAATTTAGTGTCCCGACGAATTTCATATGTTGGAGAGCGGTATCATTCTGTGATGTGGGTTACTCTCACCGGGAAAGTCATGCTTAATCAAATATCTGCAAAGGTTGTTACCGCAAAGGAAAATGTCCATCAGATTCAAAAGAATATGTTTGCAGTGATTGCAGTAGACGATTTTTTAGTGCTGAATGCTTTGAAAATCACAGGATTGTTCAAGGTAAAGAAAAGAAATCCATTTGTGAATTAGTGAAACTCTGTTCGAAATGTGGTGTGCAATATCTTGTCAGAAAGAAAAATCATGTTTGCAATGGAAAGAAAAGGTGTCATATCTGTAAGAGAATTGTTAACCTTTCTCATCGATGCTATATTCAGCCTTACCAAAGTAAGTTGAACCATGACAGCGATGACGAGACGAGTTCTTCTGTAGACAAAAAAACACAGTTTATTTTCTTTGATTTTGAATGCAAACAAGACACAGGTGTACACATCCCGAATTATTGTATTGCACACAGAGCATGTGATGAATGTATCGATAAATCACTTGATTTTCATTGTTCTACATGCAGTGAATTTGAAGAGGGTAGGGAAGTTATTTTTCAAGGTGAAGAAACTTTGAGTCAATTTTGCAAGTGGCTCTTTTCAAAATATCATAAAGGAGTCACGGCTATTGCCCATAATTTCAAAGGTTATGACGGTCAGTTCATTCTTGGCTATATTGTCAAAGTTGGGTTAAAACTTCCAAAATTGATCATGAATGGAAACAATATTATGAAGTTAGAACTGAATGGTGTGCGTCTGATCGCTTCTTTCAATTTCATGAGCTTTGGTTTGGCAAAATTTCCAGCCACATTTGGTCTTCAAGAAATGAAAAAAGGTTACTTTCCTCACTGGGCAAATACAGATGAATTTTGGAGTTACATTGGACCTTATTTGGATATGTCTTATTACAAACCCGACTCAATGTCTGAAGAGGCTAGGTCAAAATTCATAGTTTGGTATAATGACAAAGTTCAAAAGGGTGAGGAATCCAATTTTCAGAAGGAGATGGAATTGTACTGTAGGTCAGATGTTGATATTCTTAGACGAGGATGTGCTGAATTCAGAAAGCTGTTTATCGAACAGGGTGGTATTTGTCCATTTTTAGAGGCGATTACCATTGCAGATGCCTGTAACAAGGTCTGGCGAAGCAAATATTTGCCAGAAAATCAAATAGCTATCATTTCAAGCAAAGACTCATCCAAACGTCGCTTTTCTATGAAGGCGATACGCTGGGTTCAAAGCGTAGCTCAGGAAAAAGGTATTAATATTCAGCATGCAAAAAATGGTGGGAAAGTTCAAATCGGGAGATATAGTGTAGATGGTTTTCACCATCAATCAAACACTGTTTATGAATTTCTTTGGGATTTGTACCATGGTTGTCCTGTATGCTATACAGATCGAAAACAGATCAATCCTATTAATGGGAAGCCCATGTCTGAATTGTACGAACGTACTTTTGAACGTATAGCAGATATCGAAGAAATGGGTTATAATGTAGTGTACATTTGGGAGCACGATTTTAATGCTAAGATGAAGGATAAAGAGTACAAAAAACTCATTGAAAAGTTATATTCACATTTGGACCCTATCGATCCGAGCGATGGTTTGTCTGGGGGAAGATGTAATGCAATAAAAATTGGTTATGATGTTGATGAAAAAAGCAAGAAGGAAATCAAGTACATCGACATCTGTTCTCTGTACCCTTATGTTTGTAAACACAAATCCTATCCTGTAGGTCAGCCAGAAATTTTGTCTGCTGAGAATATTGACATGAACAATATTCGACAATATGAGGGGTTAATCAAATGTAAAGTTATACCTCCAACTGATTTGTTTCACCCCGTTCTCCCAGTTCACTGTAACAACAAAATGATGTTTCCACTCTGTATGAAATGTGCAGAAGAAAGTTCAAGCATTTGTAGGCATGGTAAAGAAGAGAGGGCTTTGGTCGGAACTTGGGTTACTTTTGAATTATTCAAGGCTCTTGATTGTGGTTATCGATTATTGCAAGTGTATGAAATTTGGCATTTCAATTCTACGTCAGACCAGTTCTTTAAACATTATGTTGACAATTTCTTGAAAATTAAGCAAGAAGCCAGTGGTTATCCAGATTGGTGTCAATCAGACTCAGAAAAAGATCAGTTCGTTTGTGAATATGAGAAGGCGGAAGGTGTTCGTCTTGATCCAAGTTGTATTAAAAAAAATCCTGGGAGAAGGTCAATTGCTAAGATTATGTTGAACTGTCTTTGGGGAAAATTAGCTCAGTGTGAAAAAATGTCCAAGACGGAATACATCAGTGAACCGTCTAAATATTTTGAATTAGTCACCAATCCCAATTTCATTGTAAAGCATGTAGAAATCTTTGACGAGAACTGTCCATTCATCTTGGTTAACTATGAATCAAAGTTGGAACATATTGACACCCACGCTACAGCCAATGTGGTGGTAGGGTCTTACGTAACAGCTTATGCAAGGTTGGAATTGTACAGTGTTCTTGAAAAGTTAAAAGATAGAGTTCTGTATTTCGATACAGATAGTTGTATGTACATTCACGACCCTGAATTATGGAACCCGCCTATTATTAACAGTCGGCTAGGAAAATGGACTTATGAAGAGCCTGCTTGTAAAATTACTCAATTCAGAGGGCTTGGGCCTAAGAATTATGCTTACAAAATGAAAACAAAAGATGGAGAAGAGATAAGCAAATGTAAAGTAAAGGGGATTACTCTGGATTACAATACAAAACAGGTGGTGAATTTCGATACATATTCAAAATGTGCTTTGGATCGCACAATAGAAATCAAAATTCAGTATGATTGTAGAATTAAAAGACACAGAGATAGAACGGTTACCAGTGAACCACAAACAAAAACGTTTCGCTCTGTATACACCAAGAGAGTTATTGTAAATGGTACTGACACTGTACCCTATGGTCATAAAAGTTTGAGAAAATAATTCTATATCACATTGTTGTGTAGCAATCAGTCGAAGTAAGTCGGGAAAAAATATTAGCCGTTAGTCAAAAAATAACAATCATGTTGCCGTTACCAATAGAACTACGTGAAAAAATTTATGGAGAATTTGTTCGACAGCATACACTTGATGAACGAACACAGCTTAACATTAAATTTTTCTGTGTGAAAATTTGGATCGGAAAATTGTTTAAGTGGATTGCAAAAGGAGAAAAGTCCTACAAAGTGTATGCTATAATCAACTTTATTGCGATGATGGTGGACGATTCGGACTTGGATCTCGTTCTCAAGACTTATTTAGCAGATACCTGTTTGAAAGATAATGTTATTAGTAAACTGTTTCGATCCACAAATCGATGGACATTTTTTATCATAGGAACAACAGAAGAAAGTTTTCTTAACGTTCTGAAAATGAAATCAGTTCTATTTGACTTTTACTTACGCTACAAAAAAGGATCTGTTCATTCCTACGGAGAAACAATGGAAACCATGTCAGGGTATATTCTATTTGATAGAGATGTTACAGAAGAAGTAGTAAATTCAGCTCTTTCAACAAAAGACGCTTATAGACATGTTGCTCCATTCATAGGACTACGAGATTTCGACGATATGGACGGTGAGTATACAATGTTTTTGGGGTATGAGCAATTGCACAAAGACATTACGGAATATGAAGACAAATGTGAAACTCGTGGTATTTGCGAATTTGCATTGTAAAAAATTTGTTATATACTGTATTGTAAATAATTCATTGTGATTAATTCATTGTGAATAATTCATTGTGAAAAAATATTTCAGTGTGATTTTTTTCATTGTTAAGAAAATGTTTTTATGCTGTAATGTAAAAAATGTTTCCTTGTGAATTTTTTCATTGTCAAGAAATTTTTTTTCATTGTCAAGAAATTTTTTTCATTGTCAAGAAAATTTTTATGATGCATTGCAAAAAATGTTTCATTGTTTAGTTCTGTTCAATAAATAAAAGTTCAAAAAAACAATAGAGCTCTTTATTCTGTTTTTTTCCCAAGACTTGTTCTGTCTACATTTTTTCCCATACATCGGGTCATAACTTTTTTGCTATATTAGCATGAAACGTAGCATGGGAAAAAATGTATGTGCTTTCCACCAGGTCCGTGCTCTTTAAAAATTTTCAATCCTCTGTAAACGTATAAAACCCAGCGATATTTCCACACATTCACCATTTCTTCGACTCTCAGCTAACGACTACTTCGAAAGCAGTATCAATATGGAGGAGATAAATTATCAACTACGTGAGGCACTCCAAGAGTATCTAAATGCTGGACAGCAGTTATTGCAACTAAACACTCATCTCGTAGGAGAGGAGGAACAAAACCAACTACAACGTATAACACAGCCATACAAAGATCTCGGCGAAAGATTAGTTCAACTATTTTTAAAGACTACACCGGATGTCATTTTGGTTGATATCGAATTTGGGAGGAAGATTACTTTCGATAATGGGGCAATGGTAATCAGAAAAAGAGTTGAAGCATGCCCCATTTGCCAAGAGAATTTCGGATGCTGTCATTAAAGTGGAAAAAACAACGTGAGATGAAAAAAACACAGCCTCCAAAACAAAACAGCCCTTTTCAGGGCTACCCATCTACCACGAAAGTTCTATCTTCAAATTGTCATTTCTTCAAAATTGTCAAAACTCAAAAGATTTACAATCAAAAAAAGTCATAGAATAGTCAAACTCTAGTTTTTTCTGACCCGAACAAGAAAAATGTAACAAAACCACGGGTTGGTCCACAATAAAACATTTAGTATTAAAATAAAACGGTGATTCTGATTGGACAACATTAATTTGGAGCCAAAACAGCATGAAACGCCGACGCGGGAAAAACATAGGAAAAAATGACGTCATGAGTCATGTAGGTCAATCCGTCTGAAAAGCTATAAATCTCTGCGATATATTTTCCATACATTTCATTTTTACAATGGCTTCAAGACCATCACTCAACATGCGCTTCACTTGGATGGATGCCGAGCGAAAGTTAAGAAGAGTGAGGAGACAAATCGTTTTACTTCAACACACGTTTAGTTGAAGTGAGAAAACGTTACGAGAGGGCTGAGCTTGCGAATAACAGGGTGTTCTGTTATAACCTTCGGATGAAGGAACTCATTATTGAGGGCATGCTTGAAATGTATTTTCAGTATGTTATTTCAAAAACTGAGCAGGTAGACCGTCTTTTCCGCGAGCAAATCGCCGCTGAAAGGAGTGAGTCAGACAGTGAATCGACTGATACTGAATAAACATTTTCAAAAAATCAGCCCTTCTCTAAAAACAGCCCATTTCAGGGCTAACCATCTACCACGAAAGATCTTTCTTTTCAAATTGTCATTTCTTCAAATTGTCAAACTTCTTTCTTTTAGAAGAGTTACACTCCAAAGAGTTACACTCCAAAGAGCCACACTCCAGAGAGTAAAAAAAACTCAGAAAAAGTCTAAGGTCAACTCGGTGCTCAGGCTCTTAGAGAGAGAGAGAGAGAGAGAGATCATTCATAGGTGAAGAAAAAAACTAAGCCCAACTCAGTGCTCAAGCTTTTAGAAAGAGAAATCATTCATAGGATAAAAAAACTAAGTCCAACTCAGTGTTCAGGCTTTTAGAGAGAAAGCACCTAAAGACCAAGTAGTGGATAGAAGTGAACAATAAAGCAATCCTAATAGTATATGGGTAAAAAAACTAAGTCAAACTCAGTGCTCAGGCTTTTAGAGAGAAAAATCATTCATAGATGTAGAAAAAACTAAGTTCAACTCAATGGTCAGGCATTTAGAAAGAGAAATCATCCATAGATGCAGAAAAAAACTAAGTTCAACTCAGTGGTCAGGCTTTTAGAGAGAAAAACTAAGTTCAACTCAATGGTCAGGGTTTTAGAAAGAGAAATCATCCATAGATGCAGAAAAAACTAAGTTCAACTCAGTGGTCAGGCTTTTAGAGAGAAAAATCATTCATAGGGTAAAAAAGTCTAAGTCCAACTCAGTGATCAGACTTTTAGAGAGAGAGAAATCATCCATAGGGTGAAAAAACTAAGTTCAACTCAGTGCTCAGGCTTTTAGAGAGAAGAAATCATTCATAAATGCAGAAAAACTAAGTTCAACTCAGTGATATAGGGATAAAATCAAAAAAAACTAAAAAGTGACCCATTACACATATAAAACACTAAACTCTTGATTAATTTTTCTCATTCACCATTAACTTTTCGTAAAAAAGCCGAGTCAGTATCCCACAATGTTTGGGTTGATATTTTTTTTTCCTCTCGTTGTTCTTCTGGTTAGAAGAAAGAGAACGTTTCAAATATATCAGGTATAAAATTGTCCATCTAATAAAAATGCTAAATAGAATGGAAACAATAAAAAAGAAAGAGAGGAGGATAAAAAATGTATTCTGTACAAAATCAGACCTTTTCAGGACTAGCTATCTTAAATAAAACATCTTTCTTTTCATTTTGTCAGAAGGCTCACAGCTAAAAAAAGGCACAGGATAGTCAAACTCTAGTTTTTTCTGATCAGAACAAGAAAAAATGTAACAAAACTATAGATTGGTCAACAATAAACATTTACCATTAGAAATAAAACGGTGATTCTGATTGGATAACATTAATTTGGAGCCAAAACAGCATGAAACGCCGACGCGGGAAAAACATAGGAGAAAATGACGTCATGGGTCAACTAGTTCAATCCGTCTGAAAAGCTATAAAACCCAGCGTTATTTCCCGCACATTGTTCATTTTCTTCGAGTCGATATGGAGTGTTCACTTAGAGAGATGAATTTGTGGGAGCTTGCCCAACTATCGGCAAAAAAGAAGAAGAAAGACTTTGTTGTGCCTTCTACTGAAAGTTGGAACGAGGACAACGAGCCAGCATTTTCGCTGCGCTTTAATCTTGGCGCACAGCAGCTGAAGAGATTGAAGAGGCGGGCAGCGAGTAGCTGCCCAGCCTGCAGAAAGGTTGGAGGTTGTGCTTAAAAACACAACCTCTAAACCAGGTCCTTTTAGGACCACCCAACAGCCCTTTTCAGGGCTAACCATCTACCACGAAAGTTCTATCTTTCTTCAAATTGTCAGACGAAAGTTCTATCTTTCTTCAAATTGTCATTTCTTCAAATTGTCAGACGAAAGTTCTATCTTCAAGTTGTCAGACGAAAGTTCTATCTTCAAGTTGTCATTTCTTCAAATTGTCACAGCTCTTTTCAGAGCTAACCCAACAGTCCTTTTCAGGACTAACCATCTACCACGAAAGTTCTATCTTCAAATTGTCATTTCTTAAAAATTGTCAAACTTCTTTCTTTTAGAAGAGTTACACTCCAAAGAGTTACACTCCAAAGAGTTACACTCCAGAGAGTAAAAAACTCAGAAAAAAGTCTAAGTCCAACTCAGTGCTCAGGCTTTTAGAGAGAGAAAAAATCATCCATAGATGCAGAAAAAAGTCTAAGTCCAACTCACTGATATAGGGACAAAAATACCCCGGACTCTACCCTGAGAGGGTTTTGTCCCCAGAGTGACTATACGTCAGAGCTCAAAAGTCCGCCATCTTGAATTCTAACGGGTAACCACTCTGGGGATAAAACCCTCTCAGGGTAGAGACCCTGGGTATTTTTCAGCGAACTATTGCAGAAGTGATATAATGCAAATTCTTTCAGGGTAGGCAAACTGGGACAAATTATCTGTAGGGTAGGCAGCGTAGGGCTCTAAAGTACGGGATAATACGGATCTGACAGGGCCCGGCAGATCCGTATTATCCCGTACATTACTACTAACACTCCTTAAATTGCCCTTATTCTGCTCTGTTATGAAAATGTAATATTCTTTGGTCGATTTTTCAAGCATTTTAAGTAGATCTAGTACCGCATTGTGAAATTTTTCGTCAGGTGTATAAATTTTATTCCACCTATCAGTGGGTTTCAGTATCTAAGATCGGCTTCGGAAATGTAGTCTGATCTTAATTCATATCTTGCATATCATGCTTAATACAGGTCGCAGAGAATAACAAGGTAAAAAAAGAAACGTTTAAAACATGAAAACAGAGTAGATCTATATAGATCTAGCTTGAGCAACGGTCTCGATTTTCGTGTTTCAAGGATAGGCATTTTCATGGCTGACATGGGTCGAAACTTTGCTTTTGCTTCTGCATGTACAAGCACCATATTACCGCAGGAATCAGTCATTTGTCCGAGGAAATGGATATAATTGATCAAAATTATGTTATGACTTGCATGGTATAATGCATCACGGAGGTGCATGAAGCCTCCTTTTTCCAGAGCATAGCTCAGTTCTATTACAGAAACCGAAATCATGTGTAAATGAATCAACCAAAAGCATCGATCGTAATTAGATGCTTTAAAAGAAAATATAACCATTTACTGGTAAAATGCGGACAGTCTTGTTAATAATTCAGTCTACAGATATGATTGATTGATTAACTGAATGGCATTTAACGCCGTTTCAACATTTTCTCAGTTATATCGCAGCGGCCAGTACACCTATCCATGCTTTCCTGGAGTTTCATTTACCAGTACTTTGCCGGGTGATTTCCCACATAACCATCGTCGAAACAATGCGACAGATAGGTTTAGTTCTGTAAGTTATGGTTATTTTTGGGGTTTTGCCATGAGCACAGGGCATGTTTTAAGCAAAATTAGCATTTTGACTTCTATAGGTTATTTCTGAAACAATTCTGTAAATCTACAATCCTATCAATACTATGATTTATCAAATCATCGCGTGCTGTCGTTTTGTCCTATGAGCTTACTTTTCAGTTTGTTATTGGATAATATATGTGGACAGTATAATATATTTCTTAAGTAGACCAGTGGAAGAAAAAAAACCTCAAAAGAATATTTTATTCCGTAGTCAAACAGTGTATCTTGTCAAACATGCAGGAAAGATGGTGGTCACAACTTATTTGTCCGTAATCGAATTAATTATACTTAGTTTGAGGTTTAAGCAGACGACAAAAGTCTAGAATTCTCCAAAGTCAAAGCGAAACAGTAAAAAATGTTTAAAAGGATAGTAGTTTGTCTTTTAAAGGAAATAAAACGATGTGGAAATTAGAGAAAGTTGTGGTTATATTTTTTTCCTTGCTCCACCATATTTTCAAAGCCCGTCTACCGCAATGTCGTTGAAACACATGATCGCCTGATGCAAAGATTAGCACATGTGCAAAATTTTCCGTAAATTGCGATTCTTCAAAGGTCAAGGCTGTGCCCTTCATTTTTCTTATGCAGAAACCATATAGATCTAGATATTGTCTAACTACAAGTCCTTGTAAGAATATCAAATTACTGAACGTATACAAAGTATCTTGCTTAAAGAGGAATGCGATGGACATGAAGAATCTCAGATAACAAATTCTCCATTGGTTTCAATGTTTCTGTGTATAGATCTACTAGATTCTGCATCAACTACTTTCAAGATAAAGGTTTAACACGCCCCATACACTTGCACGCCACCTGTTTACTCAAATACGAATGGTTACTTACAATCGCGCAATTCGGTGACTATATATTTACCGTCTCCGCACTGGGACCACAGAGTTACTTGCTAAATTTATTATATAACGTTTTCTCGTTCCTCTACTGCTATATCTTACATCGTTCACCGCTGCCTCAAAAAAAATCAAGAAAAACTTCTGCACTATATTCATAGTTAGAGACCGCAGTCGCAACCAAAAGGTAGGATTTTCTTATTTTATTTGATTCACATTCAATAATTTTGAATGTTTATCTTATCGTTATGTACCTCACATTGAATTCGAATAACAGAGTATCAAGGTCACTATTTTTTGTTTGTTTGTTTAAAGGACAAGTTCTTGTGTTTATCTGGCCTGTAAAACTTATTACTAATGTCAAACATGTTCTTGTGTATAAAGCAATATAGCAGCAGTTCTGATTGCTTGTCATGATGAACATCCAGAACTGCTGTTTTACCGTTTTCAAAAGCATTTCTATTCCAACAAACAGTTGAAACTCGCCAATATGTTAGAAAGTGAACAATGTATCAGATTGCTCAGAACAAAGACACCCAAGTATGTAATAGTTACGTATTTGTATAATCCATATTTCAGTGTACGTCAGACCAACAATGCTGAAAGGTATAGGTATAGATCAGACTTCCCACAATCGAGTCTCAGTTGTAGATCTATTATATTGCTCTAAGTATATATATATCGATAGTAAACACAGTGTGTTTACTCCGTCACAGACAGCAAATGTCAAACCTGTCAAATGGGAAAATTTGCAAATGACAAAACAACTGTGGCTGAAATTATTTGATTAGACTTTAAAAGGGTACAAACTCTTGGAAAACGTGAGAATATTGGTTCAAATATTCCCCAAGGTCATTAATACCCTTGTTTATGTGGTAAACGGTTTTAAACTGTGTAAATGCTGTGTATACATGTCTTTCGATATTTGAATGAACTGTGTAGACGTTGATCAGACTGGTCAAATAATCTATTCATTTCAGTAATTACCTATTGTTTAATCAGTATTTCATTACAGTGTCCGATTACTAAATGCAATCAAAATTCTTTCCGAAGAATAGCGATAATCATTGTAACTAGTCTCAATAAAAAAGACGCTACGGTGATTTGCTGTATTTGCGAAATTATGAGAGATCAAACTTGCCCACAAAATCTGTGCGGAGCTTTCAACTGATTTTGTCTTGATCGTCTCTGTACCAAGGGGCGACCAGTCAAAAAGTAACATCGCCTTTGGGGACAGTTATCTGTTCTACATTGCAACAAGATTCATATCTCTTGTATTCCTGATTATTGTCTCTACTTTGCTAATGTTGAAAAGAAGCCATTTTCTGGGTAAGTCTGTTGTGCGTGGAATTCATGTACGTTAATTCAAGAAATACAGGTAATTTTGAACTTACTATTTTTCAAATTTTAAATAAACTATCATTTTTTCCCCAAATTTCAATGTTTATATATAGATCAGCAAATATTTGGAGTACCTGCAACATAATTTAAATTCATAATAATTAATTTAGCAAATAGAAATCGGACAACAACAACTGTTATTACCGATATTATATGTATTATTATTATTATCATTATTATTATTATTTCACGTGTTTAATTTACGATTAAATAGATTTTCAGTCAGAAAAGCTCACAAAGTATAAGAGATCAGACTACATCATCTGTGCACTCTGATTCTGATCTACATTTTAATAAAGCAACTAGGCTTGTTGTCAGAGGCTTATGATTAACATTTTTTCCCATTTTAACGACCCCAAACAAGAAAAGTTTAGAAAAAAAAAAAGTCTAAAAAATTTAGAAAACATTGTGGAAAAAGGAGACAATGCTGGTAAATATTATTTTCTCCTTTTCCTATGATTGCTACCCTTTTTTGCGAAATGTTACATTTGGGTTACACTTAATATGTCGTCTGCAAATGTTTTGTAAGTAGATGAGGCTAAATAATTGTCTTGTGGTAAAGTCTAGTAGCTTACTATGTCGTGAAAATAATAACTAGCCGTATGAGCTATAGTAGAGCTGTATGAGTCGTGCTCTGTGAAAAGGGGGCTTAATGCAATTGCGAAAAGTATCGACCCATGTCAGCCTGCGCACTCCGCGCAGGCTGAAATGGACCGAAACTTTTCGCTATCTTTAAGTTTTCTGCATTTCAAAGGATAATTCTACCTCGTGATTCAGTGGGTTGTTTGACAAACTTGATTATATGGATCTATAATTAGGTGATGTCTTCTTGGTATAATGCATCACGGAGATGGTAAAGAGATGGTATGATTGATTGACTTATGGTACTTTACGCCATTTTCAGCATTATTTCAGTTATATCGCGGCGGCCAGTGCACCTATCTATGCTTTCCTGGAGTTTCTTTTACTAGTACTCCGCACAATATTCTTTGCAAGCTACTGGCTGTTTTTCCACATAACCATCCTTTGAACAATGATCATTGGTGAAAGAGGAATGAATATCATCAATCTTCGGAAAGAAATTGGCCGAGCCGGGATCGAACCAGCGACCCCAATGTTCTTGAATCCTGTACGCTACCGGATTTGCTACCGGGGCTTGGCGAGATGGTACAGGGTGTTTCATATCATTTGAAAAGTCCATTTTACAACCATGAAGTCTACTCTGAGCTTATTGTTGGAGTGTTCTCTACCACCAGCTATTTTCATAAATTTCTCTATCGACTGCAGCTTTAAAGTCCCTTGTATCTTTTAACATTGGGCTGTACACCTTTATAATGCAATTTGTAACAAAAATACAGGAGGGACAGTGTGTGTAGCCATTCCTGAAAGAAATGGATGTTTGCCAGGGTGCTTTTGAAAAGTCATTCAATTATGCTTTCGGACATGTGTTGTGTGGCTTCTCCTTGTTAAAATTAAATGCGTTTACCAGTACACATATCTTCAAGGTTAATACACCTTTCTTTTGGCATCGGAATGAAATTCTTCCTCAAAATGTACATACAGCCCTCCTTATTTACTGTGTCGGCATTGTCCTCGCCATATGCGCAAAAACATACGAACTTCAAGTTCTATACCGTCTGTGCCGAAAACAGCCCATGAAGTGATTGTCTCATTTTTCAGTATGAAAACCCAATTTCTCTGTTGCTCTTAACCCATTTTGTCGCTGTACACCTGTACGTCCCTAAGATATTTTTTATGTAAAACAATCGACGTTTTTTACAGTCCCAAAATTGACGTTATGAGGACATTTGCTGTGAGATAGACTTGTCAGAAATATCAGTTTCATGTATCCGTATTCGCCAGTATTTTCTTTTTTAAACAGAAGATTTCCGAAGCTTGTTTGTTAAAGCATTGGACTTGGTGTCAATGTTGCTGGACAACACTTTAAATCCTCTGTCTGGTACTTGTTATACTCAGGAAAATTTGAAAGTATCCTTGGGTAAGACCCTTCAGAGCCCTAGCCTAGTTCTGGTGAAACTAAGTACATATATGTTCTAGCGAGTCGTAGCGCTGATTTTCGCTCTAAAAGTTTGCAAATGTGCTGGTATGAATGTCTTACGCTCAAAATCACACATCGATTATATCAGATCATTAAAAACAAAAACGATGACGGCATAAGAAATCACCTAAAAATAGACGTAATTCCTATTTGGCAAATGGACCGTTCCGTTATTTAAATGCAAAACAGTATCACTTTTTTTTTTCTTACTGAATATAACCTTTAGACTCGTCCATGGATATTGTAAAGCATGTTGCACACAACGAACCAAATCAGGTTCAAATCACTGAATTTTTGTATAATTCCAAACCACTGTGAGGATTTGTAAAAAAAGAAATTCTGAACTGACCGCTGGTGGCACTTTGGTTAACGTGGAAGTGTCCTTTGGCAAGGCATTGCAAAGCCAACCATTAATCCACGAGAAATAGAAAAAGGGATCTTCATGCAAAACCTGCTACAAGGTTTTTTTTTTTTTTAACAGTGCCGTTCAGTTTAGGCGATCACGTACACGGCTTAACCCTTAGGCTGCTAAGCGCGACTCGCTGACCTTTTGCGGACAGTGTAGATCAAGATCAGACTGCGCAGAACGTACAGTCTGATCTGGGATCTACACTGTTATTCCCAAAATCATAACTTTGAAATGGCAGTATTTTGGGTTTTACCATCGGAATGAAAATTTCATTTTAGTTATTTAGCAGGATAAGGGTTTATCGATTTATCGCCATTGGCGAAAACAGGAAATATTGTGGAGATATAGATCAAGAAGAGACTGTATAGAACATGCAGTCTGATCTTATATCTATACTGTCCCATTGTTTAGTCAAGCACACGAAAAACGAGTTTCATTGGATCGTATTTCCGGTCATCAAAACACTTCGCGTTTATTTATTTGGCGCTGAAAAAGCTTAATTAGAGGGTAGACTGGTCCGAATTGCCAGCTTATCAAATTTCTTTCCGAGGGTTGATGACAGTCATTGTGACATGATTCATTCATTCCTGTCTCACCGTCGATCTCTTTTTTCGAAGATAGTAATGTGGGAAAGCAGAAATTCTTTCGAATAAGCATGTTTTAACCATTTACCAACAATGTGTCTTAACTTCCCCCGAGACAAACAGCTTTTAAAAACATCGTGGGAAATGCAGAAAATACTGGTATCGATTTTTTTAAAGTCCTTTTCAGGACAAATCTCAAAATTTAGGCAACAATCATATTGTCGTCTGATAATGCTTTGAATTTGGACTGGTCTAAAATTTGGTCGACAGGTAAATATTTAATTCGATAGAAAACAACATGAGATTAGACTCGTCCAAACTGAAAACAACTTACACAGATAGTACAGACTAGGATCAGACTTCACAGAGCGTACAGACTGACCGCAAATCTACACCTTTCGTTTACTCTGCTAGGCAAAAATCACTCATTACAATCACTGATGATGGTTATTGATACATTGAAATTCTTTTCTTACCGTGGAACATTGTCTTTGTGAGAAAGCAGCTAGATCTAGTAGCTTGTAAAGACCATTGAATGTAGATTAAGATTAGACTACTAGAAATGTTCAGACTCATTCTAAATCCATACCATCTGATTACCTGGTTTGGTGAAAGGAAAAAAAAAACTACATGGTATTTTACGTTGCCTTAAACATTGTAGCAGAATTTTAGACATTAAAATTGTAAATTTTCTAAAATTGGGTTCAAATTGGACTAATCTGACTTCGAAATGTAAAACATATTTTTTTCTTGTCGGCAGTTTCTCCTTTTTCCACAATGTTTTCAAAAGCCGTCAACGTCAGGGTCGATGAAAACGGGATATATTTGAGTCATGCTCTAGCAAAAAGGGGGCTAAAGGCATCTCCGTGATGAATTATACCAAGTAAGTTATCACATAATTATAGATCCATAAAGTACATTTTGTCTTACAACCAACTGAATCATGAGGTAAACAGGTCCTTAAACTCGCAAAATATTGACCAATAGCAAAAAGTATCGACTCAGGCCAGCCTGCGCGGACTGCAATACTTTTTGCAGATGCATTAAGCACCCATTTCACAGAGCATGGCTCATCTTGTCTGGTAAAAAGTTAATTTTACACTGCAAATTGATCCTAGCAATACTGAGTCAGACTTAAGGTACTTACGTAAATTGTATAGATCAAGATTAGACTACACAGAGCGTGCAGTCCAATCCCGAGTCTACACAGTCCAATTTCCCGGTTCTGCAATCACTATTTCCAAGGATGGATCATAATTCAGTCAGTGTTACATTGGATTTGTTCCTCTCACATCGCAGAACATTGTTTTGACTTTGTAAGACAGCGGTCAAAGATTTGTCCACCTACCACGATTAATCTCGGAAATATTGCAGAAGACAGAATAAAAGGTTTTTTTGGGGTTGTTAATAAACCGATATGCTTGAAGTATCATTGTGCTTCTTTTTCAAGAATGTTTCTGAAATCGCCGACTTTGATGAAAAACTGAGTACAGTTAATACATATGATCCATGCTCTAGCAAAGGGGGGCTTACTGCATCTCCGTATTCCGTGGTAACCATCATATACTTTTGGATCCATAATAGATCTAGCGACTTTTTTTAAATAACCGACTCAATCATGAGGTAGACTACAGTGGTCCTTGGACATACAGAAAATTGACCAAGAGCGAAAAATTTCAGCCCAGGTTAGCCTGTGTGGACTGCGCAGGCTGACCTGGGTTGATACTTTTCACCATAGTCTACATTAAGCCCTCTTTTCTCACAGCATGGCTCATATAGACTAAGTGGCATACCTAGTCCATTCATTAAAGCAGCTCAAAGGTATTGATGCCTTCTTCATGAGTGACGTCATATTGTGACGTCATTTTTATCTTCAGTTTCCCGCGCAGCGTTTCATTACTAGGCCAATGTACTTGTATCTCCAGCGATCTTTGCTTTAGACTTTTAGGTGTTGACAAATCTGGAGAACTTGGATATTCTGGCCATATTTTAAGTATTTCTATTATTTATAGACATTCTAATTAACATTTGAACAACTTTTTTGCTTTTTTTGTTTCACGAAAATCTTTCGAATTGTTGCTAGGAGTGCAGATCAAGATCAGATCATAGAACGTGCAGTCTGATCTTAGATCAACGCTATTCGTCATTTTCCAAAATTTTCTTTTTTAGAAACTTCAATAAAGATCTGGATCTACTGATTGTAACGGAGAAAATGATAGAATGTTTGTTTAAACCGCTTTCAACAGTAATTAAATTATACCACAATGACAGCATACTGTTAACCGATATCCAGACGTTTTGATGGTTTTTATCAAATTAAACTGTTAAATAGATCTAATAAAATAATGAAACCAGTAGATCTAGATCTAGAACCTTAAGAACGATTTATTTGTCAGAAATATTTTATCTAGACCTGAACCTACATGCACTACGGTAGTCTAACTTTGTTTACTTTTTTTCAGAATTCATCAACAGACGACACACCAACAGGTCACATTTGAGTTTGTTGAGAGCTGGGTATAAAATATTTAAGGTAAATAACAGTGGATTTTATTAGGTTATAGGACGAAACTTATAGATCTTGATCTAGATCTAGTTGTCTTAGCTTGTTCATCAATACTTGAATTAATGTAAGAAGTTGTTTAAGACCTGTCTGTTGATTGGCTGAGCAAAAATATCTGAGCGTATCTTCAGGTTATTCTCAGAAAAAAAAGGAATTGAAATTTGAAACACCGGTAAATCGGGTTATCTTCATTATTGGTTCGAACTGTGTTTAACTCTGTTTTAAACTCTATTCAAACCATAACGCAGAGGCCAGTGCACCTTTTAGTACTTTCCTGGAGTTTATTTTACCATGCTTCAAGAAAATATTGTGGAAAAAGAAGAAAATGCTGGTTACCAGCATTTTCTTCTTTTTCCTCAATGTTTTCCATAGCCTTCTTCTTCGTTTAAACGCAATATTGCTTTTGAAAGTGTAAAGTTTAATTAAATGCATGATCTAAATCTATTGCAGACATATTCGGTGACAAAATGGCAGAGGGAGGTGTAAACACGCGTGATAACACAAGAGAAGAAAAGAGAGAAACAGGGGAAGAAGAATTATGTAAACTGTTGGAAGTTAGCCTGGATAAGAGAGTGGGAAAAGGAGCAAAGTGTGAGAGTTGTGTGCGCGAGGAGTGTCCGAGGCGTGAGAGTGAGTGGTTTGAGTTATCTGAGCGAGTGAGACAGCTGTATGGGAGGGTGGCTGTTTTTTTCTGTTTTCTTTGTAAAATGTTTGTGTGTGCGGAATGCTTGCCCAAACATGAGTGGCATGAAGGAATGAAAGTGGAGAGAAAGGAGAGTGAGGGAACGGGAGAACAGAGAGAAAGAGAGGAAAATAAGGGAAAGGGACTGGGTAAGAAAACTAAGAGAATGCGATTGGAAACAGAGAGGGAGAGAAAGAAGGAGGAGGAGGAAAATGAGAGTGACAGAATGAGAGAAAAGAGAGAGAGAGAAAGAAAGCGAAGGGAGTATATTGATAAGCTTTTTAAAAATGAGAATGAAGCAGAGAGAACAGAGAAATTTTTCAGCAGCCACTGCATTGTTTGTGATCGAGTTGAAGTAAAACACGAATTGGATCAGAACGAGGATTGTAGGATAACTGGATTGTGTGGACTGGAGAACAAAAGGTTGGTAGTCTGTGATTATGATAATTATTGTATTAAAATATATAAACTGGGAAGTCACGTGATACAACGTTATATACGGTTTGTAGGGCCTGACTCTGAACCTTGGGATGTTACAGAAATAGATTTAAAACAGAATTCTACTGAACCGAACTTAGTGTCCGGCAGTAGTTCTGATATTTCTGCAACAGACCGGGCTGATCCGGATAAACAATGTTTGATAGCTGTAACGTTACCATGGGAACGTCAAATAATGTTTATAGATTTAAGCAAAAAACCCGCAAAAACACAGAAAATAATCCAAACAGAGGAACCATGTTGGTCTATACAGTTTTATGATGACAAGATTTTTACCGTCTGTGGTGAAGATCTTGTCTTTCGCTGTTATGTTTATATTTACTCTACAGACGGAGTCAAGCTAAACAAGTTTGACACTGGTAACTATGGTTACTTCTCTGAACCTTATCTCGCCGTTGTTTCTGGACGAGTCTATTTAACGGATATGGACGATAAAAAAGTAGAACGTAGAAATGTTGAGGGTCAAGTTATCTCACAAATAACAATTGAAGGGTCGTGGCCTGCAGGAATCAGTGTAGACCCAGATAACAACGTTTATGTATGTGCACAGGGTCACAACAAAGTTTATAAACTGGATGCTGATCTGACTCGATACCAGTCGGTGTTAGATCAGACTACAGATTATATAGAGAGACCCCACGCTCTGTGTTATTACAGAGACAAATTATTTATCAGTCATGACGACTGGTCGCCATCTTTATGTAACTTTGTTACTGTGGTCCGACTGCTGTAACGGCACCTCGACCTGGACATTGTATATCATTGTGGACTTTAGTCATCGGACATTTAAATCTGCACCACAATGTATTCTATTGTTACTATGGTTACCGTGTTACCTCCTTTTCAACCCATATGTGACTTTGAATGTTTTTTTTTTTTCGCGGAGATTGTAGGCAAAGATCAGTCTGCACATACGTGCAGCCTGATCTTTGTCTACAATCCCCGCTTTTGTATCAATAAGTTTATTAAACAATCGCCATTTTCTGCCGATAAATTTCACGAAATCTACTTTTGTGATAATTTATTTTAACGGACATTCGGCAGGATACGTGGGATAAATAACTTTTTTCTCAACATGTCATTGTACTTTTAGTAAGCTAGCTGTCGTTGGAAATCTTGTCATCATTTATTTATTTGGCTTTATTTATTTATTTTTGATCAAGTAATTTATTTATTTTTGCAAATTTTAATAATCGAAGTTGCCCCACCCACTCCCTCCGAATCATTTGCTATTCATGAACTTTAACTTTACCCCCCCCCCCCCATCCCCGTTTGAAATATTTCACAATTCTCGATAATCTATAAACATTAATTGACTTCTAAACGTGATTCTATCAAACATTGTTTATCCGGAAAAAACAATGTGGCAGCAGTAATTTATCTGTGTGCATCATTATCGCCGTTCTAAATGTTTTCTTTCCACAAAAACTGCTGTCAAATCGCAGACTACCCTTCTTCTTGTCTAGTCCCCATAATTCACATGTGGTTGTCTTTTTTTTATCGACAATATTATGGATTTGCATTTGTTCATTTTCCGGTCCAATTCGTGTTTTACGAGAGAGAGAGAGAGAGAGAGAGAGAGAGCTCATTTGAGTTTTATGATTGTTTATGAGTGCTATTTTCATCTTTATTACCTGTAGTCTAGATCGCTATTTTTTATTAAAAAAAAAAACTGCGTCCATTCTTTGTGTACATTTTTTGTTGCGTTATTGTATATATCATGTATTTATTCATGTATGTCTTGCGCATTTGGCACCCATTTCAATAGTTACATGTAGTTCAATGACAAACCATATTTTGATGTTTAATTTTGTCATAATAATCTCAATAGCTTCCTTTTAAAATACTAAATACGTTTTCAAGTCAACAATTTGTCCAACATTGTCTCTTTTACTTCTGATTTAATATATATATCGTAATTTCGAATATATTCAATAAATTTTGAATAAATGTTGAATATTTGTATTTATGTAAACTCGTTGTTTTGTTATTGTTTCTACACAACGGTGTCATTGAAAGCTTCCTGTAATATATTACCCTAAGCACAGGTAACCGACTATAAAAACACATCTTTGATGCTTTGTGGGTTAGAATCTCAACCTCGGCTGTCTACCTACGGATTGTTTTGGTGTTTTCGTGCCGTTTTCAACAATATTTCAGCTATGTCGTAGCAGCCAGTACACCTATCCAGGCTTTGCAGAAGTTTCTTACATCAGTGCTTCACATTTTTTTGCAAACCAATGGCTTCTCAGTGCTTTCCTCACATAGACGTAATAAGAAACAGCTGAATCCTGCCCCATTGGTTATCATTAATTCTGAAACAATTTGGTCAAGCAGACCCCCACTGGCGACCCTTGGATTACAAACCCTATACTTTGACTGAGGTACCGCGCTTGGCACACAACGTCCTTAATGCAGGAGTTGTAAGTTCAAATTCCTTGACTAGACATATCACTCCTCTTACACATGGGTTTTGCGTTACAACATGTAGCCCCCTTTTGTCAGAGCATGGCTCAATTTTCATTTATTTAATTGTGGATCCCAGGTTATCAAAATGGCCCCCTATCTTAAAGTCTGTGAGCCCAAAGGGCCCTCTTTCATGCAAAGTAAGACTGAATTCTGGGACAAAAGAAAATGCTTCCTTACCTGGATTTTCTCTTTTACCTGCCACACTGATTTCAGAAGCATTTTCCCTCACGGTCCTAAATAACACGGGACTGTTTGCTAATGGGGTAAGAGAAAGTTTGGCTGTTTAAGCACTTTACCAAACTTTACCAAGTTTTAACAACCCTGAGAAAGAATACCTTTTAAAAATATTGTGGGGAAAGGAGAAAATGCTGGTAACTAGCATTTTCTTTTTCCACAACCTTTTTTGCCTTTCACAGACTAATTCCATGATTTAGTTCACGTAGGATTTGTTGATTTGCAAACGCTTTCAATTATGACAAGTGTAAAATTTTGAAAGCATTGTGGGAAAAAGACAAAATGCTGGTAACTAGCATTTTCTCCTTTTTCCACCATATTTCTTCACCTTTCAGAGACTAATTCCACAATTCAGGTCGATGATTTGCAAAAGCTTTCAAGTATGATAAGTCTAAAATTTTGTCTTTAGCTAAAAGGTTTTACCATCACCACATAATCCCAACATCTAACAACCCCGAGGAAGACGACTTTACAAAACATTGTGGGAAAAGGACAAAAATGCTGGTAATCAGAATTTTGCTCTTTTTCCCACACTGTTTTCTAACCTTTCAAAGACAAAGTCCATCATTTGACCCACACTTCTTTTGTCATCTGCAAATGCTTTGAATTTAACATCTAACAACCCAGGGAAGAAGCCTTTACAAATCATTGAGGAAAAAGGACAAAATGCTGGTAACCAGCATTTTCTCCTTTTCCCACAATGCTTTCTATCCTTCCAAAGACAAAGTGCATCATTTGATCCTCATTTCTTTTGTTGTCTACAAATGCTTTGAATTTCAGCAAGTCTAAAATTTTGTTATTTGGTAAAGAGATCAGTCAGTAAAACCTACAAAGACTATGCTCTGTTACAGATGTTACTTGTATTTGTCGAGGATTTCATAGTGGATTAACATTTATATGTGCTGCATTGATTAAACAGACCTTTTCTATCTGGAAAAAACATTTATTAAAACATTGTAATTTCAAGATAGTCTGACCAGAATATGAAATTGAGAAGTGGACAGTGTAGATCCAAGATCAGATTGCCCATTCTGTGCAGTCTGATCTTGATCTATGCAGTCTGCAAATACAACTTTTAAGTTGGTTCCAGGGCTTTATGGGTTAAGAACTGTCAGTCTTATTTTCACAAAGTAAAATAGTTCGGCAAAAAAAAGAACTTACTCCTTACTAACAATTTCTTCTTTTGCCACAAAGTTTCCAAAACAAGAGGGTCTTGATGCCCTTTTTTTCTCCACTGCTTTTTAACTCTTAAGTAAAAGACAAAATTTTAAAGTTAACCAAATTTAAAGCATTTGCGGACAACAACATATATTCTACTCAAAAATTGAAATTTGTTTTTTGGAAGTGTGAAAAACATTGCAGGAAAAGGAGAAAAAGCTGGTTACCAGCACATTCCCCTTTTCCCACAATGTTTTCAAAAGCTTTCTTTTTCAGAGTGGTTAAAACTCAGGATTGTGTGGTAAAGGGTTAACTCTTTCCCATATAGTCCCAAGTTTTAATGACTCTAAGGAAACCACCTTTTAAGCATGTTGTGGGAAAAGGAGAAAATTCTGGTAACCAGCAATTCACACTTTTTCTACACTTTCAAAGACACAATCAGTTCAGCTAAATTCAAATGTCATCTGCAAATATTTTCACAGTCTAAAATTTTGTCGTTTGGTAAAGGTTTAAGTACATGTGTCATGTCATCCACAGTACAAAAACTATAAAAAATCAGTATGGCAATAAAAATTGTAGGAAAAAAAATAGACCAGGCCCCTCTAAAAGTCATATCTTTTTTACGTGCCAAGATTATGTCAGTGTATACTAGCAGGTCCAATGACTCTTTCATTACAATCAAATACTAATCATAATGCTCACACCAAATTTATCAATAAACTCAAATACATGGTACTAAGGCCAAATAGCTGCCAATGTAAACAATGCAGCTGTTAAAATGCATTCAAATTATGATCATACCATTTTAAGGTATGGTAACCAGCATTTTCTCCTTTTCCCACAATGTTTTCAAAAGGCCTCTTTCACCTAGTCATTAAAACTCATAATTGTGTGGTAAAGGCTTAACAAATAAGACAACTCTGTGAGCAAGTCTACACGTATACATTCTATTCTATGATACAGTTGTCCATGGTCCTGTTAAGTTCCGCATTAGAGATTCCTTTCTCAAATTCTTTTCCGCATATTGGACAACTGGCTGCTTTCTTCTCATTTTCCTCTTTCTTTGTCGACATCTTCTTCAATGTTTAGAACAGAGTAGCTTGTTTGGCTTTTTTCGTTGGTTGACGTGACTCATTTTCATTGGCTCTCTTTCTTGAAGCTGTGAAAGCTGATTTGGAATTATTTATCTTTATGGCTGCTCTGCTTTGCACATCTGATGTACGTTTCTTATCAGTTTCTGAATTTAATGCAATTCCCATACTTTCTGCAGTTTTCTCAGCAGGTTTCATTCTGTCTCTTGATCCTTTCCGCTGGTTTAAGAACTCTTCATAGCTCATCTCTGACACTTTCTTATCTAGATTTGTCAATTCAACACTAGTACATAGCTCTTTCTCATTGAGTGGTTCTTCATTTTTATCCCTAGTCACTGCATTTATTCCTTCTGCTTTCTTGAAGTAGTTTTTAATAGTCACTGGAGGTTTCATGGTTTTAGATAAACATTTTGCAGAAACTGGTGTCACTGCTTCCGTGGTAGTTTTGATGGGTGAAGAAGGTCCATGTTTTACAACACTATTTGCATCACCTACACTTTTTTCATTATCATCTACAACTTGGTCTACACAGTTATCAACTCTCATCACAACACTGGATTCTTGTTTTAAACCAGTTTTAGCACTATCTGTATCTTGTTTTATAACTGTTTTATTACCATCTGTGTCTTATTTTATGACTGTTTTATTACCATGTGAATCTTGTTTCATAACTTTCATCTACATCTGATTTAGCATCTGTATCAGGTTTGGATATATGTGTGTTCTGACAAGAAGTTGAAGGTGACTTAGATAGAAGGTCAAGGTCAGGTTTTTTTGATGACAATGAAGCAATTGCCTGAACCTGAGATGAAAAAAGCTGTGAGGAGATCATCTGAGAGGAGGATGGTTGTGACAACAGAAGATGACCTTGAGTCATGAAGTTGCTGAGTTGGGACTGAAAGGAAAACATAAATATTGCTAGAAAACATGGATGCTCCAGAATATGTAGAGAAATCCAGAAAGCATAGACAGTCAAATAGACTATTGCAAGGACTACCAATTGGTTTTATACTTAGCTCAAATTCTATCTGAAGCATAACAAGAGCACCACACGTGGGTGCCGATACAACACTGCCGTTGCTTTTAGAAACACTGCAGATTGATTTCAAGTAAAAAAAAAATATTTAAAAAAAAAAAGAGTATACCTTTGTCAAAAATACTTCAATGGTTGTCAACCATACTCAGAGCTTCAGATAGAGGAAGTGAATTTGATTTCAAAATTGAAAAAATAAATAATTTTCCACTCAACCCTATGTTATGGGTACTCATTAGAATTGTCTCATTTAGATGATTCTAATGAGTACCCACAACATACGGTTTGGAAGAGAAATAATGGATTTAGAATACCATCAATCCCTCTGCAACTCTGCATGCTTATATGTTTTTTCCTTCTGATAACAACTTGTCCCAGTAAATATCTTCAGTAACCACAGAGATTATAAAAAGCGTCATTTTTTTCTTTTTGACAACAACAACAACAACGATGATGATGTCAGGGCTATAACAATACCTCAATGTTTTCTTTGAAAACCGCAAACCTAAACATCCAAACATGCCAACTGTCAAACATGCCAGCTGCCAACTGTCATAACAGTTCAATGTCATGAAATGTTTGCAACAAGATCTGATAGAGAAAAATGTTCACTACAGTTGCAGGAAGACAACAAGAGTGACACATGTGGGTACCAACAATTGGCTGCGAGTTTTTGATTTTCAGAGAAAATTCAAGGTCAAAAAAGGGGCATAAATGTGTCAAAAATGTTTTGATGGTTACCTGCCCTTCTTGTATAGGTTCTCCATTTGATAGTGGACAATGTGTCATAATTTGAAGTAATATCTTCAGTAAAAACAGAGATATTACAAAATGTCAAAGTTTTGGCGCTACAATAACGATACAGACAACTATGCAGACGACAACGCAAGGGCTATTACAATAACTCATCATTTTCTTCGAAAATGGCCGAGCTAAAGAGAAATATATACTACCTGCTGTTGATAACCTTCAATCAATTTCTGTTCCTTCAAAACCTTTTCAACTTCAGAAATAAGAAGTTTTGGGTATCTTACACCAACAACTCTCTCTCCATCATTTAGCTGTACTCTCACAACTCGAATGGTGCACTCGGATTTACTGTAATAAAAGAATTCATACATATCATTCCGAGATTTAAATCTTAACTTTTTAACATACAACAAAATTTTACATTGGTACAAATAATTTGCAAACTATCAAAAAATAAATGCAGCTAAAACATTGAGATTTGGGTTCCTTCTCACAAACCATTCTAAGTTTTATTCACCACGAATTTCTAAATTTGAAAGTAACATAATTTCTGATTGGCTAAACCAGTTGTGTTACTTTCAAATGTAGAAAATTCTGGAGAATAACACTAAAATATATTCTGTTTTTGAAAAGAAAGAAATATTTTGGGGAAAAAGGCAAAAATGCTGGCCATCATTTTATTTGAGTCATGCTCTGTGGAAAGTTTCAACCCAGGTCAGCATGTGCAGACAGTGCAGGTTGAACTGGGTCGATCTTTTTGCAGATGCATTGAACACCCTTTCTACAGAGGATGAATAAACTGTATAGATAATGACAAAGACATATTCAGCTGATCATCTGTATGGTAAGAGCACTTCGTGCAGCTGCCTACCTTCAGCTGCAGGTACTTTTTTCAAATAAAACTTTCAGCTGAAAATGGGAAATAACGGTGTCAAAAACATGTTGAGAATTACCTGCCCTTCTAGTATGAGTTCCCCTTCCAATAGCCCACTACTAGCCTAGGTATGAATTTAATATCTTCAGTGATAGGAGAAATATGAAAAAATATCAGAATTTCCACCTGATGACATAAGAAGAGACGACACTTCCTTGATGCTTACTTGCAAAACAGTGGAGCTAAAAATTTGACGAAAAAAGTCAAAATGGTGTTCAGCCCCTGTAGCTTGGGAAGCACGAGACTTGTGACCATCAGAAGGTCTGACCACTTAAAGTGTGGGTACGATCTGCCTGGCTGGCCACCTAAAATTATTCAAAAGTATTTCAGATAAGAAAAGAGTGTGGCCTATGATCAGACTGCACATATGTGCAGTCTGATCTTGTTCTATTCTCTCATATCAATCACGATCACAAATAGCAGGTTGCAAGGCAAATGAATTTCACGATAACATAGACAAAGTAGTAAAAAAGTCAACATACGTAAGGTTCAAGGACGGAGCATATCTGTTAAGAGCTTTTTCGAGGATGTTCATCAATGATACAATACTTACACAGGAGATGGAGTCTGTAGCATCTACTTTCGACTGAAGAAGAAATGAAAATGGATTAACCTAAGATTCTGAAAACATTGTGGGAAAAGGAGAAAACATACTTGTAAAATATGAATAATCAGTATTATACATCCTTACAGCAAGACACAAAAAAAAATGCTGTCAAAACTGGCAAAAGTTCAGAAGGCTCAGCTGCGTAAACATAGATAAACTGTAGAGGTGTAAATTTTTGCAATTTCAAGAAATTCATAAACTTTTGTGTTCGCATACTTTATCACAAGTATAGCACATAATGTCCGTAAGTGGTAATTCCCAAATTTTTCGACGCACATACATAACCTCGTATGGTGTACTGCATAGAAAAACACAAGGGATTTGTCCTCATAAACGACAACAGTGATTGCTTGGGAGACATCCAAAACACAAAATGCACTTTCTATCCGTCACAATCTATGCAATCTTGCTGCCATCAGGGGCAACATTTAGTATGAAGACACAAAAATGGTAATAGTTTCATAAAATAGGGATGGAATGGGATAAAAGCTCGCTGAAAACTGCCTGAAAAATCTGAGAGAGAATACTTTTGAAAACATTGTGGGAAAAGGAGAAAATGCTGGTAACCAGCATTTTTTCCTTTTCCCACAGTATTTTCTAACTTCCAGGGACAAAGTCCATCATTTGACCAACATTTAATGTCATTTGCAGCTGCTTTGAATTTAGACTGGAGTAGTATTTTGTCATTTGGGAAAGAATTGATGAGCCATACAGGCTAACATAGGTTGATCTTTCTGTTATTTATAAACATTCTGCATGTCAAAGGAACATTATACCTCATGATTCAGCCAGCTTTTAAACAGTTTAGATCTGCATCATGCAACAATTTGCTTGCTACAATGCATTACAACAACACAGTCCCTTTAGCCCAGAGTAAAGCTAATGTGCACTTCATACCTTTGCAATATCCCTTGTTCTTACAATGAGTGCCATGAACACAACTGTCCTTTGTTTTTTCATACTGTGTTTTCCAGCCTTTTTCTGTAAGACAGAAAGTTGTCATGTTATTCACAAACATTTTATCATATATTTATTATCAAAGAATTCCCTATACATGCTTTTTTTCCTTAACCCTTTACCAAACAATACCCAGTTTTTACGGCTCTGAGAAAGAAACCTTTGGAAAACATTGTAGGAAAAGGAGAATATGCTGGTTACCAGCATTTTCTCCTTTTCCCACAATGTTTTCTACCCTTCCCACTAGAAACTTAAATTTTTGAGTCACATTACTTTTGTTGTCTGCAAAGGCTTTCTGCTTGGACCAATCCAACATTTTGTCGTTTGGTACAGTGTTAATTGGGGGATTGTCTTATGCATGCAACCTCTTGTCTGCCTCAACTTTTCAGCAGAAAATCATATACTTTACTAAAATAGTTTTCCCTATACATGTTTTTTTTTTCTTTAATCAGGGGATTGTCTTATGCATGCCACCTCTTGGCTGCATTACCTTTTCAGCAGAAAATCATATACTTTACTGCTATAGTTTTCCCTATACATGTTTTTTTTTTCTTTAATTGGGAGATTGTTTTATGCATGCCACCTCTTGGCTGTATTAACTTTTCAGCAGAAAATCATATACTTACTATCACAGTGTTCCCTATACATGTTTTTTTCCCAAAACTTTATTGGGAGGTTGTCTTGTGCATGCCATCTCTTGGCTATGTTAACTTTCAGTATAAAATTCTGAATCATATAAGGGACATTAATGTGCCAAAATATTTAGGGTTCTTTACTCTTCTAGTCAGGGTTGCCTTTTTCACAGTTCACAACTAGCCAAAGGTTGAAGTTTGCATCTTCAGTTATGACAAAGACGTGGATGAAAGTTTTCAAAGACAACAGAGCTATAACAACCAACCTTATGACTGAATGGTGTTTTACACCGCTTTCAACATTATTTCAGTCTTATCAGAGTGACAGCTCACATATTCATAGACTTCCTGGGTTTCAGGCTAGGGTTCTTACCAAACGACACTCCCCTTGACCCAAGACCTCCAGGTTACCAGTCCTACACTCAACCACTTAGCTACGCAGGACCCCCAGGCTTATAAAAGCTATCCATGACCAATACAACTTACCTGCTTCCTCTCTATCTATAGGCTGATATCTTGTAAACAGATCACTTCTTTCTTCATCAAACACAGACAGGCCTGTATTGGGTCTGGAACAAAATGAATCAATACAACAAAATACAACAAAACACATCATTTATTTCTTTGTTTTTAGCATCAAATTATAAGAATTAACATCAACATTAGCATCAAATCATTAACTATGTATGGGCCTTATTATATGGATAAAGAAATAGGAAACTGGAAAAAAAAAATCACAAAATGGAAAACTTGAATTTATTTATTTGTTTGGCCAGAAAAGAGTTAACCTTTTACTAAACAATCCCAGTTTTAACAACCATGTGGGAGAGTGCCATTGAAAATATTGTGGGAAAAGAAAAAAATGCTGGTAACCAGCATTTTTTCCTTTTTGCACATTTTTTTCTGTTCTTTCAAAGACAAATCTTATCATTTGCACAACATTTAATTTGTCATCGATAAAATTAATGTTTTGAAACCAGACAAGTCTAAAATTTTGTAAAGAGTTGATTGATTGATTGATCGATAGATTGATTGTATGGTTTTTAACACTGTTGCCAACATTATTTCATTTCTATTGCGGCAACTAGTGCACCTATCCACCTTTTCCTGTAGTAACGTTTCTTTTTAAAAGTATTCCGCTCAATGTTCTTTCCAAGCCCCTGGCTGCTTTCCCACATAACTATCATCAAAACAATAGTTTGTGGTGAGAGAGGAATGAGTATTATCACAGTGACTATCATCAATCCATGGAAAGAAATTGGCCCAGCCAGGGATCGAACCAGCGACGTCTGTTCACAAGCCCTGTATGCTACCAACTGAGTTACCAGGGCTCGGCATTGAAGAGTTCACCTCAAAGCTTGAAATACTCAACCCAAGACGATTATCTACCTTGCAATTTTAAAGAGATGGGTTGAATTTTCTATCTATGTGGCCAGAATGTACATTCTCTTTCCCCAAACATCTCTCTTAGAAATATAAAAACCATCCTGTTTCTGTCGATGAAGAACAGCCCTGATGACTGCCTGTTCCCAGCTCATTCCACAATCAATGTTTAGCTCTACAAGTCTGTAATCTTGCCAACATTTTGGAAATGTTTAAATTGAAAACAATTACAGGCAACACATTCAAACATGACTCAATTGATGAGATCATTTGCCTTTGAGAAAGTTACATTTTGGAATTGTCCCAATTGAAAGCAATTGCAGATGACACACACACACACACACACACACACACACACACACACACACACACACACACACACACACACACACACACACACACACACACACTCTCTGATGAAATTTGTCTAGGAAAAGGTGGAAAATATTATCCAAAAAGCATATAATACTGCTGACCAACATTTTCTCCTTTTCAATTTTTTCAAAAGCCCTTTTTATCAAGGTTGTTTAAAATAAGATTGTTTAGTAACTGGTAAATTCTTATAATTTAGTAACAGGTAAATTCTTATAATTTAGTTACAGGTAAATTCTTACAATTTAGTAACAGGTAAATTCTTTTCAAATTCTTATAATTCTTATAATTTAGTAACAGGTAAATTCTTATAATTTAGTAACAGGTAAATTCTTATACTTTAGTAACAGGTAAATTCTTACAATTGAGTAACAGGTAAATTCTTTTCAAATTCTTATAATTCTTATAATTTAGTAACAGGTAAATTCTTACAATTTAGTAACAGGTAAATTCTTATAATTTAGTAACAGGTAAATTTTTATCAAATTCTTATAATTTAGTAACAGGTAAATTCTTATCAAAATGACAAAATGCTAAACCTGCACTGAAAAAATTTGTAAAAAAAAACTTACAAGGATGGACTTTTCGTTTTAAATTTTCTGCCAAACAAAGTGGTGTCTGTGGTTGTGAGGTAGAGTGCCTGGGAGTGGGTGTCAACTTTGGGATTTTTCATTGGCCCAGGCATTTGTTGCGAGTACTGGTGTAGTTTCCAGGAAGAAGAGTAGAGAGAGATTAGTATAAGTTGTAAGAACAATGTAAAATGTAAAATGATAAGGGCTATTTGTTTAACAATAGACCAATTTATTACTGGTAAAATAACTGGTGAGTTGTTGACTTGGACAACGGTCGGTGTCTTCATTACTTTAACTAACCATGAAGTTTACTTGTTGAGGGCACCACTTACAATCAGATTATTATTCCATGCAGCACACTTTTGAAAACAAAATCCGCTTGATTGTCCATTAGAGTCATGCCACCAACCAGACGTCGTCGCCATATCCGGCATCTACAGTAATCGTGCAACTGTCTACGGACGAGGAAAACAGCCTGAATGGTAACACAAGTCAAAATCCTTTTGCAGCACTGCTGCAAGCGAATGCTAACAGCGGAAGTACGCAAATGGCAGCCACAATGCCCGTAAACAAATTCAGTCTTACTGACACAATATTTTGCCATACAAGAGATGACTTGACTGTGCATGTATCAGCTGAGTTGGTAAAGAAAATTTGGACCGGTGATTACATTAATTTGTCCCTTTTACTGAAGAAAAGTTGTGAATCGAATGCATGGCTAGTGATTATTTTGTTGTTTTCAAATTCCAGAGAAAACATTGAAAAAAGGTGTAACTGTTGGTCTTTTCTGAACAATTTTTTCCAAAGCTGTTGACTGCAGTGTCATAAAATATTTGTATTCATACAGTTTAGAAGAAGTCTGTAGTGTACTAGGGTAGATTGTTGACCTCTTACATCAAAGATTCTCAGTTCAAATCTTGAGATAAGTGGGTTCAACCTTTGGAACTACCCACATTACATTGTTAGTACTGGTTAAGGCTTCCAAGAAGCAATCATTGACGGTGATTAACCCTTTATGACACAACCCCAACCCCAACTTTAATCACCCTGAGAAAGAAAGATCTTGAAACATTGTGGGAAAAGGAGAAAATACAGGTAACCAGCATTTTCTCCCATTCCTACAATGTTTCTAATCTTTGACAGACAAATTCAATCATTTGATCCAGAAGTAATTTTGTTGTCTGAAAATTCTTCCAATTCAGGCATGGCACAAATTTTGCTGTGTTGTAAATGGTTCAGAGAAATTAAAACACTTGGTTTCACAAGTGATGTAAAATAGAACTCAGCAATGCTCTGACAGAAGGGGGTTTAACACATCTTCATGATACAGTACGTCAAGCAAATGATTGAATAACAGTTTACTATAGTCCATAATATCCATTTTGATTTACAAGTGACTGAATCATAAGGAGGAATGGTCCTTTAACATAAAGGAAACTTACTGGTAGCAAAAAGTTATGACTAAGGTCAGACTGCACAGGCTGATGTTCAGTGATACCTTTCACAGATGTATTAAACCTCCTTTTCACAGAGCATGGCTAATATGTTTAGACTATGTTTATAATTGTGAATTGTATCTTACCAACATTGGGACCATAGCCCACTAGAATTTCTCCTAGACTATTGGCAAAACAGGAGGCATAGATAGGTCTTACAAAGTTCACCTCTTTTATAAGGTCATTCTTAAAGTTCCACACCTGAAATAGTGCAACTTACGCAAAAAAACCATGACAAAAGCATGACATGCAGAACAAGTGAACTAACTGTGCCCTATTTCATTTGTTGTCTGCAAATGCTTTTAATGGATCAGTCTAGAATTGTGTCTGGTAAAGAGTTAAAACAGGTGCTTGCTTAGAACAAATACAGTTTAAAATAATTACTTTCACTGGAAATTCAATGATGAACATATGAGCAGCACTCTGGCAAAAGAGTGTTTGAAGCATTTCTGTAATGCATCATACCAAGCATAATAACAAGCAAGTCATCACATAATAATGGTTCCATAAAAACAATTTTGTCTACAAACCAATGGATCACAAGGTAGAATGGTCCCTGGACATGCAGAAAATTTAGTCAAAGCAAAAATTTTCAGTTCATATCAGCCCGCACAGTATGTGCAGACTGACAAGAGTCGAAACTTTTTGCAGATGCATTAAACCCCCTTCTCACATAGCATGGCTATCATGATTGACTAAAACAGGCCATTTGAGTATAAATGTTGTGGCAAAAAGACAGATTTTACAGTAAAAATATTGTTGCGAGCTAACTGTCAGGAAGGCTCACTTCAAATCAGGGAAAAAAGTTGGTATATAACCAGCTGAAAGTCTGACTAAAGTGTTGGACTTCACAGGCCTAACCAGTACTTTATATACTTTGACTAGGTAGGTGTGTTAGCGTATATTATGTGAATGTGTGTACTGATTACTTAAGCCGAATAATTACTTGGAAAGTGTCAGGATTTGTAGATAATTAGAAAGGTGTAAATGTACAACCAACTGTCTTGTATTCAGAACAGTTATTTTAAAATCTTAGGCAAAAAAAATATGACTAGTCAATTCAACAAAGTAAATAGCACCAGAATGTGTTATACATCACACTGAGGATAAAAAATATTTGTTTAAGCAATGAACATAAACCTCCTTGGCTATTATGAATAAAGATCAAATGAGACTACATAACAAGTATTTGAGAATTAATGTTCAAACAGTAAGTTAAAAAATCTTCTCATATTACAAAATAATAGAGTGACTTTGATCAGCAGTTTCAGAAAATGAAATATATAAAGAAAAAACTTAAGTGTAGATCTAAGACTTCTAAGTATTTTCAGAAAATTAATAATCTTTTCAGAATTGTCGAACTCTTCTAGAAAAAAAATATAAATTTCTTTAAAGGCTTGAAAACTTCTAGACTAAAGCATAATCTTGTCCAAAAATGATTAAACAAGCATAAGTAACCTAAAGTAATGTACTGTCAACTTAGAAAAACTAAAAATAATTGCAAACAAAAATAGAAGTTAGGTATGTGTTGCCTTCTGAGTACCGGAGTGAAGTCCCTGAAATCCGGGAAAGACGTCGCTTTTACAGGTTTAATTTTCCACGAGCGTCGGGAATTCCACCATCAATAGAACGTTGGGAAAAAAGAAGATTTTCCATGAATGTCAGGAAAATAGAATTCCCGCAAATGTCTGGAAAAGCGTTCGATTCTCCCGATGACTTCGGGAATATAATGGCGCAATGAATGAGGTGCATATTCAGTCTGAAAAGAAGTAAAATTACGGCAATACATATATCCGTAAAACAGACTAATGAATGCGTTTATTTAGCGAAAGGACTAAACTTTCTAATTTTAAATTAAATGTCTCTGGAATGCTTCGAGAAACTAACTTTTTTGCCCTCAAATTTTTCGTGGCCTGAAACAATTTTGTTTACATTACCAACGGTCGATCCAATAATGCATCATTCTTTCGGGTCATGAAAGGTCACAAGACAAACATGGCTACAGAGATGCAATACGAATACCGACGTAAAACATGGAAAATTTATCTAATAAAGAGATGACAACGCCCGGTACACAGTGCAGGGTTAGTAAACAATCCCTTACTCAATGTTCATACACCGTGAAGAGTCCAAACTTAATGATTCAGTAGAAAATACATGCAAAATTGAGCGAGGTGTCAGGCAAAAATAACAGTCATAGGAAACTGGGTCGGCAGACAAACCAGATCGCAACAATATATTTAATTATAAAGGAAGTGGACAATACCTTGACATATCCATCTTGACCTGCAGTCAGCACTACTCCAATTATTGGGCAAACATCAAGAGCTGTCAGCTAGAATAATGTAACACATGTATGGACAATTAAAACTCATAGCCTTCTACAGCAATCTGAAGGAAAAAAATTCTTACCACACCTCATTTAAATACCCAGTGGCTGCCAAAAATTAACAATGCTAGTGTTAAAATGTATATAAATATAAATCATACCTTTTAGAAGTATGGAAAGTTTTGTGAAGATGACAATCTGTAATTGTGCTGTAGGTCCAAGCTTAGTTGCTTGCAGAAAAAATGAAATTCAAAACTAGGTAAAAAGGTGCCTCGTTGCTCTATAAATGTTTCCATTTTAACCTTGTTTTATAATTCATTTCTTTGCCAGCAACTAACACTTTGACCAACTATATAGTGACAGATTGCCATCTTCACAATAATCTTTCTATTTGAATCAAATTTAAATGCATCTTCATGCCTGCATAATGTACTTCTAGCCACTACTGGGCCTTTAATACAGGTAATTCTTGAAAATATGGTTTGCTACATGCACTCAATCTCTGCTAAATTCTATCATGAATGTTGAATAAATGATTCTTAATCAACTTTTTCCCATGATAAAATTTTAGACTTATCCAAATTTAAAGTGTTTCTAGACAACAAATTAAATGTGGCTAAAACAATTCAGTTTGTCTATGAAAGGATATAAAAAAAAGGAAAAAGGAGAGAAAGTTTGTTTTCTTGAAAAAAAGATGAAAAAGGAGAAAAGGGTGGTTCCCTCATGGTCATTTGAGATTTGTGGTAAAAGTTGACCTTTTATTATTCAGTTTAAAAACTAAATTATTACAAAAAGACCCTGAAAATTTGACAAGCAAAAACATTTTTATTATTATCAATGTATTTTAAAAACTCTTACCCTTTCAACACCATAGAGACAAAAGAATGACATTTTTCGTCAGTAAAAGAGACCATTACAGGTATTCACCAAACATTCTTAATAACATCCTTCATAAGTGTTGTTGTGAAGAATTTTCAAAAGTTGAAAGTACTGCAATTAGCTAAAGTAAATCATATTGCCAATCAGTGTTACCCACTGAATCTAGAATTAGACCAAGAATGCTGCTTAACTCTTTACCAAGTGACAAATTTTTGGACGGAACCAAATTCAAAGCATCTGCAGACAACAAATTAAATCTTGTGAATATGATGATGTCTGACTTTGGTAGGGTAGGTAATATTGTGGAAAAGGAGAAAATGCTGTATACCAGCATTTTCTCCTTTTCCCACAATGTTTTCTATAGACTTCTTTCTCAGGGTTGTTAAAAGTCAGGATTATGTGGTAAAGAGTTAAAATGGTCAGTAAGGACAGACCCAGGATATTGCAAGTAAATAGCTGTTCACTCCATGTTCTCTCACAAAATATGTCTTGAAAATTTCAGTTAAAAAATTTCAGCACATTTTGACATGGATAAACATACAAAATAAATCTAAATATCAACTGCAATTTCTCAGGGTGTTTATCATTTAACTCTTTACCAAACAACAATATTTCACAGTAATCCAAATTGGAAGCATTTGTTGACGACAAAATTCATGTCACTCAAAAATTGAATTTATATTGGGAAGGGAAGAAAACATTGTGGGAAAAGGAGAAAATGCTGGTTACCAGCATTTTCTCCTTTTCCCACAATGTTTTCAGAAGGCTTTTTTCTAAGGGTCGTGAAAACCAGGGATTGTTTGGGAAAGGCTTAACTTTTCACCTGGGTTTTAAGAATTTACACAAATCTGAGAAAACAGCGTTTTGAAAACTTTGTGGGAAAAAGAGAAAATGCTGGTAACCAGCATTTTCTCTGTTTGCCACAAGGTTTTCTATACTTTCACTGACAACTTCTATCTTTTCAGTTTAATTTTAATATGTCATCTGCAATTTTTTTTAATTTTGGCAAGTCTAAAATTCTGCAGTTTGGTAAAGAGTTAAAGCTGGCAGGGTTATCTTTCACTTCTTCAATGGAAGAAAAGCTAGGAGTACAAACATGAACTAAAATAGACTGCAACTGAAATGATGACTTGTCTAGTTAGTCAGTTTGTGTGCAGCTAAAGTCAGCTTATAATATACAGTACAGGTCACAAAAAATAAGTAAAATCCTTCAAAAAATGAAAATATATAGCTACCTCCATTGAATGGTCCTCATTTGGACTAAGAGTAAGCTGGTATGGTACCGTAGTTCCCATGTTTAACAAGTTATAAACATCCTGGGTTTCTGCATCGACTGATATCAACTGGTACATGACCAACCTCCTACAAAATACCAAATCACAGTGCAGGGGCAGTATTCACCAACCATGTTTTAGAATACATTTTGCCATATTCTCCAAGATATTGTAAATTTGGAAGTAAAACTTCTGATTGGCTAAAACATTTGAGCCGTGGTCTATAAAAAGGGGGCTAAATACATATGCAAAAAGTATCGGACCCAGGTCACAGTGCAGGGGCAGTATTTATCAAACATTTTTTAGAACACTTTTTGCCATATTCACCAAGATTTTGTAAATTTGAAAGTAAAACTCCTTATTGGCTAAAACATTTGGTTTAGCCAATAAGAAGTTGTGTTACTTACAAATTTAAAAAATTCTAGATAATAAGAATGTCAGAGACTGTTTTTCAGAATGGTTGGTGAATACGGACCATGGGGCAGTATTCACCGACCATTCTACGGTCAATTTGAAATTCCATTCTCAATCTTTATCATCAAAAAGCTATCAAAAAAAAAATTCACAAAGATCACAGATTTGAAGAAAAGAAAAATACACTTTCAATACAATTTGAAAAAGACTTTGGAAAAAGGAGCAACTGTCATTACAAGCAACAGCTCTCTTTCCTACAACGCCTTCTTAACCCTTTACCTCACAAAAAAATTTTGGAGCTGACCAAACTGAAAGCATTTATAGTAAACAATTTAAATGTAGCTCAAATGATGATTTCTGTCTTTGAATGGGTAGAAAACATTGTGGGAAAAGGAGAAAATGCTGGTTACCAGCATTTTTTCCTTTTTGCACAATGTTTTCAAAAGGCTTCTTTCCAAGGGTCGTTAAAACCCGGGACTGTTTGTAAAGGGTTAAGTTTTCTGCTGCCAGACTTAAAAAGTATTTGTGTGACAAAGGGCTTTCTTTTACCACTGACAGAGTTGTAGTTACCATTGTAGCTCAAACCTCCTGACTTAGTTTCTGATTGGCTAAAAATAATGTTTTGATTGCTTAAAAACTTTCTGACATACTCTCTGATTGGCTGAAATTTCTTGACATACTTTCTGATTTTCCTGAGATTTCCTGACTTGGTCTCCTATTGGCTGCCATTTATTTTTTTTATCAGTCATATCTTTATCTTCTTAGCTAAAAAAATTTGCACAATAATTAGCATAAAAGCTTAATGTGTTGTAGAGTAATCAACTAAAATTCCAACACTCACCACTTGATACCTTGTTTTGTCAGGGTTTTAATAACAACACTGAGCTTATATCCAGACATGGTGATATGGGTTGGTACAGACACCAGAAATATCTGTGGAACATGAAAGAGGCAAGAACATTCAAATAATCATATAACAAACAAGAGGGCCATGATGGCCCTGAAGTCACTCACCTGAGTCTTTTGACCAAACATGGCCCATTTTCAATCTCTTTTGAGATATTATGACAAACATTCTACCAAGATTTTCATGAGTTATTGACCCGAAATGACCCACTTGCAAACTGGTGCAAGACCAACATTCTGACCAAGTTTCATGAGTATTGCATCAAAAATGAGGCCTCTAGAAAGTACACAAGGTTTTCGAAGATTTGACCTAGTGACCTAGTTTTTGATCCGACATTACCCATTTTGGAACTCTTCCAGGTATTATCAAGACAAACATTCTGACCAACTTTCAAGAGTTTTGGACTAAAAATGTGGCCTCTAGAGCATACACAAGGTTTTTCTAAGATTTGACCTAGTGACCTAGTTTTTGACCCGACATTACCCATTATCAAATACTTTTGAGATATCACCAAAACAAACATTCTGATCAAGTTTCAAGAGTATCAGACTGAAAATGTGGCCTCTAGAGCGTACACAAGGTTTTTCTAATTTTTGACCCAGTGATCTAGATTTTGACCCGACATGACCCATTTTCAAATTCATCAAGGTATCATCGAGACAAACATTCTGACCAAGTTTCAGGAGTATCGGACTGAAAATGTGTCCTCCAGAGCGTACACAAGGTTTTTTTAAGATTTGACCTAGTGACCTAGTTTTTGAGCCAACATGACCCATTACTGAACTCATCTGAGATATCATCAAGACAAACATTTTGACCAATTTTCAGGAGTTTTCGACTGAAAATGTGGCCACTAGAGCGTACACAAGGTTTTTCTTAGATTTGACCTAGTGACCTAGTTTTTGACCTGACATTACCCATTTTCATACTCGTCCAAGGTATCATCAAGACAAACATTCTGACCAAGTTTTAAGAGTTTTTGACAGAAAATGTGGTTTCTAGAGCGTACATAAGGTTTTTCTAAGATTTGACCTAGTGACCTAGTTTTTGACCCACCATGACCCATTTTCAAACTTGTTCGAGATATCATCAAGACAAACATTCTGACCAAGTTTCAGGAGTTTTGGACTGAAAATGTGGCCTCTAGAGCTTACACAAGGTTTTTCTAAGATTTGACTTAGTGACCTAGTTTTCGACCCAACACAACCCATTATCCAACTCATGTGAGATATTATCAAGTCAAACATTCTGACCAAGTTTCACAAGTATCAGACTGAAAATGTGGCCTCTAGAGCGTACACAAGGTTTTTCTATGATTTGACCTGGTGACCTAGTTTTTGACCTGACATGACCCATTTTCGAAGTCATCTGATATATTATCAAGGGAAACATTCTGACCAACTTTCAGGAGTATTGGACAGAAAATGTTGCCTCTAGAGCGTCCACAAGGTTTTTCTAAGATTTGATCTAGTGACCTAGTTTTTGACCCGGCATGACCCATTTTCAAACTTGTCTGAGATATCATCAAGGCAAACATTCTGAGCAAGTTTCATGAGTATTGGACTGAAAATGTGGCCTCTAGAGCGTACACAAGGTAAAAAGTTTACGACGGACGACGCCCGACTAACGAGACACGACGGACGCCGGACACAACACAATCACAATAGCCCACCATGAGCACTTTGTGCTCAGGTGAGCTAAAAAACACTCTATAGTGATGTTCCATGCCCCGTGAAAACGAGTTTTAGTACATCTACACTCTGCATTTGTTTGGTATCTTTAACTGAAATCACCGTTTTTCTTCAAATATTCTTTCAAAATATCTTTTAAGTCTTTTAGGTCAACCCTATCAAAGACAAAAAAAAAACATTTAAGCTACATTCAATTTGTCTTCTGCTACGGCTTTAAACTTGGTCCAGTCAAAAAAATTTGCCCTTTCTTAAAGAGTACAATTAAGGTATCATGCACATAATTGGCATTGATAGAGACATACAGCATAAAGAGTCTGTATGGTAATAAACATACTTGGAAAACATAACCTCCCCCGTGCCCAACAAAAAAAAAAAATCAAAGGACTGATAGTCCTGAGAGTCACCTGGTGGGTAATGTGTTAGACGTTTTCACCCTTATTAACCCTTATCCTGCTAAAGAAAATTAAATGAAACTGTCAGGCCGATAGTAAAAACCTGATTGATGATATTTCAAATTTCTTTTGGGGGAAAAATATCTTCTTCTCGGTCAGTTTAGTTCTAAGATCAGACAGCAAGTTCTATGTAGTATGGTCTTGATCTAACCTGTCCGCAAAAGTCAGTTAGTCGCGCTTAGCAGCCTAAGGGTTAAATTTCCAAAGATAATCTATTAAAGGGTTGAAGATACAAGATGACCTAACCATAAGATAGTATTATGCAAGCATAATTTCTGAGCTGTAGAGCGCTCTAATCCTAAAATTACTCACATAAATATTAAAATTCACTAAGTATTCTCAACAAATAGTCTAAGCGTCCAGTAGAAAAGAGGCTTGTAGTTGAAAGTAGTTAAGCATGTCCACAAACTTGTTCAGTTCACGACAACTTATTTCTGATACGCAAATTACACTTGATGTCTCTGTGTAAGCGATTTGTTATCAAGTGCTTTTGTGTACGAAACGATTGTTTTCAAAGATTTGAATCTGCCGCAGAATATTGTGGCATGAGCGTGACAGGAAGAAAGGTTTGGCACTATTAACCCTTTACCAAACAATCCCTGGTTTATACGACCCTGAGATAGAAGCCTTTTGCAAACATTGTGGGACAAAGAGAAAATGCTGATAGCCAGCATTTTCTCCTTTTCCCACAACGTTTTCTACCCTGCAGGAAACAAATTTCAATTTTTGAGTTTTGTTTATTTTGTCGTCAGCAAGTGCTTTGAATATGGACCATTCTAAAAGTTTGTCATTTGGTATAGGGCTAATATTCACCAATTATAAATTGACTGAATAGGGTCCAAGTTTTGTGTTTCTAAAAGGGTTATGATTTCTTGACCTGATAATCTACCAAGACTTAAACGTAAAATTACAATGTACCTGTTTCAGAATATAACAAAGGAAAAATGCATATATCGAAGACAACTTAAAGACTGATTAAAATTAAAATCTATGATTTATTCAATTGAGAATACGTATTCCAAAAATAGTACTGACGTATCAAATGATCAAAGTACTCCTGGTACTCACAATAATAGACATTATACAACAAGCGGTACTGTCTGTACCTTACAGACTATTTCTGACAGAATCGTTAATTACTTCAGTCTTTATAGACATACTCATTATCACAAAGGCACAATTTGTAAGTTATCTACGAACAATTATCGAGTTATCGACGAATAAATACAAAACTGTATTTCATCTCGCAAACCGGAACTTGGGACAGGAAGCAGTACAAGGCCGGAGGTATGCTTACTTCACCCCATAGATCAGTATGATAACAATGAGAGCCTGGTTGCTCCACAACCAGGCAACTCAAAAACCATATCTCTTTGAGTGCAAAGATTATGTCAGTGAATACAAGCAGGTTTATTCATTGGCATGAAAGGTGAAGTTCTGGAAAGAAAACTGAATGACAGAAACTTTACTTTAAGTTAAATATTCCACTCATGAGAGCATAACTTAGCATTAAAATAAATCACTCTCCCTGAAAACTGATCATGTCCTATTCAAAAAACTCGAATATCAACATCATTCATGTATTATTCTAGTTTGATAACCAAGGGAGATAAATAGTAACAAACTTTATCTCTTATAAACAGGAGTTATTTCCCTTGATTACTATTTAAATTTAAGTTACTATATAAGCCTGTGCTAAACTTGTGATCCCTGGCATGGGGCCAATTTTGACCCCAGGGCTGTAATATGAAGAAATTTCTGAGAGGTTTATTAGATTAAGCTACATGCCAAATTTAGTAGTCCTGGGCCTTTCTCAATACTTTTCGCTTTTGTTGCCATGGCAACCAGAGTTTTTGACAGCATCAAATTCTTTCAACAAATTTTGAAGAGGACCATGGAAGGATCATTTTTGTGAAGTTTCATCAAATTTGGATGGGTAGTTCCAGAGAAGATTTTTGAAATAAAAGTTGACGCACACACACAGACAGACGAATGCATGCATGATGGACACAGGGCCATGACATAAGCCTGCTGTGGCCTTGGGCCAGAAGAGCCAAGTCATGCAGTGCCGAAACTACTTTTGCTGTCAAACTGATGTAAACAAACGTATGTATGAGAATTCTTAGTGTTTTTCTCTCTAATTTTATACAGAGTCCAAAGTTCAAATGGAAACTAAGTTTCTTTTCTCTGGGCTCAGTATTTTCTCTTTTTCACACAATGATTTCTATCTAATCAAGAATAAATACCATCATTGAAAAAAACATTTGAATGGTCCTTGATAAATTCTTTCAATACTGAAGAGTGAAAAAAAAATTGACATGTGGTAAAAGGTTAACCTTTTAAATCTGAGTATTTTAACAACCAGTAGAATGAAGGAGAGAAAGGGGCTTATGCTTGAAAACTTGTCTCTCCTTGCCCCCACCCACCACACCCCAAGACAGATGCTTCATATGTAACACAAAAAAAATTTGAATTTCCATGGGAGACAACTCATAAATGTTTAACTCTTTACCAAATGACGAAATAAATTTTAAATGCCATAATATGAGCCACATATTAATTGTCACCAACAATCACTCTAAATTTGGACATGTCTGTATTCTGCTGGTGTGGTAAAGAGTTAAATTCAGAAAATACAGTATAAAAGTTTATTTAGACCATGCTTGTAGAATTCTGAAAACCCATTTTACAAAAAGACTTGGATAGATCAATGAATAAAAACAGCTTAACAAATTTTCCCATATATCACAATGTTTTCAAAGTTTTTATTGGAGAAGCATCAAGGACGCATACATGTTGGAAAGGGTCATACTCATTCCCAACAATCTCATGTTTTAACAGTCCTCAGAAGCTGATCCATGGTAGCTCAGTCGGTAGTGCACAGGAGATGAGAACAGAAGATCGCTGGTTCAATCCACAGCTTGCCCAATTTCTTTCTTAGGATCTATAGTCATAGCGACAGGATTTGTTCCTCTCTCACAGCTGATCAGTTTCAACAACAGTTGACTCTTTACCACACAATGTCGACTTTTAACGACCCTGAAGAAAAAGCCTTTTGAAAACATTGGGGGAAAAGGAGAAAATGCTGGTTACCAGCATTTTCTCCTTTTCCCAGAATGTTAATGACCCATTATCATTCTTGTCCGAGATATTATCAAGACAAACATTCTGACCAAGTTTCATGAGTATCAGACTGAAAATGTGGCCTCTAGAGCGTACACAAGGTAAAAGTTGACGGACAAGGAACTACGCACAATGCATGACGGACGCCGACACAGCATGATCATAAAAGCTCTAAACAATAACAACCTCAGTAAAGGTATATGCATTTAATGACGTTCGCGACAGTTTCCATTTTCACACTTCGTGTAACTATCACGCTCATCTTTTACTCAAAAAACGGTGCGCACCTAACACAATTGGTCCTGCCACTCTTGTTAATGTCTGCAGAATGGATAAACCAAAAACTAAAACGGGTCGTTTCATGTCAGCAAAATGAAGAAAAAGGTATTTTAATCAAGCCAAATAATTATATGCGATGCAAGAGTCCAAAATTACGCTTTCAAAAGATCGGACTTAAAGTCAAAGTGAATCACCTAACTACACCACCTAACAACAGAAATATAGACACAGATGCTACTACTAGCGCCTTAACTGGCAGATGTATCATCGAGCTAAAATATCTTTTCATATGCAGATGCTTTCAGTTCGGTCTAGTCCAAAATTATGTCACTTGGTAAAGACTTACAGAGAACAAGGGGCTGTACATAACTCTTTCTCGTATACCAGGTTGTCCCTTAGCTTGATGAGTCTACAGCAGACAACATTACAAAACTTTGATCTCAAAAGGAGAAATTGCTCCTAACGATTGATTTCTCTTTTTCTCACAATGATTTCTGACCCATCACAGAACTGTGATACATGAATACCAGGTTTTGGTTTAGTGTCTGCAAACGCGTCAAATTTAGAGGAGTCTAAAATTAGTCGTTTGGAGATGGGTTAAATACTAACATCAGTATTACATTTATATGCTATGAATTAGTTTATTATGACCAACAAACTTAATTCTTATAAATATTGCCATATTACTGAAAAAAAAAAAATGAGATAATTTACTTCACATAATGTCTTTGTCTTTGACAAACCCTACATTTACTCATTAGTTAGTGCCCCACCCACAAACTTAAAATGTATTTTCTGAAAAAATAAAGCTGGTGATCTATTTGTTTTAAGCCTGATTCTGTTAGTCTAGTACCTGAATATTATTTATAGAAAAAATCTGAATGTTAGAACATTTAAAACAAGAGGGCCATGATGGCCCTGAAATTGCTCACCTGAATCTTTTGACCAAACGTGACCCATTTTCAACCTCTTTTGAGATATTATGACAAACATTCTACCAAGATTTTCATGAGTTATTGACCCGAAATGACCCACTTGCAAACTGGTGCAAGACCAACATTCTGACTAAGTTTCATGAGTATTGCATTAAAAATGAGGCCTCTAGAAAGTAAAGAAGGTTTTCCAAGATTTGACCTAGTGAGCTAGTTTTTGATCAGACATTACCCATTTTCGAACTCTTTCAAGATATTATCAAGACAAACATTATGACCAACTTTCAAGGGTTTTGGACTAAAAATGTGGCCTCTAGTGCATACACAAGGTTTTTCTAAGATTTGACGTAGTGACCTAGTTTTTGATCGGACATTACCCATTATCAAACACTTTTGAGATATCACTAAGACAAACATTCTGACAAAGTTTCATGAGTATTGGACTGAAAATGTGGCCTCTAGAGTGTACAAAAGGTTTTTCTAAGATTTGACCAAGTGACCTAGTTTTTGACCCGACATTACCCATTATCAAACTCTTCTGAGATATCACCAAAACAAACATTCTGACCAAGTTTGAAGAGTATCAGTCTGAAAATGTGGCCTCCAGTGCGTACACAAGGTTTTTCCAATTTTTTACCCTGTGACCTAGTTTCTGACCCCACATGACCCATTTTCAAACTCATTTAAGGTATCATCAAGACAAACATTCTGACCAAGTTTCAGGAGTATCGGACTGAAAATGTGTCCTCTAGAGCATACACAAGGTTTTTCTAAGATTTGACCTAGTGACCTAGTTTTTGACCCTACATGACCCATTATCAAAATCGTCTGAGATATTTTAAAGACAAACATTCTGACCAACTTTCAAGAGTTTTTGACATAAAATGTGGTTTCTAGAGCATACACAATGTTTTTTTAAGATTTGACCTAGTGACCTAGTTTTTGATCCGATATGACCCATTTTCAAACTCGTCTGAGATATCATCCAAACATTCTGACCAACTTTCATGAGTTTTGGACAGTAAATGTGGCTCCACAGCGTACACAAGGTTTTTCTAAGATTCGACCTAATGACCTAGTTTTTGTCCCAACATAACCTATTTTTGAACTTGTCAAAGATATCATCCAAACATTCTGACCAACTTTCAAGAGTTTTGGACTGAAAATGTGGCCTCTACAGCGTACACAAGGTTTTTCTAAGATTTGACCTAGTGACCTAGTTTTTGACTCCACATGACCCATTTTCAAACTTGTCGGAGATATCTTCAAGACAAACATTCTGACTAACTTTCAAGAGTGTTGGACTGAAAATGTAGCCTCTACAGCGTACACAAGGTTTTTCTAAGATTTGACCTGGTGACCTAGTTTTTGACTCGACATGACACATTTTCAAACTCGTCCAAGATATCATCAAGACAAACATTCTGACCAACTTTCAAGATTGTTGGACTGAAAATGTGGCATCTAGAGCGTACACAAGGTTTTTCCAAGATTTGACCTTGAGACCTAGTTTTTGACCCGACATGACCCATTTTCAAACTCATACGAGATATCATCAAGGCAAACATTCTAACCAAATTTCAGGAGTATTGGACAGAAAATGTGGCTTCTAGAGTGTACACAAGATTTTTCTAAGATTTGACCTAGTAACCTAGTTTTTGACCAGACATGACCCATTTTCGAATTCGTCTGAGACATCATCGAGGCAAACATTCTGACCAAGTTTCATGAGTATCGGACTGAAAATGCGGCCTCTAGAGTGTACACAAGGTAAAAAGTTGACGACGGACGCTGCACGACGCACGCCGCACACAGCACGATCACAATAGCTCACCATGAGCACTTTGTGCACAGGTGAGCTAAAAATAACTTTAAAAGATACCCTTTGTTTTTTTCTGTTTTTTTTTTCCAAAATAAAGGTGTTTTAACCATAAGTTAAGGGTTTTTTTTTTTAGATATTGATACTCAGTATACCCTAAATTATTTTTTTCATTAAATTTGATGTTTCACAAATACAATGACATAAAATTTGCTTATAATTGTTGTCATTTAAAAAAAATATATACAGAGACTTTAAGTTTTCATAGGTGAAATTTCATCCTGAACTGCCGTAATGCAGGGTGTACTAAAAGAAATATTCATAGAATTTTCCCAAAGCTGGTGACCCCCTCTTTTTATCTCCCTATTTTTGTAGATCAGATAATAAACTATCACCAAACAAAGTTTTATGAAATTCTGAATGTTTTGAAAAAATGGTGAAACTGTAGCGATCGTCTTTAACAATCTGTCAGCAAAGGCACAGGTTCAGAAACTACCAAAAACGGCCCTATTTCAGATTTACACAAAAAAATATTTCAGTACATTACATCATAAGAGTACTCAACAGAAACATCAATAAAATGAAACAAAATAACATGCATGTTGCCATGGCAACTGATTTTGAAACACCTATTGAAATCACTTATTTACCAATTTATAAATAGGACTACATAGGACGAGTCTAAAACTGTGTTGTTGAATAAAGGGCTAAAACAAAGCAATACCTCATGTCTTGTGAGTTCTGTCGTAAATTTACATCCTGGATGGGCGGTTGCTGCATGCTGAAATGGTAAGATGAACATAAAAATTAAGTTCTTGGATTGCCTTGTAGTTCAGGAAATCAGTATCTTTCATAATGGAGGGAGGATTAATCAATTTTCAATCATCAGTCATCAATCAGTCCTAATCCAAACAATGATTTAACTCTTTACCAAACAACAAAATTTTAGACTGGACCAAATTGGAAGCATTTGCAGGCCACAAAAAAATCCACTTGTCCACTCGTATTTACGAGTAAAAAATGGGTGAGGACAAGTGAAATATCAGTCATGGTTGTCCGACAGGACGAGTGGTGAATATGAGATAGTAAAACAAGTTTTTTTATATGAATATTTAACTTACAGGAGACAAAACGGCCATTCCATAATTGAATAAATGAATTAAGGGTATTCAGGAACTCAAGTTTGGAAACAGAACATAAAATGTACTGGTCCCCGCTCCGAACAAAGACCGGTTTCGAGTCAGCCTAATGATATAACCCACAACTTTTCATTGCAGACAAAAATCTTTTAATATGCTATGGGTAGACCTAATTCAATATGAGCGACTTTCCTAATTATTAATACGATATTAACGCAAATACTTTCCCGTAACCAGTTCGGAAAATAGTGTTTTCTTTTTTGGCTTTTTTAATTTCTATAACGTGACAGGATGACTGGTACCGGTTTTTAAAACCCAGTATTTAATGTTCCCTGCAACGTTTCCGTTTAGTCTGAAAAAAAAAAGAAAAAAACTTCAGAGTCCAGTATTGGAAGGGTTTTGCTTGTAGGACGAGTGAGGATCAAAGCAGGGCAAGTGTTTTTTCAAAGTCACTTGTCTTACAGGATGAGTGCCTTTTCTGGAAATTTTTGGACCCTACTGGAAAGACAAAAAATACCACTTACAAGCTTTCCTTCTTTTCCTACAACATTTTCTAAATGCTTCTCTCTCTGGGTCATTAAGATTCGGGATTGTGTTTTTAGGGCTTAACAATTATAAAATAATAATCTTTTTTCACCCACATTTTATCATATGATGCATATTTTAACCCTTGTAGCATGTAAATAACTGCCACTGCTGCTGTTGTTGCTGTGAGTGTAAATCAAGATCAGACTAAACAGAACATGAGAAGATGTTTGAAATGGAAGAGTTAACCCTTTATCAAACAATTCAGAATTTTAAGGATCCTGAAGAAGGAAGGCACTTGAAAACATTGTGAGAAAAGAAGAAAATGCTGGTAACCAAAAACAAGTTTCACATTTTAAGTTACATTTATTTTGTAGGTTGCAAATGCTTTCAATTTGGATAAGTACAATGTTATCTTTTTGGTAAAGTATTAACCCTTTACCAAACAATTCCTGATGAAGAAACCATCTGAAAACACTGTGGGAAAAGGAGAAAATGCTAGTAACCAGCATTTTCTCCTTTTCCCATGATGTTTTCAACTCACCCAAAGTCAAGTTTCACTTTCTGAGTCACGTTTATTTTGTCATCTTCAAATGCTTTCAATTTCGACCAGTCTAAGATTTTGTCGTTTGGTAAAGAGTTAACAGATACACACACACCAACAATAATTGATGATATCTGTATGATAACTTAGGGTATGGCCAGTCGAGATAAAAGCTAAACAATAGTTTTGAAATTAAACTGATTTGATATTCTATCAAACCACTGTTTATAACAAATTAATAATTCCCTTACTAAACAATCCAGTGTTTTAACTGCCCTGAAGAAAAGCAAAAAGCATTGTGGTAGGAGAAACTGCTACAGCATTTATTAACTAATGATCCTATCTTACCAAATTAACCTCATTAGTATTTCAGTGTCATTCTGAAAGAACATTGCCAGCTTTCAAATTAAAAAAAAAAAACAAGAGAAAAACCGGAACTGTCAAATGTGGTGACTTAATCCCATGATTACCTATTAACCCTTTACCGCATCCTCCCAAGTCTTAGAAACCCTGAAAAAAGGCTATTTGAAAACATTGAGTGAAAAAGAGAAATGCTGATTACTAGCATTTTCTCCTTTTCTCACAGCATTTTCAACTCTTTGAATGACTAAGCTCATGTTTTGTATAGCATTTCATTTGTTGAACTGCAAGTGCTTTCAATTAAAACAAGTTTAGAGAAAATTTATAATAATTTCAACAAATTAGACAAATTGACAATGTGGATCAGACAGTGTGTTTTGTGCAGTCTGATGAAGATCAACAGTGGCTGCAATGGCAAATAAAGAAATGAAAGGCATTAAATACCTTTATACCAGACAACCAAATTTTAGGTCAGTTTAAGTTGATAGCATTTGTATACCACAAAATGCAAACGACTCAAAAACTGATATTCATTTTGGGTAGAGAAGAAAACATTGTGGGAAAAGGAGAAAATGCTGATTACCAGCATTTTCTCCTTTTCCCACAATGTTTTCTAAAGACCTTTACCTCAAGGTCGTTAAAATTCTGGATTGTGTGATAAAGGGTTAAACTCTTTACCACACAACAAAAATTTTAGCTTGTGGAGACTGACAGTATTTGCAGATGACAAATTCAGTTTTATTCAAATGATGTATATCGCCTTTGGAAAGGGAACAAAACTTGAAAAAGGAGAAAATGCTGGTTACAGCATTTTCTCTATTTCCAACAATGTTTTCAAAAGCTTTATTTCTCAGGGTCATTAAAACTTAGGATTGTGTGGTGAAGGGTTAAGGATGGACAGTGGATTGTATAGAAGAGGGTTTAACTATTATCTTTAACTCTTTACCACACAATCCCGAGTTTAAACGACCCCTAGGGAACAAACCTTTTGAAAATATTATTATGCCCCATAAATGTGAGTGTCATTATTAGTCATAACTCATAATGGAAGCATTTTGGGATCTTTAAAATCGACCTAATTGGTTATTTTTAAGTTTCCATCTTATTTTCATAGTGACTATGTCATCTACAACTGTTTTTTCTGTGATGCAAATGCAATAGACTGAAAATCTAACCTTGACAATACAGTTACTATTTTAGGAACCTGTTTCCTCAGTATGTGAAACATATTTCTTGTCTGTTAATGTTATGATGATAATGCAAGCATAAGCACTTACATGTGTAGCTGACGTAGCGAATAATACATGCCAGCATACACATAAATGCGATTAAGCTCGTTAATCTTAGTCGTCTCGGTACGAAATTCTTTTGATGCAGATAGTACTTTGATAAGCGTTACGTGAATATTCCCTCGTTTAGCTGCAAATCCGTTTCGGAATGTAAATTCACTTTGCCAATGTATCAAAGTTGTTGTTAACTTCGTATTTAAGCCGCTGTCATATTGTTTGTGGTTATCATTAGTCGAAATCGTCTTTATTTCTTCGACAACGTGAACTGTTTACTGGAAGCGGCCATATTGATTGTTGTTGTTGCAGAGGGGGGGGTTGAAGAATATTCGGACCCAAGAAGATTCGGCCCAAAGCAAAAATAGAGAAGATTCGGACCCAAGAAGATTCGGCCAACAATGAAGAAGATTCGGCCCCAATTAAGATTATGTACATTGTGCTGATATTGTTCTTTTCACTTAATGTTGCAGAACAATTGTAGGTTCACCTTTAAATGACTGAATCTGCTCTTTCATAATTTGATGACATTATGTATACCTGGTCATTAAACACTTATAATGATTTTTTTGATTAATTTTGTAGTTAACTTTATCGTATATGTTTCACATAGATATAAATGTTGTTTGCTTTAGATGTTTAAATCTATTGCAGACTGTATCAATCTAAAGAATAAGATATTTTTCTCCTTTCGATTGAGATTATTAGTGGAGTATTTAAATCGATTGACTATATATGAAACATTTTCTGATTAAAGTAAAAAATAGGTGTTGTGTATTTCATGTGTGCATGTGTGTGTTTTAGTTCATGTTTGATCTTTGACATTGTCTGATGTAAATATGCGAGGGTGGTAGCATAGGATAAGCTGAAAAAAAAAAAAAAGTTTAGTTCAACTCTTTACTGAATGTCAAAAAACTAAATGCCCAATAAAATATTCCATCAAATGATTTCTTCTTCAGCACTCAGCAAAGCTTCGTGTCCAGGGGTGGCATGGTGTGTGCAGTAAATTGTTTTGAGGTGAAGGGTAAAAGATAATGGATAGAGATATTGTAGAATGGTGTTTATCACACCTTCACCAGGCACCTTCACCGATACCTGTCTCTGTCTATGTATCGAAGAAAATCACAATTAATTGCAACCTTGTCAATCTTAATAAGTACTACTTAAGAAGTTTAACCCTTTACCACATGACCAATTTTAGACCTGTCCGAATTGAAAGCATTTGCAGAGGACAGTTTCAATGTGGATCATATGAAATGATTTTTCTTTGATAGGGTAGAAAACATTGTGGGAAAAGGAGAAAATGTTGGTTACCAGCATTTTCTCCTTTTCCCACAATGTTTTCAAAAGCCTTCTCTATCAGGGGTGTCAAAAGTCGTCGTTGTGTGGTAAAGGGTTAAACAAAAAAGAGAGAGAGAAAAAATTTACGAAGTATCAAAAGTATGTGTAAAATGTTACCAAAATCCCCAGTTCATTTAACATAAGGGCTGAACCTTCTCAAAACTAGGATTAAAGTAACCAATCTTTATCCTATGATATATGGCAACGACAGAAAGAATACACTAATTTTGATCATTATGGTCTGCAAAATTTCTATGAAACATAATGTTTACAATGATGTTTCAAAAAAATGATGTTTCAAAAAAATAATTCTATTACTTCAGGTATTTCTCCAGAAGTACTATATAACATCCTGGGCTGAATCTTCCCAACCTCAGGGCCGAATCTTCTGAACGACTGGGCCGAATCTTCTCAAAAATCGCTGGTCGGCTTTAGGTCGAATCTTCTTGGGTCCGCATCTTCTGACATCCATTGCAGAGCAGGAAGCTGGTCAACTCGGCCTGGTACCAACTCGGCCCCCGAGTCAACTCGGCCTGTTTACATTCCATTAGGCAAAATGGGGGTATCAGATATGTAAATAATTTAAATCATCTGTACGTTTTAGGTATTAATAAGTGATTCTGAGATGGTATAATGTTTAAGTAATTGTCAGAATATGGCGGAAAAAGCGTTCAGTTACAAATGGATAAAGTGTAGTGTTCAGTGAGTGTTCGTAAACATTTCATGTCATTCTTATCAGTATTCTTTCACAGGCATTTGACATCCTGAGAGTATTTAACCAAGTTAAACACCCAGAAAACCCTTTAAAAAGGCTTTGTTAATAATATGTAATCTGGCTATTAACATAGCGTTTTTAAAGGGCGTAATGCAGAACGTTTAAAATTAATTGCAGCAGTAATAAATTATTAAAGACGCGGTATGTTAATCCCTCAATATTAAGGATGAAAGACAAAAACGGATGAACATTTCTGGTGGGAAAAAAAGGCGAATATAAAACAAATAAGTATTCTTCTTATTTCTACCATCTTTCTGTATAAACTTGCTACCAACACATGCCCAGATACCTTTTAATGTATGAGGCTGAGTTGACCTGTCCAGACTTGTCCAAATTAAATGCATTTGCAAATAACAAATTAGATGCGACTCCAATCATGGAATTTATCTTTGATAAGGTAGAAAATATTATGGGAAAAAAGGAGATGCTGGTACATTTTCTCCTTTTTTCCCATTTCTCCTTTTTTCCCATAACATTTTTTGTAAGCCCTCTCCCACAGGGTAATTAAAACTTGTGATTGTTTCGTAAAGGGATAAGGGTAAGAATCAATTTACTTCTGTCTACTAGTCGGCCTGTAAATATTTGTAGTGCTCTATCAACTGAGCTGCTTGTTCAGATATGCTCTTTTTTTTTTCTGTATCTACACTGTCATGTATTTTGTGCCAGGCTGGGTGGCTCAGTGGTTAGCATATCTGACTTGTGATCTGCAAGTTGCAGGTTCGATACCTGGTTGCGGCGAACTTTCTTTCCTGCGATTTTTCACCTCTCACCTCTGATACATGTGAGAAAAGTAGTCAGTGACTTTGGAAAGAAAGTTGCGTCAGCACTGGTGTGAGAAAGCCGGGAAACACATGGGTGTGTCACTGACCGCCATGATATGACCTAATACAAACCAAACCAAGTCATGTATTTTGTCCGATACTTTGGCATATACAGCCTTTTTAACTCTATATAGCCTTTTTCCTTTTTGCAAACAGCATTCCCTCTTCCCACAATGTTTTAAAAGGGCTTCTAACTTTTGTCAATAAAATTAAGATTGATTGGTGAAGGATTAAACAGTGATATTATTTTTTGTTTATTCTCAAAATACAAGGTCATTCCTTTTTCACTCTTTACCAAATGAAAAAATGCTAGACTAGATCAAATTGAAAGAAACAGCAGATGACAAATTCTATGTGGCTAAAATGGTTTCTGTCTATGAGACGTTGGAAAACATTGTGGGAGAAGGAGAAAATGCTGGTTAACAGGATTTCTTCATTTTCCCAAAATGTTTTCAGAAGGCTTCTTCCTCAGGATCCTTAAAACTCAAGATTGTATGGTAAAGAGTTAATCAGAGAATCGTGTGCTTTAAAAATATTTCTACATGCAACCCCCAAGGTGAAATTTCCTAGAATTTGAAGAAGAGAATATATATATATATATATATATATATATATATATATATATATATAGAGAGAGAGAGAGAGAGAGAGAGAGAGAGAGAGAGAGAGAGAGAGAGAGAGAGAGAGAGAGAGAGAGAGAGACACACACACACACACACACACACACCTAATGGCTATTAAGGCGAAAAAAATTGGTAAAAAATATACGTTAGGGCGAAAGTATTTTAAGGCGACATAAAACGTTTCGCCTTAAGTTTCAAACAAGATTTTATACTAGTTCTTGCATTCTATTAAAAGTATCACCTATTTACTTGAAAAGAAGACACACCATAAATATACGATGTATATGTGTTTCACTGCTATAGGTCCGTACTTAAGATATATATCGTCACGAAAAAAGGGGGGGTTATATCTGCTAAGTAAAAAAAACGCACTTAGGGCCAACTTTTGGAAAAACTACTTTTACAAGAAATTTCTTCGATAGAAAACGTTGTCAAAAGGATGGACAATTGCCAATGGCATAAGGAAACACTTCTTTTGCTTTCATAGGCTTATATTTGTTTTAGACAAATATATTTACAAAAAACGTCGGAAATGTATATATTTTCTCACATATACAGTGGGATTTGACGAGCACTATACACATTGTGAAATGGCATACTATTACACTTTTAACCTTTAATACTACATTGTAGCATTTGTCTTTCATAGGTTCTTTCATAGGGCAATCAGACAACTTTCGTGTTAAGGATTTAACGCGATATCAACATTTTTTTTTCCTCACTTTGCAAAGCACCTGTATTAAATGGCGTTCACCTCTTTTCGCCCTTTTTAGCTCACCTGAGCACGAAGTGCTCGGGGTGACCTATTGTGATCGATCACCGTCCGGCGTCCGTCCGTCCGTCCGTATGTCCGTCCGTCCGTTAACAATTACTTAAAAAATCTTCTCCTCTGAAACCGGCAAACAGATTTCAATGAAACTTCAGAGAAATAATCCTTAGGTAATGCAGTTTCAGAATACTTCAAAGATTTGAATTCCATGAAGAACTCTGGTTGCTATGGCAACCGAAAGAAAAAACTTTAAAAAATCTTCTTGTCCTAAACCGTAAGGGCTAGAGCTTTCATATATGGCATGTAGCATCATCTAGTGACCATCTACGAAAATACTTCAAATTATGGCCCTATGTTGTGGGGTCTCGGATTTTAAATAGAGATTAAGAAGGAAATCTTTAAAAATGTTCTTGTCCCAAATCCTACGGGCTACAGCTTTCATATTTGGCATGTAGCATCATCTAGTGGACTTCTACCGAAATACTTCAAATGATGGCCCTTGTGTTGAAATTGGCCCTTTGTTGTGGGGTCACGGATTTTACATAGGGATAAAGAAGGAAATCTTTAAAAATCTTCTTGTCCCGAACCTTAAGGGCTAGAGCTCTCATAAAAAATCTTTTCCTCTGAAACCGGCGAACAGATTTCAATGAAACTTCAGAGAAATGATCCTTAGGTAATGCACTTTCAGAATACTTCAAAGATTTGAATTCCATGAAGAACTCTGGCTGCCATGGCAATCGAAAGAAAAAACTTTGAAAAATCTTCTTGTCCCAAACTATAAGGGCTTTCATATATGGCATGTCGCATCATCTAGTGACCCTCTACGAAAATACTTCAAATTATGGCCCTGGTGTGGAAATTGGCCCTATTTTGTGGGGTCTCGGATTTCACATAGAGATAAAGAAGGAAATCTTTAAAAATGTTCTTGTCCTAAATCCTCAGGGCTACAGCTTTCATATTTGGCATGTAGCATCATCTTAATGGACCTCTACCGAAATACTTCAAATGATGGCCCTTGTGTTGAAATTGGCCCTTTATTGTGGGGTCACGGATTTTCATAGAGATAAAGAAGGAAATCTTTAAAAATCTTCTTGTCCCGAACCTTAAGGGCTAGAGCTGTCATATATGGCATGTACAAAGATTATCCTGCCGTAGTCCTGTTCAGAATTTTTTCAAAGAGTTTCAATTAAAAAAAATCTATGCTTGCCATGGCAACAAAACTGAAAAAAAAAAAAGAAACTCTTGAAAATTGGTGAGAATGTTTGTCTTAATGGTATTTCAGACAAATGCAATAATTGGTCATGTTGGGTTAAAAACTAAGTCAAAAGGTCAAATCTTAGAAAAACTTGTGTACAATAGAAAATGGATTAATTTGGTCAAAAGACTCGGGTGAGCGACTTTAGGGCCATCATGGCCCTCTTGTACCCTTATCCTGCCAGCCCAAATCCATGCACTTTTTCGGATAGCACGTGCTGCCTGATTTCCTTTCTACATTGTCTGATATGGTGAGAAGTTTTAACGTAAAATGCATTGTAATTGCAATATCAAGTTTTTTAAGAGATTGGTCTGAAATTTTCACTTTTGTCGTAAGTATTTAGGAGAATCATTAAATAACATGCTTGAAATGTTATTGTACCATCTAACCTCACAAGTGAAATAAGACCGGCCGGGTAGCTCAGTAGGTAGCGTATCTGACTCGCGACCTGGAGGTTGCGGGTCCGATACCCGGTTCCGGCGAAACTTTCTTTTCGGCGATTTTCGCCTCTCACCTCTGATACATGTTAGAAAATTAGTCAGTGGCTTTGGAATGAAAAGTTGTGTCGGTACTGGTGTGAGAAAGCCAGGAAACACATAGATGCGTCACTGACATGACCTTAGCTGTTAAAATGGCGTTAAACTCAATACATACAATACAAACAAACTCAAGTGAAATGATAAGCGAAAGAAACGATATGGACTTTTGCATTAAGGATAGTGGTGCTTTTTCAAGGTTTTTTTTTTTTTTAAATTATGTAAGTATTGGAAATTGAAGGTCTACACTCTCCGCACGGAGCAGTATGGGTACAAAAATAAATACCTTTATTTGTGCTTAATCCTTTCCAAACGACAACATTTTAGACTGGTCCAAATTCAAAGGGTTTGCAGACGACACATTCATTCTTGCTCAAATGGTGAGACAGCATTTTCTACTTTTCCCACGATGGTATCAAAACGTTTATTCTCAGGGTCTTTAAAACACGGGATTGTTTGGTAAAGGGTTCAGAGAACCGAATTCTGCCCACTTGGCTTTCAAAATACATGTACTTCGTACAGATATGACCAAGTGATTCGATCTCGCAAGTGTTTTACAACTGGGTTCAGCCGTGTTGATTCAGTTAAACGATTTCTTATTCATTACTTGCGGTGTACCAAGAACTGGATTATTCTAGCATTGGTCTAATAAGCAACCCAAATATGTTTAAAGTATAGGACAGGATGGGTTCATTTTTTAATTTAAGCATAACCAGTGCCCAACTAAATTTGTGAATCGGCAGTAGCAGAAAATGATAAAGAAACAGAAAGAAGAAACATCTATTTGTATAAAAAGCCTAATTTTATTTAAATTGTATGAAATGCCCTGTAAGGAACTACCTTTAACGCTTAAGCTGCCAAGGCCTAGGTGAGACGTTTTGCGGGCAGTAAAGAATAAGATCAGACCGCACAAAACATGCAGCTTGATCTTTGATCTATACTGGCCGACATGATAAAATCCACTCTGAAATCGCAATATTTGGGGTTTTACTATTGTGTGGAAATTGTCGTTTCATTTTCATGTACTTTGTAGTTTAAAGGTTAAGGTTAACATGCAATTGCCCCCTTTCGAACATTGTTTCCGAAAGTTGTTTAAAGTTCTGCAGGGTGCAAAAAGGCATTTTATACAGTAATAGGTTAAATAAAGTTTCAGCTGTTTGATAGTTAATAACATTTAGATGGAGATGAGACTGATAAAGTCGTTTTACTTTCTGTCAAGAAAGGCTGTATCTCTCATACATTTAATAATGTTGTTGTGACAGACAAGCGTCATTTCCTACCGCTCATGCTCATTGCCTATAATTGAGTCCGATGTAGGCTATCAAATTAATTATAATGCGCTGAAGTTGCATACCGGAGTTGATAAATCCGTCAACATTCAATTTATACAGGCTGATTTACTAAACCAATGTTAATTTCAATAAAATCTGTTATTATCAACAGACGAAAAATAAACATTCGTCAGCATGAAAAAAGCTAATGTTGTACTCGCTAGTTCCTTGATACAAACGACCTAGCTACGATGACTTACGGCCCGGTTTTAAGAAATAAAGTGATACACAATTGTATTTTTGTTATATAATTTTAATTTTAACGTTCTGAAGTATGCATGCTGCATGATGCATTTTGACTAGTTTCTTTTTCGGCGGATTTCCACTTTCTTGTATCGTTTTAACCTGATACGCATACACTCTTATTAACATCGTTCGCCATCAGCATCTATTTACAACCATTTCATTACATAGAAAGGCTACACATCACATTTAAGTTACCCATACAATCCCTGCTGATCAGTGTTTCGACGGTGGTTTTGGAAAAAAGCAGGCAGTGGTTGGGAAGAGTATTATTCGAAGTAACAGAAAGAAACTCCAGGACAATATTATTAGGTGCACTTGCCGCTGCCATGTAACAGAAATAATGTCGAACATGATGTCTAACACCATATAATCATACACAGCGTAAAGAAACTATCAGGTGAAGTTAGGGGATTATAGATTTTATCAGGATGGCCTAGCAGCTGTAAAAAAAAGTAATGGCAGTAATCAATTTGAAAGTTTTGAGAAAAGTCTGAATTTTCCTTTTAAAGCTGAACTGAACAAGAGCAATACTGATACCAGAGTATCAATAGTTAACCAAAAACAACCGAAAAATAACTGGCTCTGGTGTTCTGATAGTAGGAATTTTAAAATACATTTGGTATACTATGATAGTCGTTGTTTTTTTTTTTTATTTATTTAAGACTGCCTATGCTTAATTTTAATATACGTAATAGGTTGTTTCAGATAAATTTTTCGGGGATATGAAACCGAAAGCTGTGGTTGCATACTACTGAAGATATTAAGTTTATGCAACCACGCGCTTTTCATTTTTTATTTCTGTTCGAGTGATAACATGCATCGCTAGTAATCTAAAGGTTGTAAGCTCAAATCTTTGCTTGGCCTACACTGTCATTAAAGACTAAAGTAAGTAACTGCGACAAAAATCATATCCTCTTTAACTGTTAACCATTTTTATTTTGATTATAAGTGTATTAGTTTGTTATAAGCAGGTGAAAATTTAAACAAGGTGAAAGTATGTGAGAAAACTACCAGTGTCACATTTACTTTCGCGATTAATGTCTGCATCAACATTATAAAAAGAGTTAGATGTACGTCTATCTCGGAGACCCAAAAAGAACTAAATTACCTTCATCATTTTACCCAAAATTGAACTGATTTCCTTTGATTAATCTCATACTCTTATGGGCTCTAATCACATTTAATACTAAGATTAAAGGTCTTCATACATATGATAATGACTGATTTCAATGGACAAAAATAGAATGAGACAGAGTATGAATTGGACTTTTACCACACCTTACCCCTGTATCGCTTTACCTATGTGTACAATGGGCAACTGTCCATTTCAAATGTGCGACAATAGTGATTTTCTACATCAAATAAGTAAAGTTTATTTGCATCACATGATTATACGTGCATAAGAATAATGTGTTACTATGACATATCATAATGAACTACTATAGACATTTCAGTTGGTCATAATGCAAATGTAAGGATCTTTTTTAGAATGATCTGATCTCTATATCTATGCCCTGCAAAATGAACAGAATAAAACATTCTATTTTGGATTTAAACATTTATTATAAAGCGCCTTTCGTCCATACATGATCAACATATTCAATACTCAAAAGTCTGAAAGAATAATATTAAGAAATATATTTGGAAAAATGATCATACACGAAAGATGTAGGTGTAAAAATACTTTGTGGTAAGTGAGGGACGCGTAACTGTATTGTGAGGAACCCTATTACATTGCTATAAACGTTGTCTAGGCTGATAAGTACAATTTTATATGAGGTTTGAATTAATCGACAAAACCAAAAACATAATTTCTTTTCCATAACTCTCGTGTTTGCGTTTTAGTGTGGAAGATAGTAGCTTAGTGGTTGAAACTCGCACTCTGATATGAGAGGTTCACAGTTCGAATACCGCCCTGAGCGAGGTTATTCTAAATAAATGGTTTGAAGTAACCATACTTAATGTTCAGTATCAGCAGTACACCCAGAGATCAGCTCTGCGACCGTAAACAAGGATCGTGCATACTCGGACACGATATTACCCCCAGACATGAGTTGAAAATTGTGCTAAAATTATTTCCTGCTCTATATAAATTGGTAACGACAGCTTTATTTCAAGCTTTAATGCTGACTCCCAAAAGCCATGGAAGTAATTAGATTGACCTTGTCATCGTATGTTCGAGTTAATTTTGCACTGGTTGTCATGAGAATTTCATGCAGACTCGTTCAGGGTTGTTTTTTTTTTACCAACACAGGGTATTTGCTGTGTTTCTTAACTCAACTTGATCTCCCTCATGTTTAACTTAGAAATGAAAAAAACAAGACAAAATGTATATGACAATATATTATTTATCATTTCCGAAAGTCTTTTGATTTACCGACGATTATTAAGGGGGTGGGGGTGCTTTTAAAAATGAAAATTTTCATTTCTTCTTTATGGGATGTGTGTTTGAAATGGTAGAAAACATTGTGGGAAACGGAAAATATTTTGTAACATCATTTTTGCCGTTCGTTGTCTTCTGCAGGATCGTTAAAACTTGTGATGCTTTTGTAAAGGGTTACAGTGAAGATTGTAGATCACATAACCCCGTAAATTATATGCTTACATACATAATTTGTACCTGTAGTGATCTTCATTCCTGCAGGGCATTTATTTCTCTTGCTATGTTTCGAGAGTAACCTTTCCACATCGAAATTTTATTAACGAATGTTTCCCGGTTGATGTAAAATATTAATACTCACACCAAAAATCCTTTCAGCACGTATCTCATCTGGAGATATTGTTTTTCCTGTTTGGTCATAGGTAAATACAAGATTCTATTTCCAACTCGTTTATTTATGTTGACTTTCAAGATAATTTCATGAAATTAAGGGATTTTTCCAGCAAACTGCTGCAATGACTTCATTTTCATCGCGTTGTATTACAAGGTATTGGTGAATCTAGATTAAATGACTTACTTGTAACATATGGCGCTCTCATCGGGTTAGAAATTCCAATTTTCATTATGTAATTGAATATTATCAATGTAATTAAATATTCCTTATTTTGAAATGTAATCAATATATTTCCAATCAAGTCGTTCCGTAAATGGAGACCCACCGATCAGTATCGTTTGAGAAAAAAATATATGCACGGACTAAGATAAGCCTTTGCTCTAAATTTAACTCTAAAACCAATTGCTGGTGTTGAATTTGATGCCCGAGCATAGAGACAGTAAAACAGCGATCTCTTCCGATCGAGTACTCAACGTGATGGTGGCATCCATTAAAATATTTAGTGCCAATTTCGTCGTTTTTTATCTCCGAAAAGTGACGCTTTGCTTCACCAATCTATTACTCATCATTAAAAAACACAATGTTAATCAAGATTAAGATTACGTATGAAAAGAAATGTAGTTCAAACAGAGTTAGTGCATATAAAACTTTTCATGCTCAACTCAGCTGAGCATGAAATTTCAAAGTTATATAAATTTAATTTGATAAACTTTATGGTAAAACTTCTTTATTTTAGAGTTTTCCTTTGTCTCTGCCTATTGAATCAAAGTCTTCATTTTAGATTTTCATACAGTCTTTAAGCATAAATGAGACTTAAAATTTGAGCATGAACTAAGTTGAGGACAGGCTCAAGTTTTGTAATCACGGGCCCTGGCCTTCATTTTACATGTGATCAAACATATACCGTATCGGAAATGTTTATACTAATCCAGAGTGAAAAAAGAGCACCGTGTCCTCTTGACAAGAATATGCACATGATCAAAGTTTATTCTGACCAGATCCCAAAGGGTTCACACGCATTAAAGTTCTCATTGAGGAGGGCATGATAGGCCTAGAAGAACTGCAATGAATTTTTCATATGACGTTGGTGATACAGTGAAAACTTTTATCAATACGTTTTTGAAATTGTATGTGCTACGATGACTCTTCAAGTTTTGTGAAGTCCACCATTCGACAACAAACCAGACCTGTATACGTGAAGAAACTTAACAGTTAGCAGGTGCAAGCTTGATATAATCAAAGTACTGAAAGTACTGACGGACTAGCGAATTTGATTGATTGATTGTTTGTATGGTGTTTGACGCTGTTTTCAACATTATTTCGGTTATGTAGCGGTGGACAGTGCATATATCCATGCTTTCCTTGAGTTCCTTTTACCAGTACTCCGCACAGTATTCTTTCCAAGCCACAGGCTGCTTCCCACATAACCATCGTCGAAATGTGAGAGAGAAATGAATCCTGTCGCATTGACTATCATCAATCCTCAGAAAGAAATTTGCAGAGTCAGGGATTGAACCAGCAGCCTCCTGTTCTCAAGTCCTGTACGCTACCAATTCAGCTGCCGGGGCTATGTGTCTAGTGTTTAACAATAATCCAGTTTAACCCTTAACATGATAAAAATGTTAAATGAAACTTACAAGCTGATGGTAAACACCTGAATATTGCTATTTCAAAGTTACATTTTGGAAAAAAAATATCCTTTTATCGGACAGTGTAGATCCAAAATTAGACTGCACGCTCTGTGCTGTCTGATCTTAATCCACACTGTCCGCAAAAGATCATTGAGATGCGGTAGTGCTGGTAAATGAAACTCCAGGAAAGCATGGATAGGTGCTCTTGCCGCCGCAATATCACTGAAATAATATTGAAAACGGCGTTAAACACCATACAATCCATCAGTCAATATCCAATAGCACAAGATGTAGTTAACTATTTAACTCTCTTTACAAAACCAAGAATTTTACACTCGTCCAAATTCAAAGCTGTTGCAGACCATAAATATTAAATGTGGCTGAACTGATGAAACGTGATTACAAAAGGGCAGAAAACAGTGTGAGAAAAGGAGAAAATGATGGTTATCGGCATTTTCTCCTTTACCCGCAATATTTTCAAAGGGATTCTTCCCCATTGTCATTAAAACTTGGAATTGTTTGGTAAATGGTTAATGTTCAAGAGGTAGAATAACAGTTCAGCATAACAGTTTAACTGTGCACAGTGATCTAAATAATGAATGACAAGGGCTCTCTGTCCAGTGAGGGTTGATATAGCCGGCATTTGCTACAAGTTAATACCTAGGTGTATCCATTAATAGATTCCTTCATAATGTTACAGAGGTGTAGGAATAAGTGATTCTCTGCTTTGCATAGGTCACTTAATTTACATATAAGCAAAACTCCTGTACCTTATAAATGACATCTTGTTCACTTTATTACTTTGTAAGACGACATGTTCACCTTGGAGTGGTAGAGATTTAGTGGTTTTTGTCAAAGTTGTCATATATAACAGAATTAAGATTTCTAACAGAAAGAAGTATTTTCTGTGAGGCAGTATTTGGCAACTGTGGGGTTTTTTGTTTACTTTGAATCTAGGTCAGTTTTGATGCCTATAGACTAGCTTCGCTAGTCAAAAATCATGGGGCTGTCGCTTTGCAATTGGGATACCGGTCAATCTTTTTTACAACAAATATGATGTACATGTAAATGAACTTGGTCCCATATAATCAACACATGTTAACGTTGTGATATTTTCTACAAGCTTTGAAAACAATGCGAAAACTGAAAACAAATCAACAGGCTGCGTATCCCATTTAGGAATGAACTGATAAAGATGGGGCCGTAACCCTCTTACGTATGTGCCTTAAGTTTTGCCTTAAGTTTTGGACGGTTTATCAGTCATTTACGAAATTATATTTGTCTTGTTTCGGAAGGGTGACATACAGATTTTTTTTATTTGTTTCAAACAACTAAACAACAGGCGACTATCAGGACTTTCGGTCCTTTTTTTTATTCACGTTATAAATTGATTTGAAGTGACACAGCTAGCACCGAGTTCAAATTGTGTATCCGGTATTAACATTTATTTTCCGGTAATCAATCATTCTACTAAATTTAAAACATAATCAACTTACAATGGCCTGTCGGTGTTAGTTAAATCACTTGAGGCGAAACTGGGTATAAATTGAGATCACTTTCCAACACTATCAGCAGACCTGTTATTTCTACTAAAGATGTGCTACTGAAGTCTCGGTTCTGTGAAAAAATGATGAAATGATCAACCACAAGTCATGGCGTGCGAGAACAGCTTGTTCAGTTGACAATTTTAAAACTGTAACAGTTCTTCTTTTTGGACTGACGGAACACTGGTAAAAGGTAAGTTTGGCTTCCTACACTATAACTGATATTGATAAAATTTGTTTAGAAACTGACAATATTGCAGTTGGGATGATTTTCTTTTTTTTTTTCAAATTCATGCAAGCTGAGTCAAGTAGCACAGTGGTTAGCGCACTGTACTTGATACCACGCAGTCGCTGTTTCGAATACTTAACTTGTTGAATTTCTGTTCGAAGATTATGGCTATCATTCCTCTCTCACTGCTGATCTTCTTTTTGGTGATTGTTATGTGAGAAAGCAGCCAATGGCTTTGGAAAATATTGTGCAAAGTGCCTATATTTGAAACTCCTTGTGCATCGATATGTGCACTGGCCGATGTGCGATGATTGAAAATTTGTTGGAAACGTTGTTAAACACCATAAAACACACAAACAATAATAAAACAGCATGTTCTTATCGCATTTTTAAAGGCAGCAACTGAGTGTCTTTAGTTGCATGTTTAACACTGTAGTGTTCTGTATCAGAAATAAATGCCACGAAGAATAGAAAAATAGAAAGGGCCATGTTCTGTGAAAAGGAGGCTTAATGCATTAACGTACGGTATCGACCCATGTTAGCCTTGGCACTTTTCGCTATCATTAAATTTTCAGCATATCAAAAGACAATTCTGCATCATGATTCAGTCAGTTGTTGATTTGAAGCCGGCTCTTGAAGCCGGCTTCCAGTAGGGATGCTTTTTTTTTAAGCACATGGGGAATTTTGGGATACATCATTGCACAACTTTTCCGACATATTCACTCAAATACTTTTAATAGTATGTTGCTATTAAGCTCAAAATTATGCATTTTTTTTTTATGTACTGTTGAGATGAATTTCGAGCATGAAAAGTAAAGATTTCGTATTCCCTTTCCCAAACAAGCCCTGATTTTCACGTGTCTGTAGTACAAGTCTTTTGAAAACACTGTGGGAAAAGGAGAAATTGCTCGTAACGAGCAATTTCTCCTTTTCCCACAGTGTTTTCTACCCTTTTGGAGGACTTTCTGTCATTTTCATCAAATTTGAAATTGTCGTCTGCAAACTCTTTCAAACTGGACCAGTCTAAAATTTATTGTTTGGGAAAGGGTTAATAACTGATTAATGATTGACCCTACAAGCAGCGTAACTCTTCTTAAACTAGTATAAACTGGTTATCTCCCCTGATACTACTATACGTGTAATACACGATACAACAAGGGACCAGTTTAAAAGTAGTAGATTAGCGCAATATTACGCATTTTTTTTTTTCCTTGTGCTGTTCACATAAATTGCGAGCATGAAAACTACAGCTTTTGTATTTGAACTCTTATTTCTAAAAACGCTCAATAAGATTTTAATCGGTAAAATGGTCCTGTACCATGCAGAAAATGTACAAATAGCTTAAAGTATTGACCCACGTCAGCCAGCGGGGACTGCACAGGCTGACATGAGTTGATACTTTTTGCAGATGCATTAAACCCCCCTTTTACAGAGCATGTCTCAGATTTTTGTTCCACTGTGTCTGTTTTTATCTGTGTGCAATATATTGTATTTTAGCAGGAAAGTTTGTAGGTGTGTAATTAATCTGTTTACTATTGGAAACTTTTTGTAATAACTTTTTTGTAAGAATGTACCTTTGTTGTGACAAGCCTTGCAAACTCAGAGCACAATTGAGACACACTAAATCCTTGGGCATTTATTTATGAGCCATGCTCTGTGAAAAAGGGGCTTGATGCATTTGCAGAAAGTATTGGCCCAGGTTAGCCTGCGCAGTCCGCGCAGGCTAACTTGGACCGACACTTTGTGCTTTAGTAATTTTTCTGCATGTCAAAAACCAGTGTACCTCACGTTTCAGTTGGTTGCTAGACAAAATGGATTTTATGGATCCATAAATATGTGATGACTTGCTTGAATTATGGATGACAGAGATACATTAAGTCCCCTTTTGCCAGAGCATGTCTCATATGTTTTAATAACCCTGAGGAAGAAGACTATTGCAACGTAGTTGCAGGAGGACAAAATGCTGGTTACCATCATTTTCTCCTTTTCATACAATGTTTTCTACCCTTTCAAAGGTCTAAAGTAAGGCTGGAAAGGAAATGTAATGGAACTTTTGATGTAGCGTTTAAGGGTATTGCACTTATTTTTGTGGCTTTAGGGCCCCAGCCAAACTTGGGTTTTGCACCTAGTTATAAATGACCCTCGACAGCTTTTGACTGATGTTGTACATCATTGCACTTGAGCCATGCTCTGTGAAAAGGTTCTTAATGAATCTGGGAAAAATATCAACCCAAGTCAGCCCGCTTGGACTGTGCAGGCTGACCTGGGCTGAAACTTTTCGCTATTGGTAAATTTTCTGTATATTTAAGGACCAGTCTACCTGATGATTAAGTTGATTGTATTAAAAAAGAGGCTACATGTATTGTTGATCCTTAATTATGTGATGGCTGGCTTGGTATCATGGATCACGGAGATGCATTAAACCCCCTTTTGCCAGAGCATGGCTCATTTACATGTTCAACTATTACATTGTAAGGGGGCTTTTCAGATTTTCATAGTCAAACCAAACTTGAAAATATTTTATTGCTCAATTTAGTAAGGCAATAGCTGACTAAGAATCAAGAAATAAAGCAAGAAGCAAAGGAAAAACAAATTGATGGTACTTCTTCAATGGACTAGTTAGCCTCTTAACTCTGTACCATACAACAGAATTTAGAACTTGTCCAAATTCAAAGCAGTTGCAGACGACAAATCCAATTTGGTTATGATGATGAGATTTGTCTCTAAAATGGTAGAAAGCATTGTAGGAAAGGGAAGAAATGCTTGTGATAAGCATTTTATACTTTTATTGCAATGGTTGCAGAAGCTTTTTTCTTCAGGGTCACTAGAACATATAATTGTTTAGTGAAGGATTAAATCTTTACCACATAATCCTGACTTTTAACGACCCAGAGAAAGAAGCCTTTTGAAAACATTGTTGGAAAAGGAGAAATGCTGGTAACCAGCATTTTCTCCTTTTCCCACAATGTTTTCTAACCTTTCAGAACAATTGCAATCATTTTAGCCACATTGAAATTGTCGTCTACAAATGCTTTCAACTTGGACAGGGCTAAAATATTGGACAGTATTGTCCAAATTGAAAGCAGTCGCAGACGACAAATTAGATTTGGTTATAATGATGAGATTTGGCTCTGAAATGATAGAAAGCATTGTGGAAAAGGAGAAAATGTTTGTGACAAGCATTTTATACTTTTCTCGCAATGGTTTCAGAAGCCTTTTTCTTCAGGGTCATTAATTAGAACATGTAATTGTTTGGTAAAGGTTTTTTAGCTTTTGGCTAAAATTTTGTGAAGGCTTGTTGGAATGTCAAGTGATCATGCAATAATATGCACCAGCTACGGCAGAGCTCCAGATAGAGGGAGTGATTTTGATTTTGAAAATTGAAGATATTAATCAATCTCCACTAAACCCCATGTTATGGGTACTCATTAGAATCGTCTCATCGAGACGATTCTAATGAGTACCCACAACATAGGGTTTGGAAGGGAAATAATGGATTTAGAATACTATCACTCCCTCTTACCTGGAGGTCTGACTACGGTATGTAGGATCATATTCATGTAAGAATGATAACAGTATTTTGACCTTGTCAAAATAGAGAAAATACCTAATCCAAAATGACCATGCTTTTATCTGAAGAGCAAAATTGCACCATTCCTCCTGTTTCCGAATGCATGCAGGAAAAAAAGTGAAGTTTATATTAGTGTTTAACTCTTTACCACACAGTCCCGTGTTTTAACGACCCTGAGAAAGAGGCATTATGAAAACATTGTGGGAAAAGGAGAAAATGCTGGTAACCAGCATTTTCTCCTTTTCCCACAATGTTTTCTATCCTTTCCAAAACAAATTTAAATTTTTGAGTCACATCTATTTTGTCGTCTGCAAATGCTTTTAATTTGGACTAGTCTAAAAGTTTGTCGTTTGGTAAAGAGTTAAAAAAAAAATAGGATTCACAGCAAAAATAAAATCTTAATTAGCCCCCAAATTGTTGCAGTCGGTAAAATCTTCTACTGGGTCTGTACTCACCAACCATTCTTAAGAACATTCTTAGTCTTGTTCTCCAGAATTTTTAATTTAAAAGTAACACAACTTCTGATAATCGAGTTATTCCTAAAGCACCTTCCTCATTGATGGTAACAAAAAAACTGCCGGCTTCTTTGATGCTATGCATCAAAAATTTGTCTGTTGATTGATTGTATGGTCTTTAACGCCGTTTACTACATTACTTCAGTTATATCGCGGCGGCCAGTGCACCTTTCGATGCTTTCCTGGAGTTCTTTTAACCAGTACGCCGCACAATATTCTTTCCAAGCCACTGGCTGCTGTCCCACATAACCATTGCCGAAATAATGGACAGCGGTGAGAGAGGAATGAATCTTGTGTCAGTGACTGTCATCGGTCCTCGGAAAGAATATTGGCCGAGCCTGGAATGGAACAACAAACAGTCAGTTGTTATACAAAATGATTTTTTATTTATATTTATGTTGTTCAGGTATGACCATCCTAACGCCAACCTTTCAATACAAATGTTTCATTAGTATAGGATATTAGAGTACTGTATTAGACATAAAAGTGTGAAATATGAAAGAATTTCACCGTGTCGTTTTCAAGAAAATTGAATTTCTGTTACACCACCCCCACCCTTTCAAAATTCCAATATGGCCGCCGCCACCAAAATTGTACATAATTATTTTTCTCAACAAAGAATGATAAAAGTAGTCTATCTTTATGTTTTTATTATCACCAATATGATTTTCCTTACAATGTTTTGTAACACAACTTCTGATAATGTTTTGTAACAACATAGCCATTGCAAGTATATGTATAAGATATTGCCAAATTAACATTTGCACCGCACAAGGTTAAACGCTCATTTTTTCCAATGTCCGAAAAAGAGGGTGGGAAAGAGCTGCTGTTCCGAGTTTAAATAAGAAATGCAACCCCTAAAACTGATATAGAAAAATTCCTTGACAACATTATGACAAAATAAGATGAAAGAAAATAACTTTCACCAGCCAAATTGAAAAATACTTGACATTATAAACAAGTACTACTGAAATTTCATGCGTCTGATTTTTCAGATAATTGGCTGGTCAGAGTCAGAAACTATATTAATGAAACATCATTAAATTTTACTATAATCAAACCATAGGTTTTAATAAGATTTTCAGCCTTTTAACCGGTCAGAGCTCCAGATGTAGGGAGTGATATTGATTTCAAACTTTGAAAATATTAATCAATTTTCACTAAAAACTATGTTATGGGTACTCATCGAGATGATTCTAATGAGTACCCACAACATAGGGTTTGGAAGAGAAATAATAGGATTTAGAATACTATCACTCCCTCTTATCTGGAGGTTTGTAACCCTTTACCAAATGACAAATTTTAGACTGTGTATTGAAAGTGGCTGCAGACGAAAATTAAACTAAAAACAAAGCAACTTCTCAAGAACAACACCCTTTGGTTAAAATGCACAATAATAAACAAATCACATTGTTAAAGAGAGGTTGTTAGTCAAAAGGGGGCTCGTTTATCAGTTTTAACTCTTTACTAAACAACAAAATTTAAGACTTGTCCAAATTCAAAGCATTTGCAGACGACAAAAGAAATGCGACTCAAAAATTGAGTTTCCTCTTTGAAAGGCTGGAAAAAAGGAGAAAATGCTGGTTACCAGCATTTCCTCCCTCTTCCACAATGTTTTCAAACCCTTTTTTCTCATGGTCATAGGATATTCAAATTTGGGATTTTTTTTTTTTCTTCTTCTGTAGGTTTGAAAGCCTTGATGTACAAAACATTTTTCTAAATTTTAACGCAATGGTTACTCAGTGATGCTAAACATTTTACACAATGTTCAGTATTACACTTCTTGTCCTGCTATTCGTGTTATATGTGGCAGTTGATGTCCATTCGACATATCACGGGTGATCTGGTGATCAAATCCCGCGGCTGTATCACGTAACTTGATATGCACCTAGTCAGTATATTTCATCGCTTGAAAAAGAAAGCATGAGTCACAATTTTCTGTCGATATCTTTCTAAGAATATTTCCGTCGGCATTCAATTTTTAGCTTGGTTCATCATTTCCGTTTGGAACTTTCATCGACTGATCAATAGATGTGAATAACTTCACCATGGTTGTTCATGTTGCTAAGCAATTTACAGGGGCGCCGCCATGTTTAAGATCATGTGATTGGTAGTTCAAAATAGATTGGAAGCCTCCTTTATACGGACAAGGTTAGATGTAGGTACGGAATTGACCGAGTTGTGACAAGTGAGTTGATGTCCTCTGACTGAAAAATAAATATAAATTTATTACTCTTTAGCAGGGGACAAAGTTAAAGACTTGACCAAATCTAGAGCATTTGCAGACAACAAGATTAATCAGGATTAACCAATGACATTTTCCTAAGGAAGGGTAGAAACCCAGGAAAAAGAAGACATGCTTGTTGTTACCAGCATTCTCTCCTTTTGCAGTAATTCTCTTTCAGGGTCAGTAAAACTTGGGATTGCAATTGCGTAGATCTGGATATCTGGAATAGAGTTTGAATAAGTGATCGGCGGGATAATAATATTATATGATGTGGAATTCATAGTTCCAGGCAATTTCACGAAAGTTTTGCACAACTTCAATTTGCAATAAATGTATCTACAGAGTTCAATACAATGGCAACAAAATTGTATTTAACAGCAAAAATAATACTATTTTTTTTTGTACATAGACATTAAACAGACAGTCATGAACAGACAGGCTGAAAAAGTATACCGTAGAAATCATTCATTTTGCTAGGGGTATATTTGTCTTTATAATGAAAATAGGCAGTTGGTCAGAAAGAAGAATAAGAATTAAAAATGACCCTTATTCTAAATGGTACCATCAGGGATCTTTGAAGAGCATCGACCAAGGTCAGTTACAGTCAGCGCAGACTGGCAAGAGTAAAAACCCATTGCTATCTGGCCGATGTTGAAGGCCTTTCTACCTTACTGTACAGTACTTCTAAATTTATTGTCTCATACGGGCTAACAATAGTATCAATATTAATTTGATAATGTGGCACTCTTAACCTGGAGGTCCCGGGTTCGAGCCCCACTTATCCGCTGGGTTTTTTTGTGGGAGTGTCCTTGAGCAAGACACTTCAGAGCCCTAGCCTAATACTGGTGAAACCCAGAAAATACATGAATTTGTGAGCTGTCGCCGTGATATAACTGAAATAATGTTGAAAGCGGTGTAAAACACGATTCAATCAATTAATCAATCCTACAAATTACCATCTAGCATTACAGGTAGCAAATATATCAAACAGTATGTATGCATAGGAAATTTACATACTTAAATAAGTAATTTCAAGGTCTAAAACCACATATGCTGGAGCCACAAGCTGTCCTTCTTTGGATTCCATTCTTTGGAGATTTTCTTTTAAAATGGGCATGACATTCATGGAAATTGTTTTGTCTTTCCAGATCTCCAATGCTGTCTCTCATCACTAAAACTAAGAAAAAAAAAATGTGCAAAACTGACCCCAAACCTATTTGTTTCATAATCAAGGGTTTCACTACACAGCTCGTAAAAGTTAATACATTTAATAAGTTTGTCTAGGCGAACCGTTATTTTGTCTACACTGGTTTTTATTGAATCTAATTGAGAGAGTTTATTTTCTAGTTTGTCGAACCGCTCCATCATGGCTGAAAACTGCTCATTCCCAACAAATTGCGGTGTGCTTGGGGTCTGCTGGGGGGGGGGGGGGGGGATTGTAAACAGGGGTGCTATGGTTGAAAGTCTGAGGATTTGTAAAATGTGGACTTGCCATTGTCTGATGATTATTATTATAGTTCCACATAGGCACGCTTTGGTTATGAACTAACCCGTAAGGGCTATAAGAGCTCTCGTGTTGCTGCAGATAGGAAATACTTGGCTGAACACTGGGCTGACTACTATGCTGCTTGTTAGACTTATTCGAAGTATTTGTCGGCCCTGATTGCATTTTATTAGCACTTTTCACTAGAGACTTACTGTTCTTACTATTTTGGAGAGATTTTCCACTGCTTTGGTCATTTTCGTCTACTGCCCGCCTTTTCTCAGTTCCTTTGTCTATCGGTGAGATTTTACTGTTTTTCCTTTTTCCCATTTAAGCAAAGATATTGACACTTTAAGACACACAAGAAGACGCAGATTGAAGATTAGCACAAAAATCCTCCACATTGAAGCATGTTAACCTCCTTAAACCTCGGTATAAGTAGAAATTTCATGTATTCTGCCCTATACCTTAAAAAGAATATGTTTTTAAGTGACCGCATCACCTATAATCTTGGAAACATTGTGGGAAAAAGAGAAATTGCCTGTAACAAGAAAATTCTCATTTTCCCACAATCTGAAGAATTGGCGTCTGCAAATGATCTTAAGTTTTGACAATCTGAAACTTTGTCTAAGTGGCATTTAATATAAAAAAACAATTATGAAAAGTAAATGAAAATCAGTAAAACACCATGTAATTTATGTGACAGTAAACATGTTTTCCAGTTATTCATTCAGATCAAAGTTTTTAACCCATTACCAAGGCCCCATTCTGCACAAACGAAAATATTTTAGACTCAAATTCAAAGCATTTCCAGGTGACAAATTAAATGTGGCTTAATAAATGATGATTTCCACCTTTGATATGCTTAAATGATAATTTCTGTCTTTGATATGGTAGAAAACATTGTGGAAAAAGAAGAAATGCTGATTATTAACATTTTCTCATATTCCTACAATGTTTGCACAGACCTTCTGGCAAGGGTCGTTACAACACAGAATTATTTGGTACAGGGTTAATCAAGCCTCATGGTGGCTAGCTGTATAACATTGTGTTTTCGTAACTCATTGTTTCATTTTTGACTAGCGAAGCTAGTCTATAGACATCAAGATTGACCTAAAGTATCGTTAAAACTTAGGATTGTTTGGTAAAAGTTAATAGAATAAAAGTTTAACATAATAGTTTAACTGTATACAATGATCTAATTAAAGAATGACTGAAGGGGGTGATATGGCTGGGATTTGCTACAAGTTAACCAAGGTGTATCTATTAATAGATTCATTCATAATGTTACAGTTGTGTGAAGTAAAACACCAAGTTTAACAATTCGTCTCCCATCCTTCCAACTGTCACGACTTACCGTCTGTGGAATCTACGCGTGATAATAATTCCCCGGTATTTTATGAACTCATATCCGATACAGTATCAAGAAATATCGCCATAGTTGTGATCTACACGTATGCTCTTGGCAAAAACTCTTTTTCTTCTTTCTTTCCCGACACAACACAGTCGGAATTGTTACGGGACGCCGTTTTGGAATGCTGGTTCTGCGTTTTACCAATACATTGAAGAATAAAGCGTGGAACTAGATCATCGTTTCCGTTATACTTCCGATACTGCCGAAATACTTACGAATTATTACGGAAAATGTCGAGATCGGACGGAAAGTAACGAGATCGCGAAGAGCGAGTTAGGATGGCCTTACCTTAATTGTATGGATAATGCATCATGGAGATGTATTAAGCATCCTTTTGCCAGAGGATGGCCACCACTGATGCCAGTAAGAAAAGTAGTCAGTGGCTTTTTAAAGAAAAGTTGTGTCAGTACTGATGTGAGAAAGCCAGGAAACACAACGATGCGTCGCTGACCGCCATGATGTGACCTTCGCTGTTAAAATGGCTTTGAACTCCAATACAAACCAAAACAAAGCCAGAGCATGGCTCATATGTTTACGCTATATGTAAACAACGGGCACTGAGATGCGAATGCACTTTGAATCATTGCCCGGTTAATGGCCAGGGATGTAAAGCATATGATGAGCGATGAAATGTGTGGACAGTGTAGATTGAAATCAGAATTCACGAAATGTTGAGATTTTTCCAATATGGAAGAAACATTGAAACTGTAATAATGGCAGGAATTGCGTCTGTCTGTTCGTTCGTCCATCCGTTCGTTCGTTCGTTCATCCGACCGTCCGCCTAACCATCCACTAGCCTGCTCACCCTCTCGCTTGCCTGTCTGTCTGTCTGTCCTGGCGGTGCACCGGCGACTCAATCGATACATTTAAGAGCTTGTAGTGAAAACTTTTTCACTTCGATTCCAGACTCTACCAAATTCGTTTCTCAAGAATTAAAGAGTCATTGCAACACCGTTTTTGTCTTTTCTGACGGTTGATAATTCCTTTTCTGAAAACAAAAGGCCAGAGACCTTGAAAGATGGCATGCGTAACTTTGGGTAGAGAAACTGTCACCAGCCTTTTCTCCTTTTCTAAAAATATTTCTAATATTCTTCCGCCGGGCGCAGGTAGCTCAGTCGGTAGCGTGCAGGACTTGAAAACAGGAGGTCGCTTGTTCGATTTCTGGCTCGGCAAATTTCATTCCGAGGATCGATGATAGTCATTGCGAAATTCATTTGTTTCGGCGAAGGTTATGTGGGAAAGCAGCCAGTGGCTTGGAAAGAATGTTGTGCGCAGTACTGGTAAAGGAGACCCCAAAAAAGCATGGATAGGTGTACTGGCCGTCGCGATATAACTTAAAAATGTGAAAAGAGGCGTCAAACACTGTACAACTAATCAATCAAGCAGCCTTCGTTAAAGCATAATACTGTTTTGTTAAGGAATTGTAGTATCAGGAGTAAAACAGCCAAAAGAGTTCTGGCAGAGAGGTACTTTCCTTAAATACGATAGCCTTTTCATGTAAGTTTTAAGTAAACTTTTTGAAGAGAAAATGGCTAAGCGTTCGTGAAAATTTTTGAAAATTTGGAATGTTAAACGTCTTCTACGCCTATAGAGAGTCAAAAGGCACACAGGATAGAGATATTTTGCATTTGTAAAAGGTAGATAACGACCCTTTGTTCGTTTTAGTATTTTTTGTTTTCACTTTTTAAAGAACAGCGTTTCACTTTTTTTCTAATGATAAAAATCTGAATCTATCTTGCATAAGATCTACATAATAACACGCTGTCAGATTCGTCTGCTGAAAAGTACTGACAGTGAATAATAGGTCAAATGGTCATAAAATAATCATAAACGCCCACTAAAATTGTTCCCCCCTAATTGAAAACAATGGCACATGGACTTTATCTGACTTACACAAATACACGTATCTCATCATGATTCAATTACAAACACAAACATAAACTACCAGCAGTGATAAATGAAACGTATGAAATCTACTCTATTTCAAAGCGGCGCAAAATTTCTTGTGGTCTTGTATTTGTATTTCCGTGTAGAGGTTTTCAAATCATCTTCTTCTATAAATGGTTTTTTTTTTTTGTCCATTTTCAAAATAATTTGTACCAACTTTGGAGAGCGAGTGTAAATATTCATTTATCAAATTCTAAACTGCTGAAAGAAAAAGAACATGAAAAGCAGAGATTAGGCTGCAAAAGTGTTGATGAAAAAAATAAAGGTTTGTTTTAGCGTCAGTTTATGAAGATAACTAGGAAACCGTAGCGAAAATTGCAGTGTCCTTTATTAACATTGATTTTGTATAAATTATGCTATAAGTCTATCTTTTTTTTTTTAAATTAGTTCATATGAGGATGCGCTGGATAAAACTCTCACAATCTGTCCACCTTCCGCTTGTCCCCCGGGATCCTGCGTGGCTCGGTGGTAAAGTGTAGGACTCGTAGCCTGGAGGCCCCGGGTTCAAACCTCACTGGATCCACTGGGTTTTTCGTGGGAGTGTCCTTGGGCAAGATACTTCAGAGCCCTAGCCTAGTACTGGTGAAACCCAGGAAATACATGAATATGTAGGCTATCGCCGTGATATGACTGAAATATTGTTGAAAGCGGCGTAAAACACCATTCAATCAATCAATCCGCTTGTCCCCCATCAACTTTTCAGATATTGACCCGTCCAAATTGAAAGCATATATATAAGTAGAGGGAAAACTAAGTGTGGCTTAAATGATAAAATAGTCGCAAACATTGTGGGTAATTAGAAAATGTCAGTTACAGACAGTTTATCTTTCTTACACAATCTTTTTAACAAACTTTCATTTTCAGATCGTTGGGACACAGTATTGTTTGGTAACGGGTTAATCTTTTTATGCTTCCTGTTAAAATGAGATAGAGACTGCAAGTGATCATCCTTTAGGACTATTTGACTGACTTAGAATTTCTAAAGGAAGACAGCAGAATAGCATAAGACTCTAGGGATGCATAAAAAGATCAGGGTCTCTATTCACAAACCATTCTTCAGAACATTCTTAGTCTTATTGGCTAAACCAAACTAGTTTTACCCAGTCAGAAGCGGTCTTTCTTTTTAAATCTTTTGAGAATGGAATAAAAATAGTCGCTGAATACAGATCCTGTTGATTCTCTTTTCGGTCGGAATTCCGGAATTTTTGAACCCACAGAAGAATGGCAAGTGAAACAGACCTCTTCCCTGAAAGAGCGGGGTCGTTTTCGGTTGAATCGTAAATATTTTCGCTTATAACGCTGAAGAGTTAATACAAAAATTTTACGCGCTAACTACTGTTCGTCCTTTCGGTCAGTTTTTAAAGAAAATATTACCAGGACTCTAGTTTTAGCAATGTCCATCCGTCCTTTCATCAGTTCGGCCACATTTCCGTCCGTCTATCAAAGTCGGTATCTCCAAAACCCTGGACTAAATTCAATAAAACGTTTTGACGGTTCTTCACAACATAATGCTACATCTTTCTTCAGTGAAAATGCGTTTTAATATTTTTTTTTAACAATTAACTCGTCACATTTTCGCTGTTTGTATTTTTTGTTGCAATCAGAATGGTACTTAGTTAATTATTGTGGTGAATTTCTAGTTCAAAGCTTCTCTCAGTAAGCATGGTACGGAAGAGGCGAAGCGTAGATCTGCCGAAACTTAAAAGGAAAATTACTGCATAAGCGACATTTCTTGTTTAACATGTATGATGCACGTAGCAGATATTATCATTTTTATTTTTAAGATTATTATCATATTGATTATATTCAGACGTACCAATCATCATCGTTATGAATACTTTTTACTCCTTTTATGCTTCTAGTGTCAGAAATGAATTCAAGCGGGAAGCGGTGCAGATTCACTCCTGTGAGGCTGGTAAGACTTATTTTCTCTATCATTAGTATCACCCCTTTAAATTAAGCTTCTGGTATTTATAAATAGCTCTAGCTTATATTCTGCAAACACGATAAATTTCCCATGTTCTGCATCAATCAATCATACTTGATCACTTTATCGACATTTCTACGACTTGACCAGTGTCCCACGGTAGCAGTTACACTGCAGTCAAATTAAAATGACTATATTCACATTTTATAGCCCGTGTTTATGTTTTGAATGAGGCAGCTTTGCTAAACAAATACTCCGATTACCGCGTTCGCGATGCATTTGCTATCCGTCCAGATAATCAATAACACTTAGTTTAAACTTTATTTATTATGTTGATACAATAACACTTGCATCGTCTCATGCACAGTACTTCGACCTAGCCACTGTTCCACGGTGTCAGGTACACACACACTGCTGACAATGCAAAATAACAACTGTATTCACAATTTATGGCCTGTGTGTATCATTCGGCATACCTCGGGTGGTCCGGTGATCAAATCCCTCGGCTGTATCACGTAGCTTGATATGCACCCACTCGTCACAACTCGGCCGATTCCGTACCTACATCTAACCTCGTCTGTATAAAGGAGGCTTCCATTTTGAACTACCAATCGCATGATCTTAAACATGGCGGCGCCCCTGTAGATCGCTTACCCCCCGGTCTCACAGACCCCGATTTAACCCCGATTTCGAAAATTTCAAAATCGGCGCGAAATCGGCTAGCTTCGGGAGAGTCGTAGTGCCTCCTGACTCAAATCAGCATCAATTCGGGATAAAAAATAAATCGGGACAAAAATTTCAACATGCGCAAATTTTTCTCCCGATTTCGAAAATCGTGCCGAAATCGGCGCACCTCGGTGTACCTCGTACTAAGTCGCCGTTGTTCGTAGTAAGAAAATCGGCGTTATTCGGCGACAGAATCGGTCCTATTTCGGCGTACCTACCTCGGCGATGTACCCCGAATAACGCCGATGCACTACGAGTAACTCCCGATTCTCGCCGATGAACTACGACGAGATACGCGACTAGCATCCCGAGCTACACCGAATAACTACGAACTGCTAAGATATCATCCCGTAGTACTACGAAGTACCCCGAATTCCGAGGAGTATAAAAAGGCGAATCAACTTTGAAAACAATTCATTCAGTTCCAAACCTTTGAACGAGACGCTTCCCTATACTTCGATACAATGGGACCAAAAAGAGGGCGTTTAAAGAAAAAGCAGTCAGCTACAACAGATATGCCTCCTCCATCGAGCACCCAAGCTCCACCATTAAGCACAGAGAACCAACCTGACCCTGATGTTATGCCGGATCAGCCAGCTGTCCTGCAAAATGAGTTTGAGGATGACGTCGACTCTGTTCAGCTGGAGCATTTTCCCTGTTCTTAAGTTGAATATAGAGGTAACACAAGATTGCAATTATAACGTCGTCTGTTGTTGTTGGCATGTTGTCACTCTAATATCCATATGATAACTGATTTTTTTTTGCTGTTAAATCACAGAATTTATATACCCAGTGTACGAAATCGGGGCATAATCCTGAAAAAAGATTTGAAACTCGTAGTCGATTCGGATCTGTCGGCGTATGTCGCAGTAAATCTTTGTGCATCGTAGTCCATCGTAGTAAGAAATCGGGACAGTCGGTCTAGATCGTACTGTTTCGTAGTAACTCGGCTCCTAAACTCGGGGTACTTCGGAACAAAATCGGGGCAAAAGCGTAGTAAATCGTATCGCATCGTAGTTTTTCGCAGCCCGTCGGGAACACACCGCATGTATGTCTAAAAATACGCCCCGTCCAAGGATGATCGAAGAAAAACGGCTCGAATTCGTGGTAAATCGGAGAAAATGCGCTCTCCCGAAGCACTACGATTATTTTGGAAATCGGGGTCTGTGAGACCGGGGGGTTAGCAACGACATGAACAACCACGGGCAAGTTATTCACTTCTATCTATCTGTCGATGAAAGCTCCCAACGGAATTGATAAACCACGCTAAAAATTGAATGTACAAACTGTTTGCCGACTGAAATATTCTTAGAAAGATAACGACAGAAAATTTACTGTTTTCTTTTTTAAGAGGAGCCTTACAATTTCAATAACGGTAAAGCGGCGTGCTTCCGGAGATGTGCGAAATGTACCGCGTAGGTGCATATCAAGCTACATGATACAGCCGAGGGATTTGATCACCAGATCACCCGAGGTATGTCGAATGGATATGCACCTACACGGTACATTTCGCACATCTCCGGAAGCACACTGCTTTACCGTTATTAAAATTGTAAATCTCCTCTTAAAAAGGAAAACGTGAGTAAATTTTCTACCGCTATCTTTCTAAGAATATTTCAGTCGGCAAACAGTTTGTACATTCGATTTTTAGCGTAGTGTATCAATTTCGTTGGGAAGTTTCATCGACAGATCGATAAAAGTGAATAACTGCATCGTGCTTGTTCATGTCGTTGCTAAGCGATCTACAGGGCACCGCCATGTTTAAGATCATGCGATTGGTAGTTCAAAATGGAAGCCTCCTTTATACGGACGAGGTTAGATGTAGGTACGGAATCGGCCGAGTTGTGACGAGTGCTGTGTGTATGTGTTCGATGAGCCAATATTAGTAAACAAATACACCAATCATCGCGTTCGCGCATTAAGTAATACCATCGAATATTTCTCGACCGAGATGTTTACGTAAACCTCATTTAAATTGTACACGTGTAGCTAATTATGAATCTTTTCTGTCATATATCACGGATGTGCTTTTGAAGATTTACTTTCTATAAGTAGGAATTGATTCGATGTGTTCCTCTTCTGATGGCTGAAAACCATCTTTTCAATTGATTTAACTCTTTACCAAACAAACAAAATTTAGACTAGTCCATATTGACAGTATTTGCAAAAGAGAAATGAGATAATATAAAATTGGAATTCGACTTGGAAAGGGTAGACTTTGTGGTAAAAGTAAAAAATGCTGGTTACTAGCATTTTCTCCTTTTCCCACAATGTTTTCAAAGGGGTTCTTTTTCAGGGTCGTTAAAACTCGTGATTGTGTGGTAAAGGGTTAATCTACTGGTCTATTATAAATTAACTCCGCCATGGCCGGTCCCAAGCCCGGGTGCGAATGGAGGAGGGTTGTGTGCTGGGTTAGCAACTCAGCCACGTAAAAAAAAAAGAGAAAACACGCTACAGAGATCAACAACAAAGACAAGAACAAGAAAAGTAACATGATCATAGGCCAGCCTTCTGTTGAGAAGGATTCTTGATAGCCAAAACTCTTTTTGTGGGCTAACAACAGGACAGTGACCATCCTGGCGCCGGGGCCTATTTATACCAACTTGAGAAAGGGACCGGCTACATTGGCATACTCTAGCAGGGAATAAAGAATAACATTACAGAAAAGAGAGATCAAAGAAGTGAGTTTGTGGGAGCGGGATATGTTAACTCTAACAAATTATTATTTTGTTGACAACTAATTTAAAAACATCAGGTCATATCTTACCAAAAATTAGAATCTTACCCGCATGCATTTTTTCTTTGTGCGCTTAGTAATAATAAGAATTTCTCCACTATTTAACCGTGTCACAGGTATCTTGTTTCAGGAACCCCTTTTTTCCGTTTTCTTTTGCCAGAGAGAAGATAATTTAGACCAGGTGGCTATATGCAAGGCATATATACTACAAGGAAAAGACCCAGACGACCTGGTGGTGAAAGAAATTGATGCAGTGATCGGTACTTTTATTTGGCAGTTTTCATTAATAGTGACAGGCTTTTACCCGTTTCAGGTTTCTAAAAAACAATCTACAAATTTCATTAAAAGCCAAGAGCAGTTCGATTATTACGTACACTTATGTCTCCAATAAAGATTTGTTTAGCACTTGTTTCTTTAATTTAATGCAAGGGGTCTTTAAACAGGTTAATTTTTCTTTTCTTTTTTCTGCTTACAGTCGGAAATGAGTGCAAACGATAAAAAAATCTAAATGCTCTAGTCGACTAGAATATCCCACTAACAAATCGGACCGCCTCGATCTTTTGTCATATTTTTGTTCTTTAAAGCCTGATCACACCCAACAGCGATGAAAATTAAGTCAATATTTCCATCTTGATGCAGGAAAAGGCCTTTTTGCCGGCAGAAGATTTCACTGTGGAGAATTCTTGGTAGAATACCACGGTGAACTGATATCAAAAGAGGAAGCATGTACAAGAGAAGGGCAATACCATCCATCACTAGGATCTTATATGTTCTTCTTTAGACACAAGGGGAAAGAACTTTGGTAAGTTCTGATTGCATTGCTTACTTGCCTGCTGAAAGCGTTAGATACAAGTCATATTGGCGATCTGTAATCACGGTCAAAATGCACTTGCCGCTTATTTCCGTGTTTTCTATCCTAACCTCTTCTTGTTTTCCTACTTAACACAGTAGGCCTAAATACACGATTGATCTTTGAGACAGAGAAAAAAAAATAAGCTTAACCGAGAAAGAAAACAAAATGTGAACATGAATTCCGAAAAAAAAAAACGTTACTAGCAGAGAGAGAGAGATCGATCTTATAAGACATCTTACAGAATCTCTGTCGGTATTTCTTCAATTATAGGAGTTCACTGGGCCTATTTTAGAAATAACTTGCGTATTCATTGATTTATTATAAATCTTATTCATTTTTTAAACAGTTTTATAAGTCTGCGTTTACTTAGATTCAAAACTTATTAGTTTACACATGTGGTAAAAATAATTAATACGTCTGTGAAAATCTCTCGATGATTGCATCAGGAAAAATAACCAGCTCGTGAGCCATGCAGGTAGATTGATCCCTATAACCTTGATATATTAAATTTCTTTCCGAGGATTGATGTTAGCTATTACGACAGGATCCATTTCCTCTTTCACCGCTGATCAATGTTTCGACTATGGTTATGTGGGAAAGCAGCAAGTGACTGGGAAATACTTTATGCGAAGCACTGGTTAAAAGAAACTCAAAGTCAGCATGGATAGTTGCACTGGTCGCAGCGATAGAAACAATGTTCGGAATGGTGTTAATACAACCTACTAATCGCTACAACAAGGTTGCAAAAAACAACAACAAAGAATCAAAGTACGCCAAGTTTTCATAAAACTCTAACACTCAACACAGCTGTTCATAAACCTCAAATACCAATATTCTGTCAAATGAATGTAAATATTTATAAAAACATAATTCTTAACAGAAGAAATACAATTTCTGTAGAATTCATTATTGCTTAATATTCTTTTATACAGTATGGACGCCACTTTCTCTACAAGGAAGGGAAGGTTTATTAATGATGGTGTAACAGCAGAAAAAAACTCGGAGGTCAAGGTTGTTGAAATTTCTGACCGACCATTTCTAGCTGTTTTCGCCACAAGAAACATCAAAGAAGGCGATGAAATTAGATACGACTATGGCGTATCAGATTTACCCTGGAGGGTATCAAAGGTATTTAAAACAAATGCACATGTATGATTGTCTTTAGAATATTAAAACAAACTTTTTTTTTTTTATTTTAAATCACCTTCGCATATACTTATTCGGTGAAAACTTTTAAGATACGTTATTAAGCGTCTGTTTCATTTGTAAGGTTTTTTGAAGCTTTGAGAACGATTTCTGGCCTCTTGTAGTTCCCTAGTCCATTAAAATCTAGACATTCCACTACGGGTAGAATTGCTTCTGCTTTCATTGATCTGATGATCTATATTCATTTTATTGCATTTCGCTTTTTTATAGGTCAGTCCCTGCTTTTGTCCTACGCAAATCCAAACTAACGAAAAATAAAAAAAATCCAGCTTTAACCATACCCACCCACTTTTTCATTTATACTTATATATATTCCTGAATGTTCATTTATAGTAAAAGTTTAATAAATCTTCTTCCAGAAGCTCAAAGAAAAAAACAGTTCTACTGCCTTTGATTCAAGAAGCTCGGAAACGGACGATCATATTGAAACAGGTAACAGTGGGGCAGTGCGAAATGTGGATATTATTAACAGTGCTTTCCTTATTAATTATTCTCAATATATGTTTGTCTGTCTGTCTGTCTGCACGGCCCTTAAGCCCAAGTAATTCTTTGTATATGTTAGCGAAGTGATAGGTACAGGAGCTTGAGATGACGTGTTGTGCACCAAATTGACTATGTTTATGAACTGTCTCCCAAAGTCTCCCAGAATTGTTAAATTTAAGGCGAAAAACTGTTCTAAAGCCATCCGTATCGGATACATGGTTTTAGTTCAAATCTCCATTTTTTCAATACGGCGCTGGATAGCGAATTTGGACATTTGCGGATTGTAAGACTTGCGAAAAGTTGCAAATTTGAATAAAGCAACTCGAATATGTCCAGATGATGCAGCCAGTACAATAAAATAAATCATCTATCACAATACTTCAAAATCTCAAAACAGCTTTTGTTGTTAGACGTTGTAGATAGGCAGAATTCTTATCAAGAAATAGACACACACCCAAAGAACACGTTTTCCAAATAACAGTAAAACGATACATGTCTAAAGCGCTGTACTTCATCATTTGCGACTATAAAGTTACACAAAAGAATGGAAAATAGATGAAAAAAAAAAAAGATTCGTTACTGCTCTTGAAATGGAAGGAGAGAAATTAAAACTTAAGAAATAAAGATGAAAAAATAGAAGAAATTTGTCTAGTTACGTAAACAATATCGGAGACATGAAAAAAGTTATTGAATTTATATCATGTTGGTCTCGTTTTGCCGTAGTTGCCGGGGTAAATTAACTATGAGAACTCACAAAACACATTCTCAGAAAATTCAGATAACCTATAATTAGCTGTCATATCTGTGTGCTATTCCGTTTTTCAGCTCCCCGTTAAAGGAGTTATTCGTATTTACTTTAATCTCACTAATTTTCAAAAATGGTTTATTACTTTAATCCCAAAAGACTTGTTGGATAGTTACATGAGGTCCAAAGCATTTTGATGACGTTTATGTCAATTTAATAAACATAGATGGAGGTGCAATTTGCTAATCGATTATCCCGTTGTTTAGGCGGCTAAAAATGTTTCTTATTACTGATTTGACCGTGACGTCTCCATATGCTTGCATAAACATAAATATGTGGCGGTCTTTGTGTTTACAAGAAAAAATGTCAACCATGCCGTGATGTCTTGGATCAACTTTGGTTGCAGTTATCCAGAGTGATTAATATATCTTGTAAGAATTTTTATTCACAATCGATGTAAAATAAATACACTTTTAGACAAATTAAAACATGTCCATGGGCCATTCAAGTGTGTGTGGGGGTGTGTGGGTGTGGTTTTTTTTTCATGTAATAATAAATCTTTTGCAGAAAAAGTTACAGAAGATCTGACCAGAAATACCCTGAGATGCATTTCTGGACTAAAGGCAAGTAGTAAAAGCCCTTGTTTAAGTGTCACATATTCAATAAATTGTTATTTCACAAAAACATATTTCCCTGATTAAAAGCAGGTTTACAACGCTTGGAAATTTAAACCGGTAGTCAAGGCAATATTTGAGCTGTTTTAATTATTTGAAAAGAAAATATAGGGATTTGACTTCTCCGTCAACGCTCACTCAACCCAATATCATCTGCTTTTATGCTAAACGATTTATATTCTTTGCTAACAGGGCTTGGTAAAACCCTGTGATTGTTTATAATAGCTATGCTTTCCCATTTTATTATATCTTCCAGTAAAGGCGAACCCTTTCTATGCTTTCAGGAGTGCGTTGTGACGCTGGACAGGCTTCCTGTACAAGAACCATTAGGTAAACCAAACATGAAAAAATACTTTATAGCTATTTTAATGGTTCCGCGTCACAAACACTTATAAAAGGCTGGAGCCAAAACCACAAACATTTTTCCAGGATAATGAAATTGACTGCTTATATTTTTAGTGGCGGGTAAATTTACCGGATATGACTTACTTACCAGAATGGACCCTAGCAACCCGTTTTGTCTTAATAAGAAATATTATAATATGGTTGTTAACAATTTTCTAATTGCTGATTTATAACAGGATACACAATTGCGGTTGTATCTTCTACGATTGCGACCGAGATTTTCTTGAGAGAGAAAGTCATCTCTGAACTTTCTGCCTTGGGGAGTGAAGCTGCAAGGGATGGAATCTAAATGTATCTGTTGTTGTCTTCAATATAGAATAATAATGAATACCAAGCTCTAAATAGTGAGAAGAGAAGAAGCAATGGTAAACAGTTTAAAAATAATAAACTTTGAAAGTAGTTCAAACCAGTTTCTAAGTCTAATTTAATCCGTTAGATTTTACGTGTATAAGAAAAAAAACATACCAAGTTTGATTAGAATGTACATATTTCAATTGAAGTTTCAATTGAAGTTGAAATAATTGGGGTAATTTAGGGTATCTAAAGATGTTGAGTAGACTTATCTTTCTGCAACCCCATATCAATTCACTTTGATATTTCAGTGACCTTTATCCCAGACTCAACGGTTTTGCCTACAACATTGAAAGAGCATCCCGATTCTCCAGGTAAATATTGTAAACGCCATACTTCAATCTGTCCTTGGGAATAAAGGATTACTTGCTGGAGAGGGCTCAGATCGTCAGAATAGTACACCCATATCAAAACAGATATCAGACTGCAAGGAACGTGCATCCTCTGCGCACAATATTTTCTACAAGGTAGCATATTACAGGTTTGAAAATGCTGTGTGTAGTCTTTGAAAACTGCATCGGTTCCTGTCACGAATCAAGCACAAAGTTTAAGCAAATTTCGATGTACATAATCATGTTTGGACTGTTTGTTCAAATTGAAGTATAACGCCGTTTTAACAGCTTATGTCATGTCACGGCAATCCGTGAAGCCACGCATGTATTACCTGGCTATCTCGCACTAGTACCGACACCATGTTTTTTTTTTAAAGTCACTCACTAAATAGTATATTTTACACGTATCAGAGGTGAGAGGCGCAATCTCTCCGAAAAGAAAGTTTGCCCCGACCGGGTTTAACGCTCACAACCAGGAAGTTACGAGTTAGATACGAACCACTGAGGTACCTCGAGGGACTCGATTATGCGAAAATAGTTATTATATCAAAATATCGCTTGTAGAAAACAGTTTTTCTTTCTAAATGGTACATTGTTGCATTTGAATATTTCAGATTTATATTTACATGACGAAGAACCGTCTTCCAGTCGTGAGAGATGCAAATTTACTTTACAAGGTAAGTGGGTTCAAAAACAGTGTCAGATTTATACTATACTGTTCCCTGAAGTATCCATGTTTCGACACCAACTTCCTCAATACTTACGCAGAGATCGCACTTATTTCTGATTCTGTAAAGTACAGCACCTTAACTCGGTCGAAATCTCTCTATGCTTTGATGATAGTTTTTGCAATAGGCGTTACACTGTTAACGCTAAACATTGTTCTTTTTCATGTGGTATTGCAGCCATTCAGATGGAAAGACTAATCAAGGAAAGCCATCAAAAGCAATAAGTGATGTCAGCTAACCGCAATAGTACAAAAAAATCCGATAAGTGGTGTAATGAACGGTAACTTTGCACAGGAAAGCTTTAGTATAGGAATCTGTAGCGTATAGAACTCGTTATCTCATTTCATTGTCACACAACAATGTCACTCAATGAAATACTTACATTACTTTTAACTCAGTTTCTTTGTCAGTAAATCTGTTTTTCCATGTCTATGTTTCCTCATTTTTCCTCTTTCAAGATTTTCTGGCAGTCGTCACATCGAATGGAATAGCAAACATGGCGCTGTCTAACAACTATCTTATACAGGAGGAGGATGTGGAAACCATTCCAGACAATTTAAAACAGTACTCAGAAATTCTCGATGACGAACTATTATCAGCGGCAGAGCCATATTTCTCGGAAGATGCGTGGGAATGCCTTCAAAACACGCTTTGCATCCTCAATGGTAACACACTTTTAACGAAAAATGAACAAATTTGTACGTGTTTATACCCGTACCGTTTTCAATTGACTTTGTAAAGGTAATTACGACGTAGAAGTTAAATTGAGTAGTCAGCTTTATCAATATTGATTCAACCCTTAGGCAGCTAAGGGCAACTAAAGGACCTTTTTTGTGCAGTCTGATCTTAGATCAACCCTGTCCTTTGAGGATATATTACTCACTTAAACATACCTTTGAAATACCAAAAATTTAGGCCTTTACTATTACTTTGAACGTTTCCTTTCACTTATTTAGCAGGTTAAAGTAACACCACTGTCCTTAAGTTATTTTTGTAAAAATGCATGCTGTCATGCCGTTTGGTGTATTATAGTTTATATAGTACTGGATTCGTTCATAAAACTTATAATGATGTGAAAGTGCAAAACATTGGTTACATATAGGCTTGAAATGCATGTGTGCCATGCTCTTGGAAAAGTGGGTTTAATGTATCCCCGTGATGCATGCTACTAAGCAAGTCATCACATAATAATGGATCCAAAATATCCATTTCTTTTCGACAACCGACTGAATTATAAGGTAGACTGGCCTTTGACATGCAGAAAATTTAACAATAGCATAAAGTATCGACCCAGGTCAGCCTGCTCAGATTGACCTGGCTCAATACTTTTTTGAAGATGCGTTACGCCCCGAGCCCCGTAGCTCAGTCGGTAGCGTACAGGACTTGAGAACAGGAGGTCGCTGGTTCGATATCCGGCTCGGCCAATATTCTTTCCGAGGATTGTTGATAGTCAATGCGACAGGATTCATTACTCTCTCACCGCTGTCCATTGTTTCGACGATGGTGGCTTGGAAAGAATATTGTGCGAAGCACTAATAAAAAGAACTCCAGGAAAGCATAGACAGGTGCACTGGCCGCCGCGATATAACTGAAATAATGTTGAAAACGGCGTAAGACACCATACAATCAATAAATCAATCCATCCATCTTTTTTTCACAAAGTATGACTCATATGTATGTGAACATACCTTGTCAAACATCACAAGAAAATCGTGCAAACGTACAGTACATACCTATCAAACATATCAAAATGCTTGAATAAAATTAATAGGAAGCTGTGAAGAACTCGGTTATGCCACACTAAATTCGCTGTTTTGATACAAGTAAGTGTTTGTAGGGTATAGGCTACAGAGATTCGTGTCCATTTCCGCAAAAACTGCACCAGCATTATTTGAAATGGAAAATATGCATCTATGTTTATCCATATATAAGAAGCAATTCAGTCCGTTTCCTTTTATGGCTCATGTATTTTGAACTCTTTCAAATTTTGATTAACCCCTATCCTGCCGAATTTGACCTGTCGACGATTACACAAGCGATTTTTTAAAAAGTTTACTGGCATTGAACTGGGTTTGTATGACCGAAACTACGGATAGTGTAAAGCAAGATCAGACTGCACCTACGTGCAGACTTATCTTGCCTTACAGTTACCGCAAAATACATATATGCGTGTAGTAGCGAATGGTATACTAATAAAGATACTAATAAAGGTTAATAGATAATAACTTATTTTCGAGTAATATTCCCTAAATTTCATACAGTATTAAAATTGTAAGTGCTCATTGTTTGCAGAACAAAGAAATAAAGATAAAAGCAAAAAGTACCAAAAAATTGAGGGAGACGTACCTACGACAGCTACAGATCAGGATCTAAATGACAGAAACAATAATACTGAAGGTGATATGAATTCACTTAAAAAGAATACTAAGAAATATAAACGCCAACCACACAACATGGCTGAACAAGACAAGAACATAGCCCGAAATAGCTCCCACAGTTCCAAGAAAACAAGAATAAAGCCACATAGGCCCTGTCCTTTCTGTCATAAATTTATGTCGAAACTTAGGATCCACCTAGAAAAAAAACACAAGGATGAAGATGAGGTCAAAAGAGCTTTGTTGCTACCTAAATATCAACGAGATAAGGCATTTGATGCTCTACGAAAAAAAGGGATTTTAAGAAAAAATATCGAAGCTATGAAAGCTGATAATCATTTACCTTCAGATCTGATCCGTGAAAGAACTCAAGGAGACAGCAAAGACTTGACCTATTGTTCTAATTGCTATGCATTTATCTCAAAACGGCTATTTCATCGACACAAAAGCCAATGCTACATGTCTAATAATTCAACGGATGTTCCACAACCCATGCTAACAGCTGTATGTGCTGAGAAGTCTTCGTGCTTTGAAAAAGAAATCCTGTCTTCTTTCCAATGTGATGATATTGGGGAAGTCTGCAGATCGGAACCTTTAATTGTAAAATTTGGGGGACACGTTTTCAAAAAGGTAACAATTCATGCAGACAAAAAAGATGAGAAAAGAAAAGCTCTGAGGAGTGATATGAGACGGTTGGGAAAACTTTACCTATCTTTTAAGGACAACTGCCAGAGAGAAGGTATCACCTGCGAGTCGGCCATTGCTATGTTTGAAAGATCCAATTTTAGTATTCTCGAAAGAAGTATTGATGAAGTGTCAGCAAATTCTGATGGAACTTTTAAAGACGGGACCAAAGTTGGGCTTGGATACCTCCTTAAAAAAGTAGGTAAATATATATACGGAGACTATCTGGTTTCGAAGGCAGACGATAAGGCAAAAGAGATAAACAAGTTCCTCTCACTTTTACAATACCAATGGCTTCACGTCTTTGGTGATTCAGAGTATGCTGTTAAAAAGATAAGGCAATCAGTTCTGCGCTAGCCACAGAATTTGCCTCTTTCAGACGATGTCCAACTCTTAAGAGACTACACAGTGGAAAACATAAAAAAAATCGTAAATGACAAATACAAGTTTATAGAAATGAATGATTACATTTTACTACGAGACTTGCTTGTGTGTAGACTTACACTATTTAACGCTAGGCGAGGAGGGGAACCCAGCCGCTTAACTATTTCAGAATGGGAAGATGCAGAGAACGATGTATGGCATGACAATACAACTACTGAAAAAGTCACCGATCCCTTAGACAAAGTGCTGTTTGGACGCTATAAGCTTGCCTACCAACCAGGCAAATTAGGAAAATTGGTACCATTGCTTGTCATAGATGACTGCTGGGATGGCATTCGGTTACTGGTTGACCCTGAAATTCGAGGTCGAATAGGCGTTGCAAAAGCAAATATCTACGTTTTTCCCTACACGCAACTTTCGACTAGACATGTGATTGGCTGGAATGCCGTCAATAGATGCTGCAAGCTAGCAAAATGTAGCAAGGCTATCAACGCCACCAGCAGAAGACATCAAGTGGCTACTCTTTATGCTGCTCATGAAGTATCACAGGAGGAAAGGGCAGGGTTTCTGTTGCATATGGATCATGCTGAAAGTACGAATTTAAACGTTTATCAGTCCCCACCATCAAGACAAGAAATAACTAAAGTCGGAAGGGTTCTGCTGGAGCTAGACACAACAGGTATCTTTTTTCAACACTAGGCCATTTTCACACCGAATATGTGAAATTTCGACAACACTTTTTATCATTTGCCTTGAGAGCGTAAAAAAATGCTTTTTTATATACTAGTATGCAAAGCATGTAGTTGAGACTCAGTCAGAATATTACACAGAATATAGAACCACATAGTTTGAAAAATAAATTGAGGGTTCAGGTCGGATGTTGCTCCAGGCTATGTGCAAAAGAAAGTTCTACAATTATCTTTTTGTGGGAAGAAATAATAACACATTTATTTATGTAAATTCGGTCAAATGATACAAAACCCTGGCTGATATTTAAAAAGTTAAAATGAAAAGAAACCCTCTTTTACTTTGAGAATTAAATATGCATACGCATAAAGTTGTCTGGTTAGTATGTACATACAAGCTTAACGACTTGTCAATGTATAGGACTTTTGATTTTTTATTTTTGTTTGTATTTATTTGTGCAGGGACATATTCGTCTACTGTGAGGAAATCTGGCGGTCCATTTACAGAAAAGACAAAACGAAACGACCAAAGAGAGATGCCCCCACTAAATAAAGGTAGCCATAAAATGAACTTTCTGACAGCGATGTTGCATTGATATACATGTAACTGTAGTTCGTCTAAAAAACAAACTGCCATCACAAAATATTTGGTTATGGTGTGATGGGATACGTTATTGCTCGTTTTACCAAAAATTGTGCCGAGTTCAATCGATAATCTAAAATATAGAACTTCTGTAGCCGAAATAAAGATGTGGGACAGTTTTCAGAAGTGATGACTTATTCACTGAGAGGTTTCAGCTCGATCTCTAATTTTGCCTTTTTCTGGGCGATCTCGTTTAGTGAAAGCTCAGGAGCATGAATAAGTGAATCGCCGCTGTATATGTTGCAAACTAAATACATGTAAGTTGTTTACAGTGGCATAAAACACTCTTCAAGAATAAAGCGGACGCTGCGCAATATAAATGACGATTTTATTGTAAGCATGCCTCATTTCCGTTTAAATCAGCAAAGTCTAAGAGCAACTCGTAAAAAAGGCAGTAAATCCTTCAAATATGAGCCAATTAAATCAGCCCAGCTCTAAAACACTTGACAGTGATCATTCTGTGACAGTTTGCTGAAATCATCTAAGAATTGAAGGAAACACTGTGAGGACATGGCAAGGAGGACAGACAAGACAGTGCAACTGCTTTATGCCACCATACAGGGGGCATGACAACTCCAGTTACAAGATATGCGGGTTGTCTTTAGGAGGCTCTTAGCTCTTACAGTACAAGCTGCTGTCAGCTTATTAGGCATTCACAGCCAGTGGTTGAGACACATTCCCCAGAAAGGCACCATGCACCTTACATAAGAGATAAACAGTAGCATGTTAAAAAGAGTATGTAAAAACTTATTAGTACAGAATGCTATCCTTTCATTCTGCAACATCTAAAATATTTTGAAAGAGTTTTTTGTTTCATGTTCATGAAAAAAGTACGAATAGTAGGAATATTTTCTAAACAAGAGGGCCATGATGGCCCTGGGTCGCTCACCTTAGTAGAGTGCCTTAAAGGTTTTTCTTTAATTTGACCATGTGACCTAGTTTTTGACCGCAGGTGACCCAATTTCAAACTCATATTTCATGAAGACAAACATTCTGACCAATTTTCAAGTCAATTGAGGAATAAATGTGGCCTCAAGTGCCCTAAAGATATTTCTTTAATTTGACCTAGTGACCTAGATTATGACCCAGGTGACCCAAATTTGAACTGGTCATTGACTATATCAGAAGAAACATTTTAACCAATTTTCAAATCAAATGAATAATAAATGTGGCCTCTAGAGTGCCCACTAGCTATTTCTTTAATTTGACCAAGTGACCTAGTTTATGACCCCAGTTGACCCAAATTCAGACTCATGTGAGATTGTCCGGACAAGCATTTTAAATGTGAATCAGGGGCAATAACTCATTAATTCCTCATTGAATTTTCACGAAAGTTGTGCCTTGCACATCTACAACTCCTAATGAACACTTATGCCAAGTTTAAAGTGAATCAGACAGAAACTGTAGGAGGAGTTGTCCGGACAAGCATTTTTAAGTCAAATCAGGGGCAATAACTCAGTAATTCTTGATGGAATTTTTACAAAATGTGTGTCTTGCACATCTACAGCTCCTAATGAACACTTCTGCCAAGTAGCAAGGGAATTGGATTGAAACTGTAGGAGGAGTTGTCCGGACAAGATTTTGCGGACAGACCGACCGCCCGACCGACAGGCTGATTCCAGTATACCCCCCACAAACTTCGTTTGCGGGGGTATAAATATGCATCTACATTTTTGTTCCCATTTTCATACAAAAGTAGGACTAGAAAGGTATTCTGAAAATAAAGTAGGAAAAAAGTAGGAACTGGGAAAAAATGTAATAGGGCTACTTGTAAGCCTACAAGAGCCTATGGAGGAAGCAGAGGATTCTTTAAAAAATTTACTATATAAGCACAAGGAAATTTTGTGACCCTGGGACAAGGCTAATTTGGAACCTAGAAATATAATAAACAGTCTTTGTAGAGGTAAACTAGATCAAGATACACACAAAAATGAGGAGTAACAAAAGATTTTTAAAGTTTTCAAAACATAAGCCTATTTAAAACTTGTGATCCCAGGAATGGGCCCAATTTTGATCCCTGGGCTTTAAATCTGAATAAATTTGGTAGATGTCCACTGGACACATTTACATACACAATCTGGTAACCTTAGACTTTTTCCCAGTCACCACATAAGCCCATGTAAACTTTGTGACCCCCCCTCCCTCCGGTTTCAGCCATAATTGACCTATGGGCTCTAAGTGCATTGACTGATTAATTGTATGTTGTTTAACACCGTTTTCCACATTATTTCAGTTATACTGAGGCGGCGAGTGCACCTATTCCATGCTTTCCTTGAGTTTCTTTTTACCAGTACTCCACACAATATTCTCTCAAAGCCACTGGCTGCTTTCCTACATAGCCATCGTCGAAACAATGGACAGCGGTATGAGAGGAATGAATCCTGTCGCAATAACTATAATCACTCCTCCGAGGGAATATTGACCGAGCCAGGGATCGAACCAGCAACATCCTGTTCTCAAGTCCTGTACGCTACCGACTGAGCTATACGGGCTCGGCAGGCTGTAAGTGCCTGTCTATAAGTGCAACAACAAAAAAAAGCTACATGCCATTTGACAGGCCTTAAGGTTTATGGACAAGAAGATTTTTAAAGATTTTCAATATTTTTCAGTTTGCCATGGCATTAGTCTTTTTTTCCTGCATTAAATTAAATGAAGAAATTCTGCAGAGCAACATGGCAGAATCATTTATATGACAGTTCCGTTAAAATTTGCCAAGGTTTTACAATGATGACAACAACCCAGACAACAAAGACGTCAAATTGCCATGACAATACCTCAATATTTTCATTGAAAGCTGCCAAACTGATAATGTTGAGAATAGTGTTTAATCTTCACTACACAATCCTGAGTTTTAACGACCCTAAAAGAAATGGCCTTTTAAAAAAAGGTTATGACAACAAGCTCATTGGATATATTGTTTTACTTGTGATCTAAAAGGTTTACGCACAGACTGATGGATGAACAGACGGACGCACGACAGGCTATGACATAAGCCCCGATAGACTTTGTCCAGTGGAGCTAAAAAATCCCTGCTTCATGCACATCTACTTATTACGGTAATGACATTGAGCAAATTTTAAAAAGATACGCACAGAAGCTTAGGAGGAGTTACATTCACAAGAAATGGACATATGTACAGATGGACGCAGGGACTGAGAAGATGACGCAAAGATATACACATATAAAAACTGAAGACTCATTGGTCATTGGCTTTGATTAACCAATAACAAGAGGACCATGATGGCCCTGGATCGCTCAACTGAGTCAATAGGCGAAATTTCACTCCAGGGTCATAATGACCCAATTTAAAACTCATCTGAGATGTTATTAAGACAAACATTCTGACCAATTGTCAGGTCAATTGAGCTGAAAATGTGGCCTCCGGAGTGTCCAAAATGTCTTTCTTCAATTTGACCTAGTGACCTAGTGTATGACCCTATGTGACAATATTTCAAACTCATCCGAAACATCAAAACCAACTTGTTGACCAAGGTTCAGGTGAATTGGGCAAGAATTGCCGCATCTAGAGTGCCCCACAAGGTATTACTGCAGGGTTTTCCCTTGGCAACAAAAATAGGGGGTCACTCTAGTCATAGTTAATGGGGGTCATTCTGGACTTTGAGGGGGTCACAAAAACTGTAATTAGGTTAAACATTAAAGACAACTATGTATGAAACAATGTATGTTTTTGTGTTTCTTATTCATCCCAAAGCTTTATATAACCTATTTACCGTATGAATTATTGAATTTTGTAAGATAACCTTGTTAACAGTAGGGATTCTGCGTATAGAGGAGCTTACAGTCTAGATGACATATTTTTTCATATTGAGTATTTTGAGTATGCTTTATTAAAAGCCCGGTCTTAACAAGTAAAAATGCTCTAGCTGAAGGGAAGTTGTCATTTATTTCCGTAATTATAATCTCTCAAGGGCATCAACGTGACCACAGTGTTTTGGTGACGCACATTCACAAGAGTTGAATTGCGCAAGTTTGTGCAGCCACTCTCTGTAAAAGGGTTATTGCGTTTTGTTTTTGTCACAGGAATCAACCGTTTAATTGATACAAATAGCTTGTTGTCGGCCGGATTTGATAACCTCTATGTCGTGTTTTTTTTTTTCAAATATATCAAGTAACCATACTACAACAAACTATTTTCACCAATTAAACTGCTAATTCATTGATGCCGCCGTTTTCGACGAACAATTAAGCATAAATCTATGTCTTAAGCCAATTTTCAGTAAACCCTCGAGGCCTTGAAATGTTTTTCTCCTTACTCGAACCAGGCAATCATCATCCGGTCATTGTTAGGTCTCTTCCTTGCAGACAGCAAGAATGACGCCAATTTATACTGAGCCATATTGTTTTCATTAGTGATCGACTGGTTTAGTTTAGACGAGTTTAAAGACCGACTCTATTCTCTTAAAATCGACACACAGTCTAGTGTTTAGTCCCATTTTCTTCTCGTACTTAAGCTTTCTTAAGTACTCGCGATGTAACATTGTCGGTAGCAAAGACGATCGTAAGTAACCTTTATTGTATTTATGCATCCACAGTGACCCACTACTGAAAAAAGTAAGGGTCATTTTCCCTAAAAATGCGTCAAAACGCACAAAATCGTGCGTCAAGGAAAACCCTGTTTCTGTAATCTGACCTAGTGACCTAGATTATGACCCTATGTGAGCGAATTTCAAATCCATTTAAGATATCATCAAGTCAAACATGCTGACAAATTTTCAGGTCAGTTGAGCAAAAACTATGGCCTCTACAGTGCCCACAATACATTTCTTTAATTTGACCCAGTGACCTAGTTTATGACCCTATGAGACCCAATTTCTAACTGATCCGAGATATCAAGTCAAATATGTAGACCAATTTTCAGGTCAATTTAGCAAGAATTGTGGCCTCTAGAGTGCCCACAAGGTATTTCGTCAATGTGACCCAGTGACATTGTTTATGAACCTATACCACCCAATTTTGAACTCATCCGAGATATCATCAAGACAAAAAATGTGGCCTCTAGAGTGCCCACAAGGTATTTCTTTTATTTGACCTAGTGACCTATTTTATGACCCCCAGATGACCACATTTCAATATCATCCGAGATTTAATTCAGGCAAACATTCTGACAAATTTTCAAGTCAAATGAGCAAAAAAATGTGGCCTCTAGAATGCCCATAAGGTATTTCTTTAATTTGACCTAGTGACCTAGTTTATGACCCTAGGTGACCCAAATTCGAACTTATCCAAGATTTTACCAAGACAAACATTCTGACCAATTTTTTAGGTCAATTGAGTAAGAAATGTGGCCTCTAGAGTGTCCACAATGCATTTCTTTCATTTGACCTAGTTTATGACCCCAGGTGGCCATATTTCAAACTCATCCAAGATTTAATTAAGACAAACTTTTTAACCAATTTTCAGGTCAATTAAGCAAAAAGTGTGGCCTCTAGAGTGTCCACAAGGTATTTCTTTAATTTGACCTGGTGACCTACTTTATGACCCAGGTGACCCAATTCCACAGTTATCTGAAACTTAATTAAGAATAACATTCTGACCAATTTTCAAGTCAATTGAGCACAACATGTGGCCTCTAGAGTGCCCACAAGGTATTTCTTTAATTTGACCTAGTGACCTAGTTTTTGACCCCACATGACCCAATTTCGAACTCATCCGAGTTTTTATCAAGACAAACATTCTGACAAAGTTTCATGAGTATCAGACTGAAAATGTGGCCTCTTGTCCACAAACATGGTTTTTCTAAGATTTGACCTAGTGACCTAGTTTTTGTTCCCACATCATCCAATTTTGAACTTGTCCGAGATTTTATCAAGACAAACATTCTGACCAAGTTTCACAAGTATCTGACTGAAAATATGGCCTCTAGAGCGCACACAATGTTTTTCTAAGATTTGACCTAGTGACTTAGTGACCTAGTTTTTGACCCCACGTGACCCAATTTCAAACTCATCCGAGTTTTTATCAAGACGAACATTCAAACCAAGTTCCATGAGTATCTGACTGAAAATGTGGCCTGTAGAGCGCACACAAGGATTTTCTGAGATTTGACATAGTGATCTAGTTTTTGACCCCAAATGACCCAATTTTGAATTTGTTTGAGATTTTATCAAGACAAACATCCTGACCAAGTTTCACAAGTATCTGACTGAAAATAAGGCCTCTAGAGCACACACAAGGTTTTTCTAAGATGTGACCTAGTTTTTGACCCCATATGACCCAATTTCGAACTTGTTCGAGACTTTAACAAGACAAACATTATGACCAAATTTCACAAGTGTGCGACTGAAAATGCCCAGCGCACACAAGGTTTTTCTAAGATTTGACCTAGTGACCTAGTTTTTGTTCCAACATGACCCATTTTCGAAATTGTCCAAGATTTTATCAATACAAACATTCTGACCAAGTTTCACAAGTTACCAGCATTTTCTCCTTTTCCCACAATGTTTTCAAAAGACTTCTTCCTCAGGGTAGTTAAAAGTCGTCATTGTGTGGTAGAGGGTTAATATGTATTTTCAATGCCTGTTACTGTTATTATTCTGTAATGGTTTAGATACAAATGACAATGCATTATATTAATTTTTCGCTTCTCCAACAAAACTTTTGAACAGACTACAGATGTGTATATTTGTGATTAGAGAGTGATAGATCAGCCTACACCTTAACGTAGTCTCGTCTCCCTCCCTCCCTCCGATTTCATGCTATTTTTAAGGAGTCCAGTTTGTAGAAATTTATTTGTAGTTAATTATTATAGTCATTGCTATTTGTAAGAATCTAAGCAACGGATGTATTAATTTGATCATCAAGTATAGGTAAAATGGCGCACACGGTAAACGTATTCTAGCATACAAATTATTTCAAAAGTCGGATGCTTATCCACACTGACATATTCCACTTTTGGCTTATAATGTCAATATTCGTCTGATAATGGAATTATTCCTCTATTAGATATGTATATGTAGATTCGCAACTGGGGAATGCAGATACCGATCGGCCTGCACCTGATTGCAGGCCGGTCCCTCCCTTCACCGTCCATTCACATGCAGATTTGATGGAGTCAAGTGTATTAGAAAAATTTGTAGATGCGTTTTGGGACTTTAACTATTTTTGTTAATAGATATCGAATGATATTTTGACGATAGATGAAGAGTTTTTAATTATAGGTTTATAATATCTAGGTATAATATACTGTGGAAAAGCTTGAAACAAATATCATTTATATTTCAATAGCTGTTTCCCAAACCACAAATCTTAGACTGTCCAAAACTGAAAGCAGCTGCAGACCACAATTTCCAGATTGGTAGAAATGAATTTTGGGGTGTCTGATAAGGTACAGAATATTGAGTGAAAAGGAGAAATTGCTCATTTTGGGTGGTTTCTCCTTTTCCCACAATGTTTTCACGAGTCTTACATCTCAGGGGTGTAAAAACCAGTGATTGTTTGGGAAAGGGTTAACCTATCCTCTTTCCACACTTATCGATAGATATTATTTGGATTCGGATTCTAGAAGTAAAACTATTGACATTATTCCAGATAGGTATATTTTTGACAGGAAGGTGAAGGGAGATATCGGTCTGTAATGCCGTGTAGGTCGATCTCTTAATTTGCTGACTTTTTCATTCGTATCTGTCTTGCTAACTAGTAATAAGCAGTCAGAATCAAAAACCATTGTTGATCCAGTTTATGTATTGTTCCATCAAAATTGAGACCAGCCATTACTTTAATTTAGACTCACTCTAGTCGTCACTGATTGTGTTGTTTTTTATCTATCACAATATGGCGTAGACTGTGATTGGTCTTCACACTTCATGCAGTCTGATCCCAGTCCTCACTGATTAAATATTGTCGAAAGTTTTGAGAACTAGAAAAATATTTTCATAACAATAGCAAAACTAATTTTTTATTCTATTTATTGTGTCTCTTTCCTTGTGTGTGTGTGTGTGTGTGTGTGTGTGTGTATGTGTATATATATATATATATATATATATATATATATATATATATGTGTGTGTGTGTGTGTGTGTGTGTGTGTGTGTGTGTGTGTGTGTGTGTGTGTGTGTGTGTGTGTGTGTGTACAGGGAAGACTGAGATCCGTTAATTGAAGTAAATCTTGTCTTATTATTATCTTCGCCGATATATAAAAATGTTTGGTTTTTGATGATATAAGATGTGATATATATTTGTATGTCTATGAAGGATTATTCCACATATATTTATTATGAAAAGTATACGATTGATTAAGGTGAAGACTGAGATCGGACTGCACTATGTGCAGCAAGATCTCGTTATTCCCAGATAAGCACGTGTCAGTTCAGTAAATATTGTCTATTTTCCTCTTTATAAATAGATAATATGTCCAGAAGAAAAGTCACACAGGATCTTTTTTCCTATGTCCCTCCATCCTCATATATGTGTATATAAAAAGGAAATTCAACCGAAGGTCAAGCCCATTTATTGGGTGGCGGCCCGGTTTCAATCTACGTAAATAAATGGAATATATAAGTGGAATATATGAAGATTAACATAAAATAGGATAAACAACATTTCATGCTCCAGTTGCTTCGATTTTTCATGGCGTTTTACCATGTATTGTATATAATCTAACCACGTATATATCCTCACATGCACAATCAACATTACACTTTCTTTATACTTTCTACTTTTTTTGAACATAAAACACACACCAAACAGGAATAGTATTTTTGTGATTATTACCGTTTCATCAATTATCGATACTGTTTCAATGGAAGGTTTTGAAAATAATGACATATCAGTAAAATTGTTGTATTTTATTAAAGGTTATGGATAAATTAAAGATATGTTCCTACAATTGTCGTGGTTTGAATAGCACTAAAAAACGATTTGATTTATTTGCACTTTTAAAGGAAAAGAAAGTTGACGTTTTATGCTTGCAGGAAACACACTTCACTGAAGAAATTGAACACAAAATTTATCAACAGTGGGAAGGAGTATGCTTTTATAGTCATGGTTCTTCTAACTCGAAAGGTGTGGCTATTCTACTTAGGAAAGGATTAGATATTAAAGTAGCGGAATGCAAAAAAGATAATAATGGGCAATTTATTGCGCTTAATATTTCTTACGAAAACACATCATTTATCCTTGCAAATATATATGCACCAAATTCTGATAACCCTGATTTTTTTAAAAACGTGTTTGATAAAATTAAGTCTTTTGATAATGTTCATAGTTTTATAATTTGTGGCGACTTTAATCTAGTTTTAGACCCATCAATAGATTATGAAAACTACAAGTACAGTAACCACAATGAAAAATCAAGAAAATTTTTAACAATGCAAATTAATGATAACGAGCTTGTTGACCCTTTTAGACATTTACATGGGGCTACAAGAAAGTATACATGGAAAAGGTTAACACCATTACAAAAGGGAAGGTTAGATTTTTTCTTAATTGATCAAAACCTTCTTTCATTTGTTAGAAACTGTGATATAGATATAAGTTACAGGTCTGATCACTCAATAATTGTGCTTGAACTTCAGTTTTCAAAGCAGGAGCATGGAAAAGGATTTTGGAAGTTCAATAATTCATTATTAAAAGATAAAGAATATGTCGATTGTATAAACAAAAAAATAGATAGCGTAATCTTGCAATATTGTTTGCCAGTATACAGTACTGAAAATGTTCTTAACGTTGATAAATCAGTTACAATTTATAATAGATGATCAACATTTTTTGGAAACATTGTTAATGGAAATACGCGGGGAAACCATTTCATTTTCTACTCATAAAGCCAAAACAAAATGTATAAGAGAAAACTCCATTGAAAAAGAAATTTCCTATTTAGAAAATAATCTTAATGAAACAAACAAAGACAGGCTATGTTCACTACAATTAGAATTGGAAACTTTAAGGAAGGAAAGGCTAAATGGCTTTTTCATTAGATCAAGATCAAACTGGATTGATAACGGAGAAAAAGTAACTAATTATTTTTGTAATTTAGAGAAACAGCATGTAGCTTCAAAAACTATGCATTATATAGAAAAAGAAGATGGAACTCACATATTTGATCAAAAAGAAATTTTAAAAGAAACCAAACGATTTTATGAAAATTTATATACTGAACCAAATAACGTTGTTGATTTCGATCTTTCTGAACAATTAGCAGGGTGTTCTGTAAAAAAAAAATTAAATGAAAAACAGAAAAAGGATATTGAAGGACTGCTACAATACAATGAGGTCACAGATACCCTAAAGAATATGAAAAATGATAAGAGCCCCGGAAATGACGGATTTACTTCAAATTTTTATAAGTTTTTTTGGAATAAGATTGGTCATTTTGTAGTAAAAGCTTTAAATCAAGCGTTTATATCTAAATCATTTTCACGGAATGTTAAACTGGGAACAATAACTTGTATTCCGAAAGAAAATAAAGAAAGACAATTTTTAAAAAATTGGAGACCAATCACGCTTTTAAATGTTCTATATAAACTTGCATCTGGAAGTATTGCTAAAAGAATTAAGAATGTTTTAAATGATATAATTTCAAGTGATCAAACGGGTTTTTTACAAGATAGATTCATAGGGGAAAATACCAGATTAGTGTATGATATTATGCAATATTGTGAAGAACATAGAATACCTGGATTGTTAATGTTAATTGATTTTGAGAAAGCTTTTGACTCCTTATCCTTTAACTTTATTGAACAAACGTTATCTTTTTTTAACTTTGGTGAAATGGTTCGAGAATGGATTAAGTTATTTTTGTATAATACGGAAGTATGTGTTCAAGTTAACGGTTTTCTTACGGATTATTTCATGGTCAAAAGGGGCTGCAGACAAGGAGATCCAATTTCAGCATACATTTTTATTCTTTGTACAGAAATTCTTAACATCAAAATAAAAAATGAAAAAAATATCACAGGAATAAAAGTAAAACAACGAGAATACATAATATCACAATTTGCAGACGACACAACCCTTTTTTTAGATGGTTCAGAAAAATCGCTCAAAAGTACATTACAGTTACTTGAAAATTTTTCACATATTTCAGGCCTGAGGGTCAATTTCGATAAAACGAAGCTAATATGGATTGGATGCATGAAATATAGTTCAAGATCTATTAAAACAAAATGGAAACTATCTTGGGGGGAAACACAATTTAAATTACTTGGGATACATTTCAATGTTGATCTGAAACAAATGACAAAAAATAATTTTGAACCAAAACTACAAAGCATTAAAAATAGTATATCCTACTGGAATAGGAGAAAACTAACTCCTATTGGAAAAATAACTGTAGTTAAAAGCATTTTAATCTCCTTACTTACCAACCTGTTTATTAGTTTACCATCACCATCGGATGAGTACATGAAAAGTTTAAATGATATGTTATATAAATTCGTATGGGATGGCACGGCTAAAATAAAACGGAGTATTTTTATAAAGAAGTACACAGAAGGGGGTCTAAAAATGATAGATGTAAATAGCTATAACATGAGTATGAAAACTAAATGGTTAAAAAAACTTGTTGCTAGTGGTAAAGGCGACTGTTATATATTTATTAATGGAATATTTGATACACAAAAATTATTCAATTTAGGTATTTCGTATTGTAAACAAATCGTGAAAACTATTAAAAATGATTTTTGGATTGATGTCCTACAGTCTTTTACTACATATATATCGAAATGTAAATTTACAAATTGGGCAGATATAATGAATATGCCATTGTTTTATAATAACAATATCATAATCGAGTCAAATTACGTCTATGATTCCATAATGTACACTACCGGTATAAGATATATCAAAGACCTTTTAAATGAAAATGGTCATTTTAAAATTTGGAATGAAATCAATAAACTTACCAATAATAAAACAAATTTCTTAAGATACTACAGTTTATTAAACTCAGTTAAGAGCTTCTTGTCGAAGCATCATATACTAATTCAAAAGAAATTTCTAAATGAATACCATAACCCTAGCATTAACTGTTATTTTTTTCAAATATGAACTAAAAAAGAGATAAACAAACATATTTACAACAAATTAATTGAGAACAGAGAAACTCCGTCATGTAGAGTCAAGTGGAACTCAATATACAATGATTTAGAAATTGATTGGAATCTAGTTCACGGAAGTGTTTTTAAATGTACTCAAGATACTTATACACAATGGTTCCAGACAAGAATAGTTCACAGGATCCTCCCAACAAATTCGCTACTTTTCAAAATGAACTTGATCGATACTAATTTATGTACTTTCTGTGGAACACATGAAGAAACACTTTTACATTTGTTCTATAATTGTGATTATATAACGCCTTTGATGAATAAAATTACAACAATATTAAAAAATTTTGACCGCAATTTACAAATAAATAGTAGAATTTTTCTTTTGGGCACATATAAACCAAACTTTTTGTTAGACAATTTACTTCTAGAAGTTAAAAAATATATTTACTTTTGTAGAAATAAAACTTATAAACCGTCACTTATTGGTATGAAGAATTTTCTTACTACCGCTGTGAATATCCATAGTAATACGAAAACAACTGGGCTTGAAAACTATAAAATGACAATTGTGGAACATATCTTAGAACGCCTTCCATAAATCACTATCGATTTCAGAATAAGCATAGTTTTTTTAAACACACAATAAATGATGCCATTTTTTTTTTATTTTGCACCAATCAATTTCATCATATTTTTGTTTTTCACACACACACACACACACACACGAGCGCGCGCGCGCACACACACACATACGCTTTATTGCCACAGATTTTAAACTGAAATTATTTCATTTTTCATAATGCTACCTTTTTGAAAAGTTGAATGTATGTGAGCCGTTCTCCGTTAAAAGGGGGCTTAATGCAACTGCGAGAAGGTATCGACCCAGGTCAGCCTGCGCAGTTCGCGCAGGCTGACCTGGACCGAAACTTTTCGCTAAAGGTCAGTTTTCTGTATGTCCAAGGACCATTCTACCTAGTGATTAGGTCGGTTTTGAGAAAAAAAGTGGCTGTTGTGGATTCAAAAGTATATGATGGCTTGCTTGGCATGATGGATTACGGAGAGGCATCGAGCACCTTTTTGCCAGAGAATGTCTCATATATATTATTGTATGTTTTTATAAGAAAATGTTTTCCTTCATGAAGTTATTGTAAATACGTTTAAATGTTGTTAAATACGTTTATAGTTTATATCGTTTATATGTTTAGAAATGAAACTAACACTGTCAAATAACAGCTTATGTAAGGTATGGTGGGGGATGACCACGACCCCCACGTACCTATTGACATGGTAAATAAAGAAAAAAAAAAAAAAAGTTTCACAAGTATCTGACTGAAAATGTGGCCTCTCCAGCGCACAAAAGGTTTTTCTAAGATTTGACCTAGTGACCTAGATTTTTACCCCACATGACCCAATTTTAAACTTGTCAGATTTTATCAAGATAAACATTCTGACCAAGTTTCACAAGTATCTGACTGAAAATGTGGCCTATAGAGCGCACACAAGGTTTTTCTAAAATTTGACATAGTGACCTAGTTTTTGACCCTACATCACCAAATTTCGAACTCATTTGAGATTTTATCAAGACAAGCATTCTGACCAAATTTCACATGTATGTGACTGAAAATGTGGTCTCTTCAGCGTACACAAGGTTTTCTAAGATTTGACCTAGTGACCAAGTTTCTGACCCCACATTACCTAATTTCAAGCTCCACCGAGATTTTATCAAGACAAACATTCTGACCAAATTTCACAAGTATCTGACTGAAAATGTGGCCTCTACAGCGTACACAAGGTTTTTCTAAGATTAGATGCAGTGACCTAGTTTTTGACCCCACATGACCCAATTTCGAAATCGTGCGAGATTTTACCAAGACAAACAATCGGACCAAGATTCACGCAGATCAAACTGAAAATATGGCCTCTAGAGCGTACACCAGGTATAAAAGTTGATGATGCACACCACACGACGCACGCCTGACACAGTGCGATCACAATAGGTCACCGTGAGCACTTTGTGCTCAGGTGAGCTAAAAATATGGCATTTCATAAAGCTATGTCCTTTAGTTGGAGATGCATTGGTTAAGAATTAAATTTGACATGAAAACCCCTTTTCCCAAGACACAGCGATAAATTCTAAAACTCTGACAATATGCGCTAGGTCACATGATCTGTGAAAATTTCATCTAAATCCAATGAGATATGTCCAGTAATTAAAGAGATATTGGTGAAAAATGAAATATAACATGAAGCCCCTGTTTTCCACGATGCAGCTATGAATTGTAAAATATGCCCTAGGTTACATGATGAGAGACATTCTATGAAAATTTCATCAAAATCTGTTTAGAAATCTGGAAGGAGTTGCATTCACAAGAAATGGACATGAAGCCCCCCCCCCTTTTTTCCGAGATGGGAAGCCCCCTTTTTCTGAGACACAGTCATAAAAACCTTGACAATATGCGCTAGTTTACGTGATGAGAAACATTCTGTGAACATTTTATCCAAATCCATCAAGAAATGTGGGAGGAGTTGCGTTCACAAGAAATGGACGTATGTACGGACAGTCAGACAGATGTATGGATGGACGGACAGACGGAGAAGATGACTCCAATGCCAATATACGTTACCTTCAGCGGCGTACAAAAAGTTCCATTATTTAAGCCTCATTAAATATGCAGTCTGCAAATGCTCTGAATTTTGACCAGTCTAGAATTTTGTTGTTTGGTATAGAGCTAAAAAATATACAAACAAGATGTGTCACTAAGAAGTGACTCATGCCCCAAAATGTTTTTTTTCTGTGATCTGTGCACATGAACACCGACTATGAACACAACACTTCAAAACATGTCTGTCCTTGCCTTGTCCTTGACTTTTGATTTACCGACGAGGTTCTTCTGCGTGACGCATCATTTACATGTGGTTCACATTTCTGCAAAGTTAAACTGAAATTCATTCTTAATTAAAAGGTTACAGGCCAGACACAAACACTACCACTGAAAAAAATATTTAACCTTGCTGTGACCTTGACCTCTAACATACGAGCATAACTTGTGCATGGCACATAGTCATGATGTGGTTAACATTTATGCCAATTCATTTTGATATTAGGTCATACTGAAAAAAGTTATGGTCTGGACACAAAACCGGATGTATGTCCTTGCCTTGACCTTTGGCCTATGTACATGGTTCTAGCATACAACACATTGTCATGTGGTCGACCATTCTGCAGTTATATTGCATTTCAATCATTTTTAGAAAAAGTAACTTGCCAGACACAAACACAACAAACACAACCCCCAAACTTTCTCTGTTTAATGATATTCGACCTTGTGCAGTGACCTTGACCCTTTGATCTACCAATACAGTTCTTAAGCTGGACACACTTTCTATATGTTGTTGAAAAATCTACAAAGATACACTGGAATTCATTCATAAGTAAAACAGATACAGGTCAACACAAACACTACCCCCATCCCCCACCCCTAGACACACTTGACCTTTGTGTGACCTTTACCTTTAAACTACATACATCACTTCTGAGCATGAAACATCAATTTGATGTGTTTATCATCTTTACAAAGCTATACTGAATTTAAGGAATATGGGAAAAAGTTGTGGCCCAAGACATGCAAACAGAATTTTGACTTTGCCTTGACCCTTGACCGGAGGACATTATTCTTGGTGCAACACATCATCTTTATCTGGTTGACAATTCTACATAGTAGTGTTGAAATTCATTAAAAATCCAAAAAGTTAAAGACCAGACATGAACATAATCAAATTTTTCTTTTAACTCTTAACCAAACAACAAAATTTTACCTCAGTCCAAATTAAAAGCATTTGCAGACAACAATATAAATGGGACCCAACAATTGAAGTCTGTATTTGAAAGGCTTGAAAACATTGTGGGAAAAGGATAAAATGCTGGTACCAGGCATTTTCTCCTTTTCACACTGTGTTTTCAAAAGGCTTCTTTATCTAGGTCGTTAAAAGTTGGGATTGTGTGGTAAAGGGTTAAAACATATTTGACTTTTGACCTAAGGACATGATCCTTTAACCTTGCACCACCACATGTGGTTAACAGGTCTGCAAAAATATAATGAAATTCATTCAACAATTAAAAAATACAGATACACTTATTAACAAGAGGGCCAAGATGGCCCTGGATCACTCACCTGAATTTTTGAGAGGACCATAGCCAATTTTGTTTGAGATATTGAAACTTTGGAAACAAAATCATTATTTTGCCAAGTAATTTTGAAAAGGTCACCTGTAAAAGTCACTTAAAAATCTGTCACCACCCCTACAATCATCACCACAGCAATGATTTTGATGAATCAGAATTCTGCAAATAAATTTTTGGATAGATCACCCAAGGACAATTTCTTGAAGAAGAGCACATGCTCGATAGTGACTAAAAACGTAAGTCGAACAAGAGCACCACATGCAGGTGCCAGCATTGGCTGTTGTTTTTTGACAGATAAAAATTTCCCTAACAAATTTTGAAAAGGGTCTCCCTAGGAACATTTCTGTGAAATTATTTCAAAATCTGACCAGCCATTTCAGAGAAGAAGAATTAAGAAACTCCTCTTCATGTCCCTATAGTGCAAATAGCCCCCACCACCAGAGCCATGTTTCTTGACGGATCAAAATTTCGCAGACAATTTTTGAAAAGGGTCACCCAAGGAACATCTCTGTGAAATTATTTCAAAATCTGACCCGCTGTTTCAGAGGAGAAGAATTTTCAAGAATTTCTTCATTTCCATATAGTGCAAGTAGCCCCCAGTCACCAGAGCCATGTTTCTTGACGGATCAAAATTTCACGACAACTTTTTGAAAAGGGTCACTCAACGAACATCCCTGTGAAATTATTTCAAAATCTGACCCGCCCTTTCAGAGAAGATAAATTTTTAAGAATTTCTTCATATCCGTATAGTGCAAGTAGCCCCCAGTCACCAGAGCCATGTTTCTTGACGGATCAAAATTTTGCGAACAATTTTTGAAAAGGGTCACCCAAGGTACATCTCTGAAATTATCTAAAAATCTGACCAGCCGTTTCAGAGAAGAAGAATTTTTAAGAATTTCTTCATATCCGTATAGTGCAAGTAACCCCCAGTCAGCAGAGCCATGGTTTTCGAGGGATCAAACTTTTACGAACAATTTTTGAAAAGGGTCACCCAACGAACATCTCTGTGAAATTATTTCAAAATCTGACCAGCCGTTTCAGAGAAGAAGAATTTTTAAGAATTTCTTCATATCCGTACAGTGCAAGTAGCCCCAGTCACCAGAGCCATGGTTTTCGACAGATCAAAATTTCGCAGACAATTTTTGAAAAGGGTCACCCAAGGAACATCTCTGTGAAATTATTTCAAAATCTGACCAGCCGTTTCAGAGAAGAAGAATTGTTAAGAATTTCTTCATATCTATATAGTGCAAGTAGCCCCCAATCACCAGTGCCATGTTTTTTTGAAAAGGGTCACCCAAGGAACATCTCTGTGAAATTATCATAAAATCTGACCAGTGGTTCCAGAGGAGAAGATTTTTAAAGAATTGCTTTGAAAATTCCATTTGGTTGCCATAGCAACCGAAGTTTTTGATGGAATTAAATTCTGTGAACAATTTTTTAAAGAGGACCTCCCAAGGAAAATTCCTGCCAAGTTTGGTCCAAATTGGCATAGCTGTTTAGGAGGAGGTGATGTTTAAATAATTGTTGACGACGCATGACAGACGACGCACGACTGGCACCAGGTGATCCTAAAAGCTCCCCTTGAGCATGTTGTGCTCAGGTGAGCTAAAAATACAAGAACACTTATTTTTCCCGCGGCACATTTTACCTCGTTGTGACCTTGACCTTCAACCTACTGGCATGGCTCTTGTGCATAACGCATTGTCTCAATATGGTTAACATTTATGCACAATTATCTTTAAATTAAGTTCTAGGGAAAAAGTTAAGGACTGGACATGAAAATAGACACCAAAATAGATTATGGTCAGGAAATGAAAAAGGACAAACAGACAGACAGACAGAGAGACAGACAGACTGACTGACAGACAGACTACATATGCTTTTAAGAGCAACTTAAACAGCAAAACTTACTTTGGTTTTACAGGCAGAGATGTTGGCCATTCAAAGGATTGCAAATAACGAAAGCGTTCCCAGTGGGAAAATGTTCTAACCTGCGGCTGCCTTTTTACATTTCTAAATTGCAAGTCATCATCATAAATCTGTAATACCTGTTTCGCAAACTCTCTAAACCTTGATTTTGGGGCCATTTTAAGACACTCTTCATAAGGACCTGTACACAAAATCTTATGATTCAACACAAGCCATGATGCAATAACAGTTTCAAACACAAGGCTGCCTGGCATTTTACTGGTAGTTGATGGCCAAAGAAAATTAAATCTTTTAGATTCCAACAAAAGATCATTTTTTCCATCATAGAAAAAAAATTTCACTGTGTTTGCGTTTGCAATGATACTTGGAATTAGGAAATGTTTTGACTCAGGATGCCTTCTTTTTTGTAACATAGAAAACACAATTGTTTGGGCTAACACTTGGCTTCTAGGCCTTATATTATCTATACTTTCTGTTTTTATTTCAACAGTGGTGCGACCTCCATGGCTGTCGTTCTTTTCTGTTGTTTCCTCTGCTTCTACTGGTACATAAACTGGCACTTCACAACTATCAAATAATATATCCAGGGAACCATGCCATACCCTCTGATTGCCTGAAAAAAAGAAGATTACATTCATGCAGAAATTATTGCAAAGAGTATCTTCTTTTCATTACCAAATAAACTTGAATATAAGGCATCTTTGCTTATTAGACAAACACATCATTTTTTTTTATCAGTGTTTCATTTGTGACCTCCTATAGGACGCAGGCACACTTCAGAATAACAAGAGAGCAAAATTGTGAGATTTCAGCTTGAAATGTATCTCTTAATCATAATAATCTATGAAAGTTGCATCATTTAATAAAAAATGCATCTCTAGTATTTTAGCTGTTCATGTCTTAATTCAACTTTCTTTTCAAAAATGTAAAAAGCCAGCTTGAAAGTGCAATGCATAATCTAAATCGTGATATTTTTTTTGTGTAGATAATTTCTTAGGGGAAACAAAATTAGGCCCTCCATAATTTGCTCAAATACAATGGAACCCTGTTAGAATGAACTTCACTAAATGCTGACCCTATTATAACACAGGTGTCCAATGGCTCCCAAAATTTGGATGGGGTGGGGTGGGGTGGGGTGGGCTTGACTATTTTTCGTCTGATTCGAATCCACTGTTACGCTGATAAGAATCCTCTATGAAACAAAAGGGCCATGATGGCCCTGGATCGCTCACCTGAGTCAATAGGCGAAATGACCCCAGGTGACCAAATTTCATCTAACATTTAATTAAGACAAATGTTTTGACCAATTTTCAAGTCAATTGAGTGCAAAATGTGGCCTCTAGAGTGTCAACAAGGTATTTCTTTAATTTGACCTAGTGACCTACTTTATGACCCCAGGTGACCCAATTTCAAAGTTATCTGAGATCTAATTTAGAAAAACATTCTGACCAATTTTCAAGTCAATTGAGCAAAAATGTGGCCTCTAGAGTACCCACATGGCATTTCTTTAATTTGACCTAGTGACCTAATTTTTGCCCCCACATTATCCAATTTCAAACTTGTCCAAGATACTGTCAAGACAAACATTATGACCAAGTTTCACAAGTATCTGACTGAAAATGTGGCCTCTAGAGCGCACACAAGGGTTTTTTTTCTAAAATTTGAGCTAGTGACCTAGTTTTTGACCCCACATGACCTAATTTTGAACTTGTCCAAGAATTTATCAAGACAAACACGAGTATCTGACTGAAAATGTGGCCTCTAGAGCACACACAAGGTTTTCGTAAGATTTGATCTAGTGACCTAGTTTTTGACTCCACATGACCCAATTTCAAACTTGTCCAAGATTTTATCAAGACAAACATTCTGACCAAGTTTCATGAGGATCGGACTAAAATGTGGCCTCTAGAGCGTACACGAGGTAAAAAGTTGACGACTGTCGACGGACGACGGACACAGCACGATCACAATAGCTCAGCATGAGCACTTTGTGCTGAGGTGAGCTAAAAATAAAAACTTCCATCCACCAAGCACTGGCATAAAATCACTACTGCTCACATAATGTGTCAGTTGTTTATACCTTTACCTTTATGATTAAATTTAAGACAGACTTTACATCAATTTACGTATATATTGTTTACCCCGCTTTTTACATTATTTTAGTCATATCATGGCGGTCTCTCATAATTGTATCCATGTTTTCCTGGATTTCACCAGTACAAGGCTAAGTCTCTGAAGTGTCTTGACCAAGGACACTCCAAAGAAATACCCAGTGGATCCACTGAGGCCTTCAGGTCATAAGCCCTTTTCTTAACCAGTGAGCCAGGTAGGACTCCTCTCTAAATGTTTGGACACATTTACTTATTAACAAACAAGAGGGCAATGATGGCCCTGGATCGCTCACCTGAGTCAATAGGCCAAATTTCACTCCAGGGTCATAATGACCCAATTTAAAACTCATCTGAGATATTACTAAGACAAACATTCTGACCAATTGTCAGGTCAACTGAGCTGAAAATGTGGCCTCCGGAGTGTCCAAAATGTCCTTCTTCAATTTGACCTAGTGACCTAGTATATGACCCTATGTGACCATATTTCAAACTCATCCGAAACATCAAAACAAACGTGCTGACCAAGGTTCAGGTGAATTGGGCAAGAATTGCCGCCTCTAGAGTGCCCACAAGGGGTTTCTGTAATTTGACCTAGTGACCTAGATTATGACACTATGCGGTCCAATTTCAGATCCATTCAAGATATCATCAAGTCAAACATGCTGACAAATTTTCAGGTCAGCAAAAACTGTGGCCTCTATAGTGCCCACAATACATTTCTTGAATTTGACCCAGTGACCTAGTTTATGACCCTATGAGATCCAATTTCTAATTGATCTGAGATATCATCAAGTCAAATATGTAGACCAATTTTCAGGTCAATCTAGCTAGAATTGTGGCCTCTAGAGTGCCCAAAAGGTATTTCTTCAATGTGACCCAATGACATTGTTTATGACCCTATGTGACCCAATTTTGAACTCATCCGAGATATCATCAAGACAAAAAATTTCGAACTCATCCGAGATTTTATCAAGACAAACATTCTGACCTAATTTGACAAGCATCTGACTGAAAATGTGGCCTCTAGAGCACACACAAGATTTTTCTATGATTTGACCTAGTCACCTAGTTTTTGACCGGACATGATCCAATTTCGAACTCGTCCCAGATCTAAGACAAACATTCTGACCAAATTTCACAAGTATCTGACTGAAAATGTGGCCTCTAGGGTGTACACAAGGTTTTTCTAAGATTTGACCTAGTGATCTAGTTTTTAACCCCACATGACCCAATTTCTAACTCGTCCCAGATTTTTTCAAGACAAACATCCTGACCAAATTTCACAAGTATCTGACAGAAAATGTGGCCTCTAGAGTGCACACAAGGTTTTCCCAAGATTTGACCTAGTGACCTAGTTTTTGACCCCACAAGACCAAATTTCAAACTCGTCCGAGATAAAATCAAGACAAACATTCTGACCAAATTTCACAAGTATCTGACTGAAAATGTGGCCTCTAGAGCGTACACAAGGTTTTTCGAAGATTTGACCTAGTGACCTAGTTTTTCACCTGACATGACCCAATTTCGAACTCGTCCGAGATTTTCTCTAGACAAACATTCTGACCGAATTTCACAAGTATCTGACTGAAAATGTGGCCTCTAGAGTGCACACAAGGTTTTTCGAAGATTTGACCTAGTGACCTAGTTTTTCACCTGACATGACCCAATTTCGAACTCGTCCAAGATTTTATCAAGACAAACATTCTGACCAAATTTCACAAGTATCTGACTGAAAATGTGGCCTCTAGAGTGCACACAAGGTTTTTCGAAGATTTGACTAGTGACCTAGTTTTTTACCCACATGACCCAATTTCAAACTTGTCCGAGATTTTATCAAGACAAACATTCTGACCAAGTTTCATGAGGATCGGACAGAAAATGTGGCCTCTAGAGCGTACACAAGGTAAAAAGTTGACGACGGACGACGCACGTCGCACGACGGACGACGGACACAGCACAATCACAATAGCTCACCATGAGCACTTCGTGCTCAGGTGAGCTAAAAATACTTATGTCTAGTCCTTAATACTGACAGTCTGAAAATCTAATTTGTCCTAAGTATTTGGACAGTCTAAAATTTTAGTTTTCTACATGATAGAACAATTAATTATAGAAAATATTTTAAATAAGCTGGTGTTCTGCATAATGAATGCACAGTAGTACCCCGTTGTGAAAGGAATCCTTTGAGATCCCAGTAATACAACAACAATTTTCAGACATGAAATTTGACCAAAAAAATGCAACATTAAGTTTTTTTTTTTTTTCAGAAATGTCAAGTGAAGACATGTTTTCGTCTATGATTTGACATAAATTTGTGCATAATGGTAGCAAGTTATTTCCATCATTTCAAACTAGATCAGCTGGTTTTTATGGTTTCTAATAAAATTTATTGCATCCATTTTGCGTTAGTTCCAGGACGTAAGCTAATATGGATATTTAGCTGTATAGGATTACTTTATCGTATTCAAGTATATTTCTAGGTGATCATCTAGGTAACCGTCCCTTCGATCTTTGTATTTATTGATTTAACTATTTAGCAGCCATAGCAGACGATGTATAACAAGAGGACAACGATGGTCCTATATTGCTCACCTGAATACTAAGCAGTAAAGGTCTACAATGAACACAAATACCAAATATCAAATCTCAAGACCAAAAGTTTTGAAACAAGAGGGCCATGATGGCCTTGGATCGCTCACCTGAGTAGAATGCCTTAAAGGTATTTCTTTAATTTGACCAAGTGACCTAGTTTATGACCCCAGGTTACCCAATTTCAAACTCATATTTCATGAAGACAAACATTCTGACCAATTTTCAAGTCATTTGAGCAAAAATGTGGCCTCCAGAGTGCAAACAAGGTATTTCTTTAATTTGACCCAGTGACCTAGTTTATGACCCCAGTTGACCCAAATTCAGACTTATGTGAGATTTTATAAGGACAAACTTTCTGACCAATTTTCAAGACAATTGAGCAAACAATGTGGCCTCGAGAGTGCCAACAAGGTATTTCTTTAATTTGACCTAGTGACCTAGTTTATGACCCAAGATGACCCAATTTTGAACTCAATGAACTTGTTGCGATGGGCAAACAAACATAGAAGAGAATCGCTACATACCAAATATCAAAGCTCTATGCCTTCCAGTTTCAAAGAAGAATTTTAAAGTTTTCCTTCTTTGTTCCTATGTTCGAACTTGTGACCCCAGGGGATGGGCCAGTTTTGACCCAAGCGGCATCCTTGGAACACACTTGGTAGATGTCCACTAGGAGATGCTACATACCAAATATCAAAGCTCTACACTTTCCTGTTTAAGAGAAAAAGAAATTTAAAGTTTTCCTTCTTTGTTCCCATGTTCAAACTTGTGACCCCCAGGCTAGGGCCAGTTTTGACCCCAGGAGCATCATATGAACAAGCTTGGTAGAGGTCTACTAGGAGATGCTACATACAAAATATCAAAGCTCTACACCTTCCAATTTCAGAGAAGATTTTTAAAGTTTTCCTTCGCTGTTCCTATGTTCGAACTTGTGACCTCCGGGGCAGGGCCAGTTTTTACTCCAAGGGCATCATATGCACAAACTTGGTAGAGGTCTACTAGAAGATGCTACATACCACATATCAAAGCTCCATGCCTTCCTGTTTCAGAGAAGAAGATTTTTAAAGTTTTCCTTCTTTGTTCCTATGTTCGAAATTGTGATCCCCGGGGCAGGGCCAGTTTTGACCCCAGGGGCATCATATGAACAAACTTTGTAGAGGTCTACTAGGAGATGCTACATACCAAATATCAAAGCTCTATGCCTTCTAGTTTTAGAGAAGAAGGTTTCTAAAATTTTCCTTCTTTGTTACTATGCTCAAACTCGTGACCCACGGGGCGGGGCCAGTTTTGACCCCAGAGGCATCATATGAACAAACTAGGTCACGGTCCACTAGGATATGCTACATACCAAATAACAAAGCTCTACGCCTTCAAGTTTCAGAGAAGAAGATTGTTAAATTTTTCCTTCTTTGTTACTATGCTCGAGCATGTGACCCATGGGGCGGGGCCAGTTTTGGCCCCACGGGCATCATATGAACAAATGTTGTAGAGGTCCACTAGGAGATGCTACATACAAACTATCAAAGCTCTGCACCTTCTAGTTTCAGAGAAGAAGATTTTCAAAGATTTTGCCTTTTTTCCTTTTTGTTGCCATGGCAACCAGAGTTTAAGGTGGATTTCAATTCTTTGAACAACTTTGGTAGAGCTTCACCTAAGGAACATCCCTGCCAAGTTTCATCAAGATTTGCCCAGTGGTTTAGGAGAAGAAGATGTTTAAAGAAATTGATGACGGACACCGGACATAGGGCAATCACAATAGCTCACCTTGAGCACATTGTGCTCAGGTGAGCTAAAAAAGAGAATCTCACAACTTTTATAGCGGGCTAGGCCCTAAGGTTACCCAGAAAAACTTTAATTGCCTGATAAAGCCTACCCACAAACATGCGAGCCCATTGACCAAGTTTTAAATTGATTACTTAACATTTGTGAATGCTAGAGTGTAAGCTAAGTCAAATATAGCAATACCTCTAATTCAAGGGCAGATAACTCAAGTCATGGCCATATAGTGCAAGTAGCCCCCATTCACACCAGCCATGTTTCTTGATGGATCAATATTTCGCGAACAATTTTTGAAAAGGGTCACCCAAGGAACATCTCTGTGAAATTATTTCAAAATCTGACCAGCCGTTTCAGAGAAGAAGGCTTTTTTAAAGAATTTCTTCATATCCGTATAGTGCAAGTAGTCCCCATTCACCAGAGCCATCTTTTTCGACAAATCAAAATTTCGCGAACAGTTTTTGAAAAGGGTCACCCAAGGAACATTCCTGTGAAATTATTTCAAAATCTGACCAGCGGTTCCAGAGGAGAAGAAGAATTTTTTTAGAATTTCTTCATATCTGTATAGTGCAAGTAGCCCCCATTCACCAGAGCCATGTTTTTTGACAGATCAAAATTTCGCCCACAGTTTTTGAAAAGGGTCACCCAGGGAACATTCCTGTGAAATTATTCCAAAATCTGACCAGCGGTTTCAGAGAAGAAGATTTTTAAAGAATTTCTTAGAAAATTCCATTTCGTTGCCATGGCAACCACAGTTTTTGATGGAATCATATTTGTGAACAAATTTTAAAGAGGACCTCCCAAGGAACATTCCTGCTAAGTTTGGTCCAAATTGGCCCGGTGGTTTAGGAGGAGATGATGTTTAAAGAATTGTTGATGATGCACGACGAACGACGCACGACGGACACCGGGTGATCCTAAAAGCTCCCCTTGAGCATGTTGTGCTCAGGTGAGCTAATAAGAAACAAGAGGGCCATGATGGCCCTGGGTCGCTCACCTGAGTCAATAGGCAAAATTCACTCAATGTGCATAATTCAATTTTTGACCAATTGTCAAGTCAAGTGAGCTTAAAATGTGGCCTCTTGGGCATCCACAAGGAATTTCTGTAAGTTGACCTTTGACCTAATTTATCACCCCACGTGACCCAATTTAGAACCCATCAAAAAATTTATCAAGACAAATATTCTGAACAGTTTTCAAGTTAATCGAGCAATAAATGTGGCCTCTAGAGTGCCCAAAAAGTGTTTCTTAAATTTGACCCAGTTACCTAGTTTATGACCCCAGCTGACCTAATTTCAAACTCACCCAATATTTCATCAAGACAAACATTCTGACCAACTTTTAAGTCAATTGAGCAAGAAATGTGACCTCTAGAGTGCCCTAAAGGTATTTCTTTAATTAGACCTAGTGACCTAGATTATGAGCCCAGGTGACCCAAATCCAAACTCATCTAAGATTTCATCAAGACAAACATTTTGACCAATCTTCAAATCAATTGAACAATAAATGTGGCCTCTAGAGTGCACACAAGGTATTTCTTTAATTTGACCTAGTAACCTAATTTAAGACCCCACATGACCCAAATTCGGACTCACGTGAGATTTTATAAAGACAAACATTCTGACCAATTTTCAAGTCAATTGAGCAAAAAATGTGGCCTCTAGAGTGCCCACAAGGTATTACTTTAATTTGAACGAGTGATCTAGTTTATGATCCCAGGTGACCCAAATCCAAACTTATCTAAGATTTTATCAAGACAAACATTCTGACCAAATTTCAGGTCATTTGAGCAATGAATGTGGCCTTTAGAGTGCCCACAAGGTATTTCTTTAATTTGACCTAGTGACCTAGTTTATGACCCCAGGTGACCCAATTTCGAACTGACTGAACATGTTGTGCTCAGGTGGGCTAACAAACTTAGAACAGGTTAACTACATACCAAATAACAAAGCTCTATGCCTTTTTCCTTCTTTGTTCCTATGTTAGAACTTGTGACCCCCAGGGCAGGGCCAGTTTTGACACCGGGGGCAACGTATGAACAAACTTGGTAGAGGTCCACTAGGAGATACTACATACCAAATATCAAAGCTCTAAGCCTTCCAGTTTCAGAGAAGAAGATTTTTAAAGTTTTCCTTCTTTGTTACTATGTTAGAACTTGTGACCCCCGGGGCGGGGCCAGTTTTTACCCTAGGGGGATCATATGAACAACCTTGGTAGAGGTCCACTAGGAGATGCTAGATGCCAAATAACAAAGCTCTACGCCTTCCAGTTTCAGAGAAGAAGAATTTTAAAGTTTTCCTTCTTTCTTCCTATGTTCAAAACTTGTGACCCCCGGGGTGGGGCCAGTTTTGACCCCAGGGGCATCATATGAACATAATTGGTAGAAGTCCACTAGGAGACGCTAGATGCCAAATATCAAAGCTCCATGCCTTCCAGTTTCAGAGAAGAAGAATTTTAAAGTTTTCCTTCTTTGTTCCTATGTTCGAACTTGTGACCCCCGGGGCCGGGCCAGTTTTGACCCCAGGGGCATCATATGAACAAACTTGGTAGAGGTCCACTAGGAGATGCTACATACCAAATATCAAAGCCCTACGCCTTCTAGAATCAGAGAAGAAGACTTTCAAAGATTTTCCTATTTTTTGCCTTTCTGTTGCCATGGCAACCAGAGTTTTGGGTGGAATTCAATCTCTTGAACAAATTTGGTAGAGCTTCACCCAAGGAATATCCCTGCCAAGTTTCATCAAGATTGGCCCAGCGGTTTAGGAGGAGAAGATGTTTAAAGGAATTATGGACAGACAGACAGATGGACGCCAGACAACGACCCATCACAATACCTCACCTTAGCACTTTGTGCTCATGTGAGCTAAAAAAAAAAGCCATGATGGCTCTGGATCGCCCTACTATTTTGACTCTGGGGCTACAATTTGAAAGGTTTTTTTCTAGTGGTCTATTACATGAAGCTACATGGCAAATCTGGTAGCCGTCTGCCATATGGTTTAGGACAAAAAGATTTTTAACAAGACAGCCATGATGGCCCTGGATCGCTCACCTGAGTCAATAGGCAAAATTTCACTCCAGGGTCACTCTAGAGCACACACAAGGTTTTTCTAAGATTTGACTTAGTGACCTAGTTTTTTACCCCACATGACCCAATTTCGAACTCGTCCCAGATTTTATCAAGACAAACATTCTGACCAAGTTTCATGAGGATTGGACCAAAAATGTGGCCTCTAGAGCGTACACAAGGTAAAAAGTTGACGACAGACTATGCACACCGCACGACGGATGCCAGACACAGCATGATCACAATAGCTCACCATGAGCACTTTGTGCTCAAGTGAGCTAAAAAACAGAAGTTAAAAAAGAGCACCACATGCAGGTGCCAACAATTGGCTGTTGTTTTTCGACGGATAAAAATTACCCTAACAATTTTTGAAAAAGGTCACCCAAGGAACATCTCTGTGAAATTTCAAAATCTGACCAGCCATTCCAGAGAAGAAGAATTAAGAAATTCCTCTTCATGTCCCTATGGTGCAAAAAGCCCCCACCACCAGAGCCATGTTTCTTGACAGATCACAATTTTGCAAACAATTTTTGAAAAGGGTCACCAAAGGAACATTTCTGTGAAACTATTTCAAAATCTGACCAGCCTTTTCAGAGAAGAAGAATTTTTAAGAATTTCTTCATGTCCGTATAGTGTAAGTAGCCCACAGCCATCAGAGCCATAATTCTTGAAGGATAAAAATTTTGCAAACAATTTGTGAAAAGGGTCACCAAAGGAACATTTCTGTGAAATTATTTCAAAATCTGACCAGCGGTTTCAGGGAAAAAGAACTTTTAAGAATTTCTTCATGGCCGTATAGTGCAAGTAGCCCCCAGTCACCAGAGCCATGTTTCTTGACAGATCATAATTTCGCAAACAATTTTTGAAAAGGGTCACCCAAGGAACATTTCTGTGAAATTATTTCAGAATCTGACCAGCGGTTCCAGAGGAGAAGAAGAATTTTTAAGAATTTCTTCATATCTGTATAGTGCAAGTAGCCCCCATTCACCAGAGCCATGTTTTTTGACAGATCAAAATTTCGCGGACAACTTTTAAAAAGGGTCACCCAAGGAACATTCCTGTGAAATTATTTCAAAATCTGACAAGCGGTTTCAGAGGAGAAGATTTTTAAAGAATTTCTTAGAAAATTCCATTTCGTTGCTGTGGCAACCACAGTTTTTGATGGAATCAAATTTTGTGAACAACTTTTAAAGAGGACCTCCCAAGGAACATTCCTGCCAAGTTTGGTCCAAATTGGCCCAGTGGTTTAGGGGGAGATGATGTTTAAAGAATTGTTGATGACGAACGACGCACAGACGCACGAAAAACGACGGACACCAGGTGATCCTAAAAGCTCCCCTTGAGCACGTTGTGCTCAGGTGAGCTAAAAAGTTTCAATATTTTTCAGTTTTGTTGCCATGGCAAAAAGAGTTTTTATAGGAATCAAATTATTTAAAGAATTTTTAAAGAGAGCTATGGCAGAATCATTTCTGTGAAGTTTTCTTAATGAGTGATGGATTGATTGTTTGGTGTTTAACGTTGTTTTGAACATTATTTCAGTTTTATTGCAGCAGCCAGTGCACCTATCCATGCTTTCCTGGATTTTTTTTTACGAGTACCCCACACAATATTCTCCCCAAGCCACTGGCTGCCTTCCCACATAACAAAGTTTTCTTAAAATGCAATGGTCTGTTCCAGAGAAGATGTTTGAAATAAAAGTAAACGCAAGCATGTATGCATGCACGCACACATGACTGACACAGGGCCATCACATAAGCCCGCAGGCCTTTGGCCAGTGGAGCTAAAACAGACCTATTGCCTGTTGTTTTGTTGATTGATTAATTGTATGGTGTTTAATGTCATTTTCAACATTATTACAGTTATATCATGGTGGCCAGTGCACCTATCCATGCTTTCCTGGAGTTTCTCTTTACCAGTACTCGGCACAATATTCTTTCCAAGCCACTGGCTGCTTTCCCACATAACCATCGTTGAAACAATGATCAGCGGTGAGAGAGGAATGAATCCTGTCGCGATGACTATCATCAATCCTCGGAAAGAAATTGGCCAAGCCAGGGATTGAACCAGCGAACTCCTGTTCGCAAGTCCTGTACGCTACCGACTGAGCTACGTGGGCTTGGCTCTGTTGTTTTGTATAATTTTCCAGCGATAAAAATATGAAATGAGTGCTAGCTAATAAAAAATGAGAGTAGCATTTAATCACTTTTGTTCACACTCTGTAACCGTTTGTGCTTTACTTTCTAACTTTCTTAAAACAGTGATTAAACAGTGATTACTGTCAACTTGGCAAACAATAATTTACTATAACTAGAGGCCCATGAGGGCCTGTTTCGCTCCACTGGCTAGAATTACTAGAGTTGGTATCCCCTCCCACAAAAGCCGTGTTTTTCAAGGGCTCAAAATTTCTTGAAGGAAACACATAAAGGTTAACAAAAAAAAAAAACATTCATGTGAAATTTGATTGAAATCAAGTGGGCAATTTTAGAGAAGAGGATTTTTAAAGATTTCACCTTATGCCATATAGGGAAATAATCCCCACCCACAAAAGCCATGTTTTTCAAGGGGTCAAAATTTCTTGAAGGAAAATGAAAAAGGTTCTCCAAAAAACATTCTTGTGAAATTTGGTTGAAATCAAGTAAGCTAGTTTCAGAGGAACAGATGTCTGAATTAAGTTTACAGACGAACAGACACACAGATGCATGACGGACACAATGCCATGACAATAGTCCCGCTGGCCCAGGTCAGTAGAGCTAAAAACTAATGATTGATGAACAAACTATCAGCAATTGTAATTGATAACAGATGTTTGACATTGCCATTGATGTATCGCTATCGAGAAAATAGCTATTTCCATCCAATGATGTTTTCATGTATCGTTACACCCCTCCCTGATATTGCCTGTATCTTGGAAACAATCATCAGCTGTTACCTAATACCCGTTAACCTTCATGAATGCTATTCAAGTACGTGAAACATGCTACACCCAAAACTTCAGTCTTTTGAAGAGCAAAAATTGATTTTAAATAGCCCATCACCTGCAGTTTAAAGTGATACTTGGTCTATACAGTAAAAGAACAAGAGAACCATTATAGCCCTGTGTCGCTCCACTGGCTCTTAAATAAATGTATCATGAACTTAAAAACCTTTGAAACATTTGCAGTGTCTATTCTAGGATGCGTGATTGCTAGATTGACTCTAACTTTTCTCAGATCCTGCTTTAATTCAGACACAATTCTGCTGATTGGTTTATACTTGTAGATGCTAGAGTGTAAACAAAGTAAAATATAGCAATTTTTCTTAATTCAAGGGCAGATAATTCTGGTCTTTCTGGTCTGATTGGACCCATAATCTAACCTATCTGAGAACCAATGGTCATATATATTTTAACTAAGTCTGGTGCTAATTGGTTTATATTTGTAGATGCTAGAGAGTAAACAAAGACAAATTAGCAATGTTTCAAATTCAAGGGCAGAAACTAAGCAGTAAAGGTCTACAATGAAGATAAATATGAAATTATTATGAAACAAGAGCGGCAAATTGTCGCAAGATACGCCCGTCTTACCCCAAGTTGTAAAGTTGGGGGATAATAATGATAAAGGGGAGGTATAGAAAAATAGTAGTGCAGAATAGCAATTTATATTTCATGTGCACTGCACTACCCCTTGATGAGATGTATCCAGCCCTAAAATTTCATAACCCGAGGTAGTATAGTTTGAGAGATATGCATCATACAAAATTCAAGTTCGAAAAAAAAACAAGAAAGGGCATTAACTGAAAAATTAAGCAAGCAAGAGTTGAAATTTATATGCACAGCACTTCCCGTTGATGGAATGTATCCACGCATGAAATTTCATATCCTTAGCTAGTATAGTTCTGAAGATATGCACTGGACAAAATTAAAGTTTCAAAATAAAGAAAGAGCAATAAGTCAAAAATTAAGCAAGAGTTATGGTTCATGTGCACTGCACTCCCAGTTGATGAGATCTATCTACGCATGAAATTTCATAGCCATAGGTAGTATAGTTCTGGAGATATGCTCGAGACAAAATTCAAGTATGAAAAAAAGTAAAAAATTAAGGAAGGAAGAGTTATGATTCCTGTGCACTGCACTCCCCCTTAATGAGATGTATGCAGGCATGAAATTTCATAACCCTAGGTAGTATAGTTTTGGAGATATTCACCGGAGAAAATGCAAGTATGAAAAAGAAGAAAGGGCAATAACTGAAAAATTGAGGAAGCAAGAGTTATGATTCCTGTGCACTGCACTCCTCCTTAATGAGATGTATGCAGACATGAAATTTCATAACTGTAGGTAGTATAGTATTGGAGATATTCACCGGACAAAATTCAAGTATGAAAAACAAGAAAGGGCAATAACTGAAAAATTAAGGAAGCAAGAGTTATGATTCCTGTGCACTGCACTCCCCCTTGATGAGATCTATCCATGCATGAAATTTCATAACCCTAGGTAGTATAGTTTTGGAGATATGCTCCTGACAAAATTCAAGTATGAAAAAATACAAAGGGCAATAAGTCAAAAATTAAGGAAGCAAGAGTTATGATTCCTGTGCACTGCACTCCCCCTTGATGAGATCTATCCACTCATGAAATTTCATAACCCTAGGTAGTATAGTATTGGAGATATTCACCGGACAAAATTCAAGTATGAAAAACAAGAAAGGGCAATAACTCAAACATTAAGGAAGCAAGAGTTATGATTCCTGTGCACTGCACTCCCCCTTGATGAGATCTATCCACACATGAAATTTCATAACCGTAGGTAGTATAGTTTTGGAGATATGCTCCGGACAAAGAACTGGACGCCGCCCGCCCGCCACGGGTGATCCCATAATACGTCCCGTCTTCGACGGGCGTATAAAAAGAGAAATCTCACAACATCTATAGAGGTCTAGGCCCTTAAATTACCCATAAAAATTTTAATAATTGCCTTTTGAGGCCTATGTACAAACATGTGAGACCGTTTACCAAGTATTGTATCAATTAGTCAACATTTGTAGATGCTAGAGTGTAAGCTACATGTAAGTCGAATATAGCAATACCTCTTATTCAAGGGTAGGTAACTCAAATCGTTCTTGTCCTATCAGACCCATATATGAACTCAACCGAGATCTTATGGTAATATATATTTTGACCAAGTTTGGTGCTGATTGGTTAATAATAAATTTTTGTAGATGCTAGAGTGTAAGCAAAGTCAAATATAGCAATTTTTCTAATTCAAGAGCTGATAACTCTGGCGATTTTGGTCCGGTTAGACCCATAACCAAAATCATCTGCAATAGTGTCAACAAAAAAATGTGAACGGACAGATGCATGACAATGGAAGGTGAGTGATCACAATAGCTCACTCTCAGCATTCGTGCTCGGGTGAGCAAAAAATGGGTACAGACAGACGGACAACAGATGGTCGCAAAGCACTAGGAAAACTGAAGGGAGATTCCTGATTCAATCCATGGACCGAGAAAAAACCATCCATATAATATACTGGGACTTGTTGCCATGAAACAAGGGGGCAGTGATAGGGCTGTATAGCTCCACTGGCTAATAAATGCAAACAAAACATAGAACACGAGTAGGAAACTTCATTTTCAAAGACAGTAACTCTAATGTTAAATTGTTGTATTCGTCTTCTGCTTCTGAAAGTACCGGCTCAAAAACAAATGAAAATCAGGTAAGTTTGTCATTCTGAGCAATAATGTGTTCTTATGTCTTTGAAATTCAAAAAAGAGGACCATGATGGCCTTAGATCACTCACCTGAGTCAATAGGCGAAATTTCACTCCAGGGTCATAATAACCCAATTTAAAACTCATCTGAGATATTATTAACCCTTTACAACACAATCATTTTTAACGACCCTGTAGAAAAAGCCTTTGGAAAACATTGTGGGAAAAGGAGAAAATGCTGGTTGCATTTTCTCCTTTTCCCACAATGTTTTCTTCCCTATCCATAACAAATTTCAAATTTTCTGTGCCATTTGTCTTCTGCAAATGCTTTCAATTTGGACCAGTCTAAAAGTTTGTCATGTAGTAAAGAGTTAAGACAAACATTCTGACAAATTGTCATGTCAATTGCGCTGAAAATGTGGCCTCTGGAGTGTCCAAAATGTATTTCTGCAATTTAACCTAGTAACCTAGTTCAGGGTCATCAGAGATTTAATTAAGGCAAACATTCTGACCAATTTTCAAGTCAATTGAGCAAAACATGTGGCCTCTAGAGTGCCCACAAGGTATTTCTTTAATTTGACCTAGTGACCTACTTTATGACCCTAGGTGACCCAAATTCAAAATCATCTGATATTTATCAATACAAACATTCTGACCAACTTTCAGGTCAACTGAGTAAGAAATGTGGCCTCTAGAGTGTCCAAAAGGTATTTAATTTGACCTAGTGACCTAGTTTATGAACCAAAAATGACCAATTTCAGACTTATGCTAGATTTAATTAAGACAAACATTCTGACTAATTTCTAGGTCAATTGAGCAAAACATGTGGCCTTTAGAGTGCCCACTACGTATTTCTTTAATTTGACCTAGTGACCTAGTTTATGACCCCAGGTGACCAAAATTCGAACTCATCCAAGTTTCCATCAAGACAAACATTCTGACCAATTATCAGGTCAATTGAGTAAGAAATGTGGCCTCTAGAGTGCCCACAACGTATTTCTTTAATTTGACCTAGTGACCTAGTTTATGACCCTAGGTGACCCAAATTCGAACTCATCTGAGATTTTATCAAGTCAAACATTCTGACCAATTTTCAGGTCAATTGAATAAGAAATGGGGCCTCTTGAGTGCCCACAAGGTATTTCTTTAATTTGACCTAGTTTTTGACCCCAGGTGACCAAAATTCATACTCATCCGAGATTTCATCAAGACAAACATTCTGACCAATTTTCAGGTCAATTGAGCAAGAAGTGTAGCCTCCAGAGTGCCCACAATGTATTTCTTTGTCTTTGTGACCTAGTTTTTGATCCATGGTGACCCAAATTCGACCTCATCTGAGATTTCAAGACAAACTTTCTGACCAATTTTCGGGTCAATTGAGTAAGAAATGTGGCCTCTAGTACACAATTACACAAGGTAAATGTTGACGACGGACATCGGACAACCACAAAAGCTCACCTTGAGCACGTTGTGCTCAGGTAAGCTAAACAAGGAGAATGTCATGAAATGCTCTGGCCTTTCAACGTCATTTCTACACTACGGAAAAGTTGTAACAAATTTACAAAGTTGTCTGAATCATTTGTGCCACATGTTGAACCTAGCTGAAATAATACATCAAGAACCTAAATTCGGGCTGTTATAGCTGTTAAATCAGCAAGTTAGAGCGAAATTTGCTGTCCCTAAAAGTGTGAAATTATGTCTTGAATTGTTACATTGGCTGCTGGTAACGAATTGAAACGAAAACACAACAAATAATGAAGTTCCCCGATAATGTGGGCCGGCTATGAATATGTGAAGTGGCACCGATTAATGAAGTCTTCATTTCTATCAACACTTCGGAAGGTTAGTTGGTCTTCAAAACATTAACTTATTGATGATGAAAAGTTTTACCCAACTACACAAGGATATTACAGAAACCCAATTTCTCTAGGAATAAACACTATTCTTTGACAAGTAAGGGATAAGGGGAAATGATACACGCAACACATGTTTGAATGGTCTACATATACATAAATTTGCTTTATTATGCATTCATCAACATAATATTTTTTAGCTCTCTTCTCTTAAGTAACTTGAGTAGGATGAATGAGTGATCACCTATTTCATAATGGGAACAGGCAAATGTAGTCAAGTAAGACATAATATCTTCCACATTGACATTTGGGGTAATAATTTTATGTGTAGGCAAATATTTACTTACAAAAGAAGACCAACTTTGTCTTCATTGGGATCATTGTAGGCCCTACCAGCATTAATTTGTATTTTTGACCTCAAATCAAGCAATTCATACATAATGGGAGTAGGCTGATGTAGTAAGCAAAAACAATGTCTTCCACATCAACATTTTAGCTGATAATTTTATGTTTGGCATACTTACAAAAGAAGACCAACTTTGTCTTCATGAGGATCATTATAGGCCCTACGAGCATTAAATTTGTATTTTGACCTCAAATTAATCAATTTATTCAATGTTCACGTATCTTTTCAAAGGTGCTTAGGGTTAAGGGTTGCATTTTAGAGGTAACAGTAAGTTCATTAATAGTGCAGTGTAGGTTCTGATGAAGACAAGGGCTAAATTTTGAACAAATTCAGAAGTGATCATATTTGGTAGGAGCAAGGATTCTAGAATGTTCACCCTGTAAGCACATGTTAACTTTATGACCTATGGTATGGTGCCAATTTTGGTACCTAGAGGGATAATTCTAACTATTTTGGAAGAGGCCTGTTAAACGATAACACTCACAAAATATTACAGCTGTAATCTCAAGGTCAGCAACAAAAGGACCTTTACAGTTTTCACTATATAAGCCCATGTAAAAACTTGTGAATTCAGGGATAGGGCAAATTTATGCCCAAGATGTTTAATCAACCTTTCTGAAAATTCCAGTTGGACACATCCACCTTTGTAATGCAGTATTCTGGTTTCTATGCCTGACGAACAAGTCTGATGATGGTGATGTTAAATACATAGCGAAATAGTGTCTATTTGTTTTTTTCTACCTGATATTTTGCTCTGATATAGGCACCCAAAATTTTACTTATCAATTCAAACTAAATCTGCAATGTAACAAGCAACTACAAAGGGTCCACTAGATTAAACTATATGCCAAATTTGGTAGCCCTATGCTAATTGGTTAAGCTTAAGGTGTTTTTTTTTTAACTTTTCACTATATGAGACCATGTAAACTATTTAACCTTGGAGGTGGGGCCAACTTTGACACCAGGGCTATTATTTGAACAGTTTTGGAAGAGACCTATTAGATGAAGCTACATGCCAAATTTTGTAACTGTAGGCCTTATGGTTTCAGATATTTTTCAAAATATGTTGCCATAGCAACCACAGTTTCTTTATGTATCATTTTTTTTAACACATTCTGAAGAAGGTAATGGCAGGATCATGTCTGAAATTTCATCAAAATTGGATAAAAAGTTTCATCAGAAGATGTTTGAATTAACTGATTGATTGCATTGTGTTTTTGTAGTTCCAGAAGATGTTTGAATTGACCGATTGTGTTGTGTCTTTGTTGTTTTCAACAGCATTTCAGTTATATTGTGGCGGCCAGTGCAACTATCCATTCTTTCCTACAGTTCTTGTTTACCAGTACTCCACAAATACTCTTTCCAAACCACTGGCTGCTTTCCAACATAACCATCATTGAAATAATGGTCAGCGGTGAGAGAGGAATGAATCCTGTCGCAATGACTATCACCAATCCTCTGAAAGAAATTGGCCAAGCTGGAATCCAGCCAGTGACCACCTGTTTTCAAGTCCTGTGCACTACACCTGCTCAGTAAAAACTGTTTGAAATAAAAGTTAAAGCATGCATGCAAGCATGCAAGGCCTGTTATCACTCCACTTGACCAATTTTGACACCAGTGCTATAATTTGAAATTTTTTGTAGATGTCTATTATGTGAAACTACATGCCAAATTTGGTATCCCTTGACCATAGGGTTAAGGACAAACAGACTTTAAAAAGTTTTCACTATAAAAGCCTATGGAAAACTTGTAATCCCCAGGGTGGGGGCCAATTCTGACTCTGTGGCTATAACTTGAAGAGATCCATTAGATGATGCTATATGCCACATTTGGTAGCCCTAGGCCATATGGTTTAGGACAAGATTTTTAGATAAGCAAAGCTAATCTATAGTTGCCCTGACTGACCCAGATTTAATGTAAACCAAAAAAAGGTCTTACCACAAGGGATACACAGGTGAAATATGAAAGATTTATCACTTACCAATCAAAAGTTATGGCCAATGTTAACATTTCTGGCAGACAAACAGACAGACAAACAAACAGACAGGGCAAAAAGTATATGCCCCCCATCCATTGATGCGGGGGCATAAAAAAGAGAAAATGCTTGTAACCTTTTCGTATAAAGTTTTCTAGCATTTCATATTCAGGTTTTATCAACTGATCTTCATTTTTCATCTTTTTTCACGTTTCCTACCATTCCAACATGCATCATATTTGACTTAGTCATCTATAAACGCTTTGAGTTTGGACAATTTTCTTTATTTTGACGTTTGGTTAAGAATTAAAAGTTTGATAGCTGCCAAAAAGTATTCAAATGCTAGAGCATCAGAATTTATGTTCTTTATTTGCATTTTCTTCAACTAACAAGCTGTGTTTGATGGATATGGAACATCTTTCCTTGACAAATATTTTTAAAACAGCTTTCAGTGTGTTTCAGATGCTAGACTTGACTTTTTGAGACTTTTCAAGACATGTTAGCAAGTGCAAGATAGTGATTTGCATCTTTCTTCATGTGTACTCCCTTACAAAGAAGACGAATTTCTATATAATAATGCCGCCTCCGTACCAATTTTTAGCTGTTTATTTCACTATTGCAACAAAAGAAATTGACAAGCAGAACAATCACTATAGCAGAGGGTGTCACCTCCAACAATGTTTTGGCACATACAGCAAGTTGATTCCTAGACTAAGAGGGAAATGCTCAACATATGTAAGAAAGGCCTTAGGCATAAATAATATCGAAGGGAAATAACTCTGAAAATTATAGCAATAAGTCAGGAAATAAGGGTGTCACGGCTATGCTTCTTGTGCATAGCACTTCTCCACAATGTGTTCAATCAGTGTTTAAAGTGTCAAGTTGATAGCTTTTATAGCTTGGAAGTTTATGGCCCGGACAAAAATTCAAAATGAAAATTAACAAAGGGCAATAACTCAGCAGAGTTATGGTTCTTGTGCACTGCCCTTCTCCATAAGTTGTTCTATCAGTGTATGAAGTTTCAAGTTGATAGCTTTTATAGTTTGGAAGATATGGCCGGGAGAAAAATTTAATGTGAAAATTAATATAGGGCAAAAACACAGAAAATAACTGTGGTAGTGTTATGATTCTTGTGCACTGAACTTCTCCACAATGTGTTCTATCAATGTGTGAAGTTTCAAGTTGATAGCTTTTACAGTTTGGAAGTTATGGCTTGGACAAATCAAAGTACTGAAAAAATTGACAGACTAGCGAATTTGATCGATTGTTTGTATGGTGTTTAACCCTGTTTTCAACATTATTTCAGTTATATACCAGTGGACAGCGCACATATCCAAGCTTTCCTGGAGTTTCTTTTACAAGTTCTCTGCACAATATTCTTTCAAAGCCATTGGCTGCTTTCCCACATTTGTATTATAACCATCGTCAAAACATGAGAGAGAAATGAATCCTGTCACAATGACTATCATCATCCTCAGAAAGAAATTTGCCGAGTCGGGGATCGAACCAGCAACCTCCTGTTCCCAAGTCTTGTACACTACCAACTGAGCTCCTGGGGCTATGCATGCTATTTGTTAACTGTAATCCAGTTTAAGTTTAACCCTTAACCTGCTAAAATTGTTAAACAAAACTTTCAAGCCAATAGTAAACACCTGAATATTGCTATTTCAAAGTTACATTTTGGAGAAAATAATATATCCTCTTATCGGACAGTGTAGATCCAAGATCAGACTGCATGCTCTGCACAGTCTGATCTTAATCCATACAGTCCACAAAACATCATTGAGTCGCGGTAGTGCTGGTAAAAGAAATTCCAGGAAAGCATGGATAGGTGCTCTGTCCGCCGCAATATTACTGAAATAATTATGAAAACAGCAGTAAACACCATGCAATCAATTAGTCAATATTCAGTAGCACAAGATGTAGTTAACTATTTAACTCTCTTTACAAAACGAAAAATTTTACGCCAGTCCAAATTCAAAGCTGTTGCAGACCATAAATTAAAAGTGGCTGAACTGATGAAAGGGTAGAAAACAATGTAGGAAAAGGAGAAAATGATGGTTACCAGCATTTTCTCCTTTTCCCACAATGTTTTCAAAGGGATTTTTCCCCAGTATCGTTAAAACTTGGGATTGTTTGGTAAAGGGTTAATATTCAAGACTAGAATAACAGTTTAACATAGTAGTTTAACTGTATAGGTAGCTTGAGGTTCACAGGGACCCCCTGAATTTTGAAACATCTTGAAAAATCATGTATCAATTTTTATGAAACTTTTCAAAGTATTTTAAAATGACCATACCAACTCTCACAGCAAAATTCAGAATTTTTCTTCCACAAGAAAGAGTCCTTTGCCTATTCCAGTAATGTTAATTTTTTTGCTCTGAAGCTTAACTTTCTCCGACGGTCTCGCACGGTGACTAGAACAGCAAACATAACTGAAAAAGCGGATGACTTCAGTACCTCTCTTTAGTTAAATATGAGGCCCTGAAATTGTTTTTTTTTTTTACAAATAATATAGTTCTATACCTTACCTTAGATATCGCTTTTGTCACTTTCATACAAACCTTCGAAGTCTAAAATGATTTGTCCAGTGTTCTCTTATATGGTGTGTGTTCTCTAATATTTGTTTTCGATTTTATTTTCGGCATGGCTTCATGTTTTAAACCACTTCTGTTATGTGTTCAAAACCACCTGACACTTAGACTTGAAGATCTTTGAGGGCTTGTTTTAAATCTTTTCTCGTGATAATCCTTTCAGTGTGCCTAATATTAGCTCAATTGGATTTTTGTCACAATCATAGGGTTGTAATTTTAAAGACACTGTGCCCCTTTGACCATGAAAATTCATCTACAATAATATTTTGGAGCTTGTTTATGGAACCTAACTAGTTCATACAATTCACCCTTCTTATTGTTATTCTGTACCACACGATGTGAGCCAAAGTTAGACTGGGTTTCAAGAAAACATCTATGGTTGGCTGAGAAAAAGAAAACAAAGTGTAAACAAGTGCGTGCAAGTCTCCGATGAATCATTAAAATAAAACCCAAATAAAAAACAAGATAAGGGCCTCAAAAGTTGAAGTTTTTGCTGTTCAAACAATAGACGACCACAGTTACTGTACTTGCATGAGAACTGTTTTCATAAACAAGTGAACCCTTTACTTGGAATAGCCTTCAACCCTCCCTCCGATTTTAAGCTGTTTTGTTCATACATTTTAACATTGCATTGAATGCAAAAAAGTCAAAATAAGTTATCAAAAATTCTGAAAATTACACCCAGAGTTGGTAAAGGTAATATTATAGGTTATGCAAATTTTCAGTACAATAGCTACAACACTTTTTAAGATATTTCAAAATTCAGGGGGTCCCTGTGAACCTCAAACTACTTATACACAATGATCTAAATAATGAATGACTGAAGGAATGACTAAGGTTCCCTGTCCAGTGAGGGTTAATGTAACTGGAATTTGCTACAAGTTACCTAGGTGTATCTATTAATAGATTCATTCATAGTGTAACAGTGTTGAAGGAAAAAGTGATTCTCTGCTTTGAATAGGTCACTTAATTTATATATAAGCAAAGATCTGGTACCTTGTAAATGACATCATGTTCAGTTTATTACTTTGTAAGATGATATGTTCAAATTGGAGTGGCAGAGATTTAGTGGTTTTTGTCAAAATTGTCATAAATAACAGAATTAAGATTTGTAACAGAAAGAAGTATTTTTCTGTGAGGCAGTATTTGGCAACTGTGGGGTTTTTTGTTTACTTTGAATCTAGGTCAGTCATGATGCCTATAGACTAGCTTCACTAGTCTAAAAGTCAGTGAAAATTAACAAAGGGCAATAACTCAAAAAACAAGAGGGCCATGATGGCCCTGGATCGCTCACCTGAGTCAATAGGCGAAATTTCACTCCAGGGTTACTCTAGAGCGCACACAAGGTTTTTCTAAGATTTGACTTAGTGACCTAGTTTTTGACCCCACATGACCCAATTTCAAACTCGTCCCAGATTTTATCAAGACAAACACTCTGACAAAGTTTCATGAGGATCGGACCGAAAATGTGGCCTCTAGAGCGTACACAAGGTAAAATGTTGACGACAGATGACGCACACCGCACAACGGGACGCCGGACACAGCACGATCACAATATTCACCATGAGCACTTTGTGCTCAAGTGAGCTAAAAAACGTAAGTCAAAAAAGAGCACTACATGCAGGTGCCAACAATTGGCTGTTGTTTTTCGACGGATAAAAATTACCCTAACAATTTTTTAAAAAGGTCAGCCTAGGAACATTTCTGTGAAATTATTTCAAAATCTGACCAGCCATTCCAGAGAAGAAGAATTAAGAAATTCGTCTTCATGTCCCTATGGCGCAAATAGCCCCCACCACCAGAGTCATGTTTCTTGACAGATCCAAATTTTGCAAACAGTTTTTGAAAAGGGTCACCAAAGGAACATTTCTGAGAAATTATTTCAAAATCTGACCAGTGGTTTCAGAGAAAAAGAACTTTTAAGAATTTCTTCATGGCCGTGTAGTGCAAGTAGCCCCCAGTCACCAAAGCCATGTTTCTTGACGGATCGAAATTTTGCGAACAATTTTGAAAAGGGTCACCCAAGGAACATTCCTGTGAAATTATTTTAAAATCTGACCAGCGGTTCCAGAAAAGAAGAATTTTAAAGAATTTCTTCATGGCCGTATAGTGCAAGTAGCCCCCATTCACCAGAGCCATGTTTCTTGACGGATCAAAATTTCGCGGACAATTTTGGAAAAGGGTCTCCCAAGGAAGATCTTTGTGAAATTATTTCAAAATCTGACCAGCGGTTTCAGAGAAGAAGAATTTTTAAGAACTTCTTCATTTCCGTATAGTGCAAGTAGCCCCCATTCACCAGAGCCATGTTTCTTGACGGATCAAAATTTTGTGAACAATTTTTGAAAAGGGTCACCCAAGGAACATCTCTGTGAAATTATTTTAAAAATCTGACTTGCAGTTTCAGAGAAGAAGAATTTTTAAGAATTTCTTCATATCTGTATTGTGCAAGTAGCACCCATTCACCAGAGCCATGTTTGTTGACAGATCAAACTTTTGCGAACAATTTTTGAAAAGGGTCACCCAAGGAACATTCCTGTGAAATTATTTCAAAATCTGACCAACAGTTTCAGAGGAGAAGATTTTTAAAGAATTTCTTAGAAAATTCCATTTCGTTGCCATGGCAACCAGAGTTTTTGATGGAATCAAATTTTGTGAACAATTTTTGAAGAGGACCTCCCAAGGAACATTCCTGCCAAGTTTGGTCCAAATTGGCCCAATGGTTTAGGAGGAGATGATGTTTAAAGAATTGTTGACGACGCACGACGCACAATAAACGACGGACGACGGACACCGGGTGATCCTAAAAGCTCCCCTTGAGCATGTTGTGCTCAGGTGAGCTAAAAAGGGTAGCAGAGTTACGCTTTATATGAAATGCACCTCTCCATAATGTGTTCTATCAGTGTATGATGTTGCAAGTTGATAGCTTTTATACTTTGGAAGACATGGCCCCGACAAAAATTTAATGTGAAAATTAACAAGCATTCTGATAGTATTGCATATCAATACACAGTCCCCTACCGGCCATATGTATCGCTGGCATGTTAGTGAAATTTTTAAAGTCCAAGGCCCCTAAATGCGTCAAAAAGCAGTGGAGCGGGACGAAACTCGAACTTCATGTGTAAGTCATGGTGGTTGATGTACACACCAAAAATCAGCTCTATATGTAGCAGCGTTTAGAAAAAAAAGTGCGGAGAAATGTTTTATCAGTGAAATTTTGTAAGTCCAAGGCCCATAAATGCGTCAAAAAACAGTGGAGCGGGACGAAACTCGAACTTGATGTGTAAGTCATGGTGGTTGATGTACACACCAAAAATCAGCTCTATATGTAAGGCCCATAAATCCGTGAAAAAGCAGTGGAGCGGGACGAAACGCGAACTTGACCTGTAAGTAATGGTGGTTGACTTACACAGCAAAAGTCAGGTGAATATCTACCAGCATTTAGAAAAAGAAGTCTGGAAAACTGATTTATCAGTGAAATTTTGTAAGTCCAAGGCCCGTAAATCTGTGAAAAACCAGTGGACCGGAACGAAAGTCGAACTTGATCTGTAAGTCATGGTGGTTGAGTCACACAGCAAATCTGAGATCAATACCTACCAGTGTTTAGGAAAAAAGTCTAGAAAACTGATTTATCAGTGAAATTTTGTAAGTCCAAGGCCCATAAATCCGTGAAAAAACAGTGGACCAGAACGAAAGTCGAACTTGATCTGTAAGTCATGGTGGTTGACTTACACAGCAAATCTGTGATTAATACCTACCAGCATTAAGGAAAAAAGTCTGGAAAACTGATTTATCAGTGAAATTTTGTAAGTCCAAGGCCCGTAAATCCGTGAAAAACCAGTGGACCAGAACGAAAGTTGAACGTGATCTGTACATCATGGTGGTGAGTTACACAGCAAATCTGAGATCAATACCTAAAGTCGCCTTCGGCTTCACCGGTAGGGGACTAATAAAGGGCAATAACTTAGCAAATAACGGTGGTAGAGTTATACTTTATATGCACTGCACTTCTCCAAAATATGTTCCATCAGTGTATGAAGTTTCAAGTTGATAAATTTTATACTTTGGAAGACATGGCCTCGACAAAAAATACGAGGGACACTTCTTAAGTTCGTAGAGTAAGCCTATAACTTTTAACGCGATTATGAAGTTGCACGACTTTTTACACAGAACTTGCGTAATCATTCCTCTCTCGAACGGTGTCACGGTATGCGGCGCACAAGGTCCACGTGTGCGCTGCGCTGGGTATTTTCAACACGTGGTTTTATACACTATAGTAAAATATTGCGTTCAATATGGATGGAAAAATCTCTGAACAGAGGGTATATTGTAAGATTCGAGCACAGCTCGGGTTTCCGCCAACAGAAATTCATGCTGATTTGCAAAAAGTTTATGGGAATGGTGCTTTAAAATATGCTACAGTTTGCAAGTGGGTACGTCATTTTAATGATGGTCGTGAGTCAATTGAAAATGACCCTCGGGTGGGTAGGCTGGTTTCCGTTTTGACGGAAAAGAACGTTGCTACTGTGAAAACGTTAATTGAGGAAGACGCACGTTATACAGTGCGAAAGATAGAAGAATTAAGTGGCATTCATTCGTCAAGTGTTTTGAAGATCTTACGTGAACGACTTGGGCTATGTAAGATCTGCGCGCGCTGGGTGCCCCATTTGCTCACTGACGAGCAGAAACAAAGTCGGGTTAGACTTGCATCGCAAGTTATAGAAAAATATGATAAATGTGAACCAAGTCGTTTGGAAGAGATAGTTACAGGTGATGAAACCTGGATCTATCATTTTCAACCCGATTCTAAGGCTAAAAATAAGGTTTGGGTTTCATCTGAGGGCGACAGACCTGTCATTGCGCGCCGTTGCAAAACATCAAATCGCATGTTGTATGCGATATTCTTTGATTCGAAAGGTCCAGTCCTTCAAATTCCAGTCCCGAAAGGTAGTTCTGTCACTGGAAAGTTTTACAGAGAAAGTGTTCTTACTCAACTTGTTGATTTCTATCAGAAACGCAGACCGCGCACCGGTGTCCGCGGCATCAAATTACTCCATGATAACGCACCGGCCCATAAATCCGCTACGGTACAGGAATATCTGAAAGAATCTGGGCTCGATGTCTTAGATCATCCCCCATACAGCCCTGACCTGTCCCCCTGTGACTTTTGGTTGTTCCCAAGACTAAAGGAAATGCTGGCAGGGCACCGTTTTGAATCCCGTTGTGGTATAGGCAGTGCGGTCTACCAGTGTCTGCAACATATACCTAAAGAGGACTACCGGGCGGCGTTCCGGAAATGGGTAGGTCGGTGTAAAATGTGTGTGGAGGCAGACGGGGCATATTTCGAAGGTCTTAGATAAATAAAATTTTGATATTTCAAGCAGTTTTAAAAAGACCGCCCTACTCTACGAACTTAAAAAGTGTCCCTCGTATAATCTGAAAATTAATAAAGGGCAATGACTGAAGAAATTACAAGGGCAGAGTAATGGTTCTTGTATGAAGTTTTAAGTTGATACCTTTTTATAGTTCGGAAGTTATGGCCCCAATCTTCGCAAGCCAAGGATACTAACTCCACTTTGTTCTTTAAGTACCCTTGGCCGCTCGCCTCTTTAAAAATCGAAACTCCCGCTGCGCCACCTATCGAATATCGCGAGTTGCATAACCTTTGCTTATGTTATTTCTGACCAATCAAAATGCTCGTAATAAAATTTGTTAGGCTATGCATCAAATATGGCTGTGCTCCAGTTTGTTAAGCTTGTTGATCTTGTTAAAACAAGACGAACAGACATACGATGATTCGCAATCATTTGGCTGTGGAACCTGACCTAATATTTCACATAATTGATCATGAACTATAAAAAAATCATTAAATATCGATCGTCTACTCTTTTTTGGCAAATTTTCGTCACAAACACGACAACTTTCGTTTTTGATGGGCGCCGCCATTATTGTTTTCTGTTTCGCGGAAGATTTTTTTTTCGAGTGGTTTGATTGGACACGATGGGTTTTGATCGCATCCAATGAAATGGCGCAGCGAGAGTTTCCATTTTTAAAGAGGTGAGCGGCCAAGGGTACTACCTTAGTATCCTTGGCTTGTGAAGATGTTATGGCCCAGACAATAATTCAATTTGAAAATTAAGAAAGGACAATAACTCATAAAAAGGTAGCAGAGTTATGGTTCTTGTGCATTGCACTTCTCATTAATGTGTTCTTTCAGTGTATGAAATTTCAAATTGATAGCTTTTATAGTTTAAAAGATATGGCCCGAACAATTCCAGGCAGACAGACAGACTGATGGAAGGACAATGTGATTGCAGAAACCCCCCCCCCCATTTCATTTGATGGGGGGTATAATGATATTATACAAACACTTTTCTGAAACCGGTTTGAAAAACTTTATCATTTTTTAATCTTTTTTCATAAATTGACTGTATAAAAGGTAAAGGTTATTGAATCCAAAGGGACTCCATCCAGTAATTTATTTTTGTATTTTATACATAAATATAGACTAGGGGTCGAACATGACTGAAGGGCAGATATTACCAGGTACTAATTGAGGTCCAATTACAAAGTCAATTTCGATTGAATTTTGTCATGCAATATACCAAATTACAGTTATATAAATATGTTTGTTGATGATTCTACAGATTATGGCCATTAACGATCCGTTTACAGAACACAAATCGAGATATCAAGTGAATTAGGGTCAATTTTGCAGGTCAGACACAACTGTGCAACTGAGAAACCACTCTACTTTCACGGTTAAATGCCACCTCTCAGCCATTGACAGCCGATTTTCTAGGCATCTATTAAATACATGTTAAAAACTAAGTTTTAGTCGACTCTTCCTTTCGATGTTGATCAACCAAGGAACAAAACCAATTAATTATTACCTTATCGCAGTGAATTTCCAATTATCGCCATACTTGACCAAAACGATGCTTTTGTAAAACATAATTTGATTGGTTGATACTGGACCTGGCTCCCTCCCTGACCAATGAAATCTTAAATATTTAACATACAAATGAAAGATTGTCAAAATGGTTTCAACATTGATTTAAAAGATTATAAACCTGAAAATGTTGTTGACTTCGAAGGAAACAAATTTATTGGTTGTAAGTTGTTTATTTACATAATATTCTATCGAAACATGGCCAGCAAACTGGTTGTCACTGGTTGAGAGCAGGCATTTAGCCGTGAAAGACAAGCAGTGTCCCTAGCTGTTGCACAGTTGTGTCCGACCTGCGAAATTGACCCTAATTCACTCGATATCTCGATTTGTATTTGGTGAATGGATCAATTTGTGGTCATAATCTGTATAATCATCAATGAACATATTAATTTAGCTGTGATTTGGTATATTGCATGACAAAATTGAATCAAAACTGACTTTGTAATTGGGCAACATTTCGTACCCGGTAATATCTGCTCTTCGGTCATGATCGACCCCTTGTCCATATTTTCCTATAAGATACAAAACAAGAGGGCCATGATGGCCCTGAATTCGCTCAGCTGAGCCTTTTGACCTAGCAACCTAGTCGTTGACCCGACATGGACCATTTTCAAACTTGTCCCAGATATCATCAAGACAAACTGTGGACCAAGTTTCATGGGTATGGGACTGAAAATGTTCGCTTCTTGAGGGGTTTTCAAAGATTTGACCTGGTGACCTAGTTTTTGACCTGACATGACCCATTTTACAACTCGTCCCACACATTATCAAGACAGACATTCTAACCAAGTTTCATATTATCAGACTGATATTGTGGCCTCCAGAGTGTACACAATTTTTTTTTTAAAGATTTGACCTAGTGACCTTGTTTTTGACCTGACAAAACATAATTTCAGACTCCTACAAGACATCATCAAGCCATACAATCTGACCATGTTTCATGAGTATGGGACCGAAAATGTGGCCTCCACAGTGTACACAACCATTTTCAAAGATTTGACCCGGTGACCCAGATTTTGACCTGATAATACCAGTTTTTAAACTCTTCTACCTTATCATCAAGACAAACATTCTGACCACGTTTCATAAGTATTGGACTAAAATTGTGGTTTCTACAGCATACAGAATGTTTTTCAAAGATTTGACCTCGTGACCTCCTTTTTGACCCAACCTGACCCAATTTCAGACCTGTCTGAGATATCACCATGAACAACATTCTGACAAGGTTTCATGAGTATGGGACTGAAAATGTGGCCTCTAGAGCATACACAAAGATTTTCCAAGATTTGACCTCTTGACCTAGATTTTGATCTGACATGACCCATTTTCAGATTCATCTAAGATTTCGTCAAGATCAACATTCAGATCAAGTTTCATGAGAATCAGACTGAAAATGTGGCCTCTAATGCATACACAAGGTTTTTCAAATATTTGACCAAGTGACCTAGTTTTTGACCTGATGTCACCAAATTTCTAACTCGTTCAAGTAATCATCAAGACAAACATTCTCATCAAGTTTCATGAGTATCAAAAGGAAAATGTGGCCTCTACAGCACACAAAGGTTGTTCTAAGATTTTGACCTAGTGACATACTTTTTGACCCGACGTGACCCAATTTCAGAGTTGTACAAGATATCATCACGATAAACATTCTGACCAAGTTTCATGCATATCCGACTGAAAATGTGGCCTCTAGAGCACTCACACATTGTTTCTCCTAGCTCATAAATTTTTGGGGGTCATCTGTGACTTGCTGTTTGGAATTTCGGGGGTCATGCAGAAATTTTACGCGTCAGGATCTATAACCTTTTTTTTTTGACATGTTGTTTGCCTTTGCCAGTTTGTAGATGTCGCATAATGCTGAGAGTTTTAAATGACAGAGTGGTATAAAAGGTAAAAGTAAACTAGAGGCCCTTGAGGGCCTGAAATCGCTCTACTGGCAGTGAGTTTGTTTTTTTTCTAGCATACATTATGAATTCATGATGCAAAAAGGTGAAAGACAAACACCCCCCCCTTCAAAAAAAAGGGGGCCATGATGGCCCTGGGTCGCTCACCTTAGTAGAGTGCCTTAAAGGTTTTTCTTTAATTTGACCATGTGACCTAGTTTTTGACCGCAGGTGACCCAATTTCAAACTCATATTTCATGAAGACAAACATTCTGACCAATTTTCAAGTCAATTGAGCAAAAAATGTGGCCTTCAGTGCCCTAAAGATATTTCTTTAATTTGACCTAGTGACCTAGATTATGGCCCCAGGTGACCCAAATTTGAACTGGTTTTTGACTATATCAAGAGAAACATTTTAACCAATTTTGAAATCAAATGAATAATAAATGTGGCCTCTAGAGTGCCCACTAGCTATTTCTTTAATTTGACCAAGTGAACTAGTTTATGACCCCAGATGACCCAAATTCAGACTCATGTGAGATTTTACAAAGACAAACATTCCGGCCAATTTTCAAGGCAATTAAGCAAATAATGTGGCCTCTAGAATGCCCACAAGGTATTTCTTTATTTTGACCTAGTGACCTAGTTTATGGTTTCAGGTGACCCAAATCCAAACGCATCTGGTATTTCATCAAGACAAACATTCTGGCCAAATTTCAGGTCATTTGAGCAATAAACGTGGCCTCCAGAGTGCAAACAAGGTATTTCTTTAATTTGACCCAGTGAACTAGTTTATGACCCAAGTTGACCCAAATTAATCTTATGTGAGACTTTATAAAGACAAACTTTCTAACTAATTTTCAAGACAATTGAGCAAATAATGTGGCTTCCAGAGTGCCAACAAGGTATTTCTTTAATTTGACCAAGTGACCTAGTTTATGACCGAAGATGACCCAATTTTGAACTCAATGAACTTGTTGCACTTAGATGGGCAAACAAACTTAGAAGAGAATCACTACATACCAAATATCAAAGCTCTACACCTTCCCGTTTAAGAGAAAAAGAAATTTAAAGTTTTCCTTCTTTGTTCCTATCTTCGAACTTGTGACCCCTGGGGCGGGGCCAGTTTTGACCCAGGGGCATCATATGAACAAACTTGGTAGAGGTCCACTCTGAGATGCAACATACCAAATATCAAAGCTCCACACCTTTCGGTTTCAGAAAAGAAGAATTTTAAAGTTTTCCTTCTTTGCTCCTATGTTTGAACTTGTGACCCCAGGGGCTGGGCCAGTTTTGACCCAAGCAGCATCCTTCGAACAAACTTGGTAGAAGTCCACTAGGAGATGCTACATACCAAATATCAAAGCTCTATGCCTTCCCATTTAAGAGAAAAAAAAAATTAAAGTTTTCCTTCTTTGTTCCTATGTTTGAACTTGTGACCCCTGGGGCAGGGCCAATTTTGACCCCAAGGGTATCATATGAACAAACTTAGTAGAGGTCTACTAGGCGATGCTACATACCAAATATCAAAGCTCTACGCCTCCCAGTTTCAGAGAAGATGATTCTTAAAGTTTTCCTTCTCTGTTCCTATGTTCGAACTTGTGACCCCCGGGGCAGGGCCAACTTTTGCCCCAAGGGCATCATATGCACAAACTTGGTAGAGATCCACTAGAAGATACTACATACCAAATATCAAAGCTCCATGCCTTCCTGTTTCAGAGAAGATGATTTTTAAATTTTTCCTTCTTTGTTCCTATGTTGGAAATTGTGACACCCGGGGCGGGGACAGTTTTGATCCCAGGGGCATCATATGAACAAACCTGGTAGAGGTCCACTAGGCGATGCTACATACCAAATATCAAAGCTCTACGCCTTCCAGTTTCAGAGAAGATGATTTTTTAAGTTTCCCCTCTTTGTTCCTATGTTCAAACTTGTGACCCCCGGGGCAGGGCCAGTTTTGACCCCAAGGGCATCATATGAACAAATTTGGTAGAGGTCCACTAGGAGATGCTTCATGCCAAATATCAAAGCTCTATGCCTTCTAGTTTTAGAGAAGATGATTCTTAAAGTTTTTCTTCTTTGTTCCTATGTTGGAAATTGTGACCGCCGGGGCATGGCCAGTTTTGACCCCAGGGACATCATATGAACAAACTTGGTAGAGGTCCACTAGAAGATGCTACATGCCAAATATCAAAGCTCTATGCCTTCAAGTTTCAGAGAAGAAGATTTTTAAAGTTTTCCTTCTTTGTTACTATGCTCAAACTTGTGACCCCCGGGGCGGGGCCAGTTTTGACCCCAGGGCCATCATATGAACAAACTTGGTAGAGGTCCACTAGGCAATGCTACATACCAAATATCAAAGCTCTACACCTTCCAGTTTCAGAGAAGATGATTTTTAAAGTTTCCCCTCTTTGTTCCTATGTTCAAACTTGTGACCCCCGGGGCGGGGCCAGTTTTGACCCCATGGGCATCTTATGAACAAACTTGGTAGAGGTCCACGAGGAAATGCTTCATGCCAAATATCAAAGCTCTATGCCTTCTAGTTTTACAGAAGAAGATTTTTAAAGTTTTCCTTCTTTATGACTATGCTCAAACTTGTGACCCCCGGGGCGGGGCCAGTTTTGACCCCAGGGACATCATATGAACAAACTTGGTAGAGGTCCACTAGGAGATGCTACATGCCAAATATCAAAGCTCTATGCCTTCAAGTTTTAGAGAAGAAGATTTTTAAAGTTTTCCTTCTTTATGACTATGCTCAAACTTGTGACCCCCGGGGCGGGGCCAGTTTTGACCCCAGGGACATCAAATGAACAAACTTGGTAGAGGTCCACTAGGAGATGCTACATACCAAATATCAAAGCTCTGCGCCCTCTAGTTTCAGAGAAGAAGATTTTCAAAGATTTTGCTTTTTTTTCCTTTTTGTTGCCATGGCAACCAGAGTTGTGGGTGGAATTCAATTCTTTGAACAATTTTGGTAGAGCTTCACCCAAGGAACATCCCTGCTAAGTTTCATCAAGATTAGCCCAGTGGTTTAGGAGAAGAAGATGTTTGAAGAAATTGTTGACGGACGACAGACGACGGACGACGGACGCCGGACATATGGCGATCACAATAGCTCACCTTTAGCACGTTGTGCTAAGGTGAGCTAAAAAAGGAAGTATTGTTGCAACAGCGCTTGAACCCACTAAGAAAGCACAAGTAAGCATGTTGAATTGAACAAATAGTGAAAAAAAATTGAAATACAATTTCTCAAAACCAACTGTTTGAAATCAAGCCAAATTTGATAGGGTTTCAGTACTCATTGTATTAAACAATCCCTGCAAATTTCAAAGAAATGTGACAAATAATGTGGACTGTGTTGAGTATACAATACTAAGTCTTCAAATGGCTGCTTTTCCCATACTGATTCTCAAATTTTTGTCAAAATCAATAGAGTTCAAGCTTTTGATGATACAAAGCAACTGTGCAAGTTTCATGAAAATCCAATTAGAAATGCTGAATTTACTGTGTTAACAAGAAATGAAAATTTTGAACTTTAAATGGCTATTTTTCCCATACTGATTGTCTGATTTTTTTCAAAATCAATAGGGTTCAAGCTATTGATGAGACAAACAAACTGTGCAAGTTTCACAAAAATCTGACCACAAACGTAGACAAAAACACATAAACAGGAAAAGGAAATGTTGAACATTAAATGGCTACTTTTCCTACACTGGTTGTCAGATTTTTTTCAAAATCGATAGGTTTCCAGCTTTTGAGGAGATAAACAATCTGTGCAAGTTTCATGAAATTCGAACCATAACTGCAGACTTCATCGCGTAAACAAGAAATTGAAATGTTGAACTTTAATGGCTGCTTTTCCTCTGCGAAAATTTGTTCTAGAAATCAGTACAGTTCTAGTATACTTCAGAATGCACCAGAACAGTTCTAGAACTGTCCCATTGTGAAGTTCTAGAACTGTTCCAGAAATTTTTATTTCACAAATCTGGTACATTTGTAGAACATTTCTGTTTTCTTCAAGTGTTCTGAATCTGTTCCAGAACACATTTAGAACATGTCTAGGACATAGGAAGTTCTAGAAATGTTCTACAAGAGTTCTAAATCTAGAACATTTTCAGAACAAATCAAGGTCTTAGCATGTTCTGTATATGTCCCACAATAGTTCTAAAAGAAGATCTAGAACATTTTTAGAACAAATCAAGGTCTTAGTATGTTCTGTACATGTCCCACAATAGTTCTAAAAGAAGATCTAGAACATTTTCAGAACAAATCAAGGTCTTAGTATGTTCTGTATATGTCCCACAAGAGTTCTAAAAGAAAATCTAGAACATTTTCAGAACAAATCAAGTCATAGCATGTTCTGTAGATGTCCCACAAATGTTCAAAAAGAAAATCAAGAGCATTTTCAGAACCAATCAGGGTCATAGCATGTTCTATATATGGCGTTAAACTCCAATACAAACAAACAAACGAAAGTAGTCAGGTGACATGGATCTTATAGGAGAAAAAAAAAAAAAATGGACCATTCCTCCATACCATAGATTTGTATAAAAATATTAAGTATGACTTCAATTGACACTGCCTCTACAAAGTATTATATGTTTGAAAATATTGACAAAATGCAGTAATACTAGTGTTTGACACCCCAGGTATCATCTCCAGGTGTCTCAGCATGCTTCAATAAAATCTTCAGCCGTACTTGATCTCAGTTTACATGTGATTTAATTGTTTCCTGACTGGAAGAGGATTTATTCATTGATAAGGTGTAAGGCTTTTATGTCACTGGAAAATTTTGTTGTTTTAATAATAGTTCAAAAAAACATTATGGCATGGTAGGCTTTTAATAATAGTTAAAAAAAACATTATGGCATGGTAAGCTGTGAGGGCAGTTTATGATCCTGTACAAGATTTAGTAGCACAAGCCCTGTTACCGTCTTCTTGCAAAAATATTTTTCTGTCCACATTTCCTGTGGATTTCCATGTACAACTAGAACTGTCACAAAGTGAACAAAAATACTCCTCCCCCTCCCCCCCCCCACTGGCATCTTGTCACTGGAGCACTACAATCAGAGAAAACAGTTTGCCTGTGACCTTGACCTTTGACCCAAAAACATTAGGGCACCTCCTTGGGTCATACGGAACACATATAAAGTTTCAGGGTCATAGGTCAAACGGTTTTCGAGTTAGAGTACGGAAATGAAAACAACACGGACAGATTGACAGATGGACTGACATGGTGAAACCAGTATACCCCCCTCAACTACGTAGATAGGAGGTGTAATAAAACGGAAATCCATGTAAATCCAATTTTTTACATGAAAATCAATTTTTGTTTATGGAAATTCATGAGGTATTGGCTTTTTTTCCATTGGAAAGCTGGAAATCTTACATGTATTTTTAACATACAATTCAGACTTAGCAAATTTTGAAATGGAAAGCATATGCATAAAACACAAATTCTGTTTTAGAAAGGATTTAAAACATATTGTGGGTAGGCCTTAAGGTGACATGTTTCCAAAGGCCTTCTTGCTCCACATTGTTAAAAGTTTGAACTCTGGGTTATGTGGTAAAAGGTTAATTAAAGGCATTTGCAGACCACAAATAAAGTGTGGCTCAAATGAAAAAAAAAATGTGATAGCATAAATTTGCCTTTTGTTAAAATGTTTCTTTACCCTATATATTTTTACTAGACAAAATTTTAGACTTTTCCATATTGACAGCATTTGCCAATGACAAAGAAAATTTGGCCCAGATAACAAGATTTATAACACAAAACAGTGTGGGAAACAGACAAATAAATCTATTTGTTGCAAGCAATTTTCCATATCCCACAATATTTTTTGAAGCCTTTTTTCAATGAGTAATTTCACAGGCATGTTTCTGACCTGATAAAGAGGAAATATTTATGACTTTTATGGGGGAACCAGCACTCGATCACCTTTGGAATGAGTCCACTCAGAATGAAACCGAAAGTACATGTACATGTGTCGCTACCGTTAAATGGCATTATCTCCCGCTAGATGGCATTCTACAAATACACAAATATTCGAAGAATATGACATGTGCAGACAACGCGTTGAATGGAGCAAATTTACATAAAACTTCATTACAACTACTGCATATTAAAAGAAACACGTACGTGTATTTTAAATGTGTTAGCTTTCTTACCGTTCTAACTCACATGCAGGTTGACAAAATCATAAATTCGCTCCGTTCTGACATGACAGGGTGGAGAATACGGAGGAATCGGTTAATGTTTAGCTTCAATCGAAAAATCGGATCATCCGTTATTCAAATTAGATCGGTTAGATGTAGTTACGGAATCGGCCGAACTGTGACGAGCGTTTTTAGTTTCAGTTTCCTCTTTGACATCAATTTCTTCTTGTTCATTTTCATTAGCTAGTTTTGAAAGGCGCCATAAGACCCAGATGATGACATCATACCAAAAAAAGTATGGACGACATTTGAAGGTCAGGTAAGAATCGTTTGAGTTACTTCTTTTTATTTGTGCGTGTATGCTACAAGATCACGACAACAGAGCATTCCCAAAAGAGCAAACTTTCTGATTGCGACCATAGATTGACAATTTATTGAGAAAGTTTCTAGATCTAGAGTCACGTAGTCTTTTTTTTTTTCATTATCGTCGTCGACCGTTATTATGTTGCTTGTTCGTCCCACAATCAGTTTGTCCCACATTTTTTTTTATATTGCTTGTTACTCAAGTTTGGCGATTTTTATCCCCCGCTGATTTTCGAAAGTGGGTATAGTTTTCTTGATGTCCGTATCTCTGTTGCTTATGGCAGTCCGCAAATAAACTTGTGTGTGTATGTTTTATTTAATGCAGTGTCATGGAAAAAGGGGAATTGATCTAGATATTTCCTTAATGGAGCAATATTTCTTTAACTACTCAACAAAATTTTATGAAACTTCATACTTACATTTTTTATCATGAACCACAGACAATCATTATTTGTTTTTATTTTATGAAATTCCATGTTGTGGAAAAAGGGGGCTTAATATATAATTTCATTATGAACCCACTTCTCTTAGTCAGTACATCCGGACATATATCTTCAAAAATCCTTGATGAAAGTTCATATGTGTGTTCCGTATGATAGTCTGCCAATTTCGCTTTTTGATTTTTCTGACTTAATGCTGTGTCATGGAGAAAGAGGGCTTGGTGTATATTTCCATAATGGACCAATATCTCTTTCACCACTTAACAAAATTTTATGAAACTTCATATTTATATTTTTTATCATAAACCACAGACAATCTTTTTTTTTTTTTTATGAATTCCATGTCATGGAAAGCGGGGGGGGAAGGCTAAATGCATAATTTCATTACTGACCAATTAACAAAATGGCCACATGTAACGCTTAACACAAGACCTCATGTATTCTTTATCAAAACAGGTATTTTTTGGTGAGGGATATTATTTCAATGAAATACCTTTTTTTTTTCATCTTTTTACAGGTCGAAAATGAAAATATGAGATATGATTATGTTCAGTTTTGTTGATGAGGGCTTGCACTCTGTATAGTCATCTAGCTTATTTCAAACTGAAGACTTCAAATCTGGGATGGTGTCACAGATAAGATGTTGACTGAAATTCAAACTTGGACTTCTATCAAAGAATCAGGTATGGTAAATATTTTTCCTATTTCACAGGTTATGGACATAGAATCTAGATCTATTTGATCATAATACAGATCTACTGCATTCCAGTTTCTTTTGAATTTCAAATTAGACCAACAATGCTTTAAAGAAAAAATTAGACTCAGTTTGAGACATTTCATAGAACTGTTCAGTTTTTCCCCACATTAAGTTACCAGATAAGATGAATTATCAAATATATAGTTATCAGGGAATGAAAATGCTTAGTTGCTTGTTACCTTGGCTGTTTTCCAGGGTTCATACAGACTTGTCAACAAACAGTTCCAGGACTTCAAGTAATTTTTCAAGGACGTTACAATGCGTATTTTATAGTAATGTGATAATGGTGCATAATATATTAAATGTATGTGTATAACTAAATACATGTACTAGTAATTGTAGCCCTCTTTAAGGGGTGAATAATTTTACAACATTGTTGTGACCAGTATATGTAGTCATTGGTTTTGACTCAGTTTTATGTAGGTTTAGGCACATTAAGATTTGTCAATCTGATATCACTGCTAGTTGAACTCTGTGGCTCATCCTTTGAAATTTCAGTATAAAGCTGGAAAACACCTCTCCAATAAAGTTCTATGCATTATATGGCATTGTTTTATGAGAGAAAAGAAATTAATTAGATTTTCAGCTTCATTCTGTTGACCAATATAGTGTTTGATGTATAGTATACAGAACTAGAATAACTATCACTAAAGGTGATAAATACCCCCGCCCCTATATTTCATGTCACAGGGGCAATAACTCTGCAATGTCAATTTAGGGGCAATAACTCCGTAATCATTAGGCCAACACTCATGAAATTTGTGCTTTGCACATCTACTGCTCCTGGTGAATATCATGACAAATATCAAGTGAATAAGACTTAAACTGAAGCAATAGTTCTCTGGACAAGAAGTTTTGAGTAAATTCAGGGGTAATTAATTTGGCAAACATTTGAGAAAAATGCATCTTGAACCTCTACTGCTCCTGGTGAATATTTATGCAAAGTATCAATTTAATTGGACACAAAACTAAATGAGTGTAAAAAAGTGTAGACCATGATCTGACAATATGTCTGAGACACAGCGGCTGGTCTGGATCCACACTTGTTGCAAATGTCCAAAGGTGCCTTTTCGCATAATGTTGGCCAACTATACATATGACAGAAAAGACCTCCTTAAAGTGAATCAGACAGAAACTGTAGGAGGAGTTGTCCGGACAAGCATTTTTAAGTCAAATCAGGGGCAATAACTCAGTAATTCTTGATGGAATTTTCACAAAATTTGTGTCTTGCACATCTACAACTCCAAATGGACACTTCTGCCAAGTATAAAGCGAATCGGACTGAAATTGTAGGAGGAGTTGTCCGGACAAGCATTTTAAATGTGAATCAGGGGCAATAACTCATTAATTCTTCATAGAATTTTCACGAAAGTTGCGTCTTGCATATCTACAACTCCTGATGAACACTTATGCCAAGTTTAAAGTGAATCAGACAGAAACTGTAGGAGGAGTTGTCCGGACAAGCATTTTTAAGTCAAATCAGGGGCAATAACTCAGTAATTCTTGATGGAATTTTTACAAAATGTGTGTCTTGCACATCTACAGCTCCTAATAAACACTTCTGCCACGTTTAAAGTGAATCAGACAGAAACTGTAGGAGGAGTTGTCCGGACAAGCATTTTTAAGTCAAATCAGGGGCAATAACTCAGTAATTCTTGATGGAATTTTTACAAAATGTGTGTCTTGCACATCTACAGCTCCTAATGAACACTTCTGCCAAGTAGCAAGGGAATTGGATTGAAACTGTAGGAGGAGTTGTCCGGACAAGATTTTGCGGACAGACCGACCGCCCGACCGACCGCATGACCTACCGACCGACAGGCTGATTCCAGTACACCCCCCACAAACTTCGTTTGCGGGGGTATAATGATTCCGTAAGAAATTGCCATTTTTGGACATTCATATACTTCTGATTTTCATGGAGTTTTGGGATCTATAGTGGTGGGGCATTTGCTGGTATCACGCCTAAGATTCACTATTATTGGTACCTTTGAAAAATGTAGTAGTCTTAGGTACAGAAGAAATATTATTTTCATCACAACCAAGCAGTTTTAATTTGAATGTTATTGGCCCAGGCCTTGGCGTGCAATTTGACAGCCGGTTCTCCCATATGTTTGAAATGTCAAATAATTCATCGATACAAGGTGCTATTGTCTTATCAGTTTTAAGAGGCTAAAGCCAATCTTTATACATCTCTTTCTTCTCCCTATTGGAATTAAACCTACATTTTCCTCAATGACACATGATGTTACCAAATTGAATCTACAATCTGGAACCATTGCCTTTTACATGTGGTCCTATGAATTTTGCAGAAGGCACTGGACAAGAGAAGAAACTACCGGTTTCTTTACTGGGTAATTCCTGTATTCTATTTTATAAAGGATGCCAGATGACCGTAAATTATGATTCTTATTTAGCATCTTTATAAATGGTTAGTTTTTTGTTATAACCGATTTCAAGGATTTTTCTTCTATTTTCGAAACTATTTACACATTTTTCCAGTGTAATCTAAGGAAAATTCTGACTTTGTCATTTTGCAGATTTTCCAGGACTACAAGTCAAATTCTAGAACTTTACCAGTACATCTGCAAACCTGTGCGGACCCTGTTTTCAAAGAAAATGGTGAGTTATGGTTGTTAATGTAAAGTATTGACATTTTCTCAGTTGTCTATTTTGATAAAGTCAAAAGTGAAAAAAAAAAAATCGTACTTTGGCTTGATGGGAAATTTTAGAAGGGGAAACCATTACCAGAAAGGCAAATAAAAATCATTCAAAATGTCTTGAATCAGTAATGCCCCTTTTTAAAAAAAGTTGGGAAAAAAGCCATGGCAAAGGGGAGTTTAATGCATCTCCTTGGTGCATTATACAAATCCAGCCATCACATAATCATGGATCCATAATAGCCTCTTCTTTCAAACAGCGACAGAATAGTAAGGTAGACTGGTCCTGAGACATACAGAAATTGACCATTAACGAAAAGTTTTGGCCCAGGTCAGCGGATCTGGGTTGATACTTTTCACAGATGCATTAAGCCACCTTTTCACAGAGCATAGCTCATGCATTTCATATGATACCTAGCTCTACTAGCCAAAGGATAGACAAGCTTATGTCATATCCTGGTTCCCAATGACTGCATCTGTTGTTGGATTTTCATGAAACTTGCACTGTTTCAATCAAAAGCTTAAACCGTAGTGATTATGAAAGACATCTGACATTTAGTAAGGAAAAAGTAGCCTTTTATAATTGAAAATTTGCATTTCTTGCTTACTCAATACAGTCTGCATTTGTGGCTGGATTTATTGAAACTTGCTGAGTTTCTTTACATCATCAACAGCTTGAACCATATTATATATTGTAAGAAATCAGACAATTAGGAAAAAGTTGCCATTCAAAGTTGAAAACATAACCTTCCCCAAATTGTAGCCAGGTTGCAATTTTTCATTCTAAATCCTTCATTTCCGTTTTGCCATTTAAATTACATGTTAATACATATAGTCTGTATACTCTACCAGTCAATTTGCTATCCAGCCTGTGCCATGTGACTGAGTAGCGTACAATTCAGTTTAGAGTGAGATGTCAAACTGAACACTGCTTACTGATAAAATAATCTTGTCAAAATTCTCTTTGTTCTTTTCGGAAATCTTTTGCCCCGTTGGAAATTGCTTTGTCATATGCTGGAATTAAGGAATATTTCAATTTACTATGCTTTTATCACCATTTTAATTGGTTTCTGCGATTAATGAAATGGCAGCGTCCGAGCTTTCCTTTTTGCTAATGTTTGATCTAACATCTTTGTTCACATGTTTAACTTTGTGCATGTTCCTAATTGCAGCAATTAACAGCACTTGGTATGTGTGAGCCTGTGATGAGCTGGTGAGACTGTCATGCCTTCATTTTTGTAAATTGGTAAGTCTACACTAGAAGCAGTTTGAACTATACAGTGCTGTACTGTATTGTATTTCAGTGCCTGCCATGCATACTTGCAATTTCACAGGATGACAACCCATTGTTCCTACTTGGGTATAGGCGGAGAACATGACTGCTGTCAGTTTGTTTTAATATTGACCTATTTGTATTGATTTTGCTCCATAACGTCATCTGCATAAAGAGTTGAATATTCAAGTACATGTATTTATGTTCTTGTGCAATATGTTTTCCAGATGCAAGGATGATATGGTTATGGATGATATGTTGTTTAGAACCCCGATGTTTAATATTTATACTATATTAAATGTGAACTAGCTACCTTGTCACTGGTGACTTCTCATCCACAAGTGTGACTTACCTTAGAAGAAGTGAAACCCAAGAGACCTCACTAAACTAGTGATAAACTATGATTATTTAAGGAAAAAACCCATGTAGTTGTACCAGTTATGAAGCAATCCCATGTTTTTAGCTCACCTGAGCACTTCTCAAGGTGAGCTTTTGTGATCATGCTGTGTCCGTCCTGCAGTGTGTGTCGTCTGTCGTACAGGCATCAACAATTACATGTACCTTGTGTGCACTCTAGAGGCCACATTTTCATTCAAATACTCATGAAACTTAGTCTGAATGGTTCTCTTGATGAAATCTTGGACAGGTTTGAAATTGGGTCATGCCTGGTCAAAAAGTAGGACACCGTAACAAATTTGAGATTAACCCTGTGTGCACTCTAGAGGCCACACTTTTAGTCCAATACTTATAAAACTTGGTCAGATTATTTGTCTGGATGATGTCTCAGACAAGTTTGAAACTGGGTCATCTTGGGTAAAAAAGTAGGTCACTGGGACAAATCTTAGAAAAACATTGCACACTACAGGCCATATTTCAGCCAGAAAGTCATGAAACTTGGAAAGTTTGTCTGGATAAAATCTCTGACAAGTTTGAAATTGGCTCGCTTCCAGTTAAAAAGTAGGTCACAGGGCCAAGTCTTAGAAAAACCTTGTACGCAGTCTAGAGGCCACATTTTTAACCTGACCAGTATGTTTCTCTGGATAAAATCTCAGACAAGTTTGACATTGGGTCATATCGGGTCAAAAAGTAGGTCACTGGGCCAAATCTTATAAAAAACCTTGTGTGCAGTGTAGAGGCCACATCTTCTGCCTCATACTCATGAAACTTAGAATGTTTGTCTGGATAAAATCTTAAACAAGTTTGACATCTGGTCATGTTGGGTAGAAAACTAGGTCACAGGGCCAAATCTTAAAAAAAACCTTATGTGCTCTTTAGAGACCACATTTTCAGCCTGATATTCATGAAACTTGGTGAGAATGTTTGTCTTGATAAAATCTTGGACACCTGGAAAATTGGGTCACATCAAATAAAAAAGTGGGTCACGGGGTCATATCTTAGAAAAACCTTGTGTGCAGTCTAAAGGCCACATTTTCAGCCTGATACTCATGAAACTTGGTCAGAATTTTTGTCTGGATTCTTGGACAAGTTTGAAATTGGGTCACATCGAGTCAAAAAGTACGTCACTGGGCCAAATCTTAGAAAAACCTCGTATGCACTCAAGAGGCCACATTTTCACCTTGATATTCATAAAATTTGGTCAGAGTGTTCGTCTGCATAAAATCTCAGCCGAGTTTGAAATTGAGTCATGTTGGGTCAAAAAGTAGGTCACAGGGCCAAATCTTAGAAAAATGCTATGTGCACTGTAGAGGCCACATTTTCAGCCTGATACCCATGATTTTGACTTGGTGAGAACAATTGTCTTGATAAATTCTCTGACAAGTTCAAGATTGGGTAACATCCGTTCAAAAAGGTGGTCACTTGGCCAAATCTTAGAAAAACCTTGTGTGCACTGCAGAGGCCACATTTTGCGCCAGATTCTAAATTTAAAAATAGGTCAAATCAGTCAAAAAGTAGATCACTTACACTCATGCATTTTATATCATCATGACCAGGATCTTTTCAGCCTTATCAATCCTAGATGACCTTACTCAGGTGAGTGCTTTAGGGCCAATGGCCCTCTTGTTACAATCTTGTAAAGGGCTTTTGAATACAGTAGGGGAAAAAAGAAAACAATCCTCACATTTTTGTTTTCGCTCATGTTTACAGCTCCTTCAAAGGCAAATTCCATCATTTGCATGACATCTAATATGCTGTCTGCAACTTGTTTCAGTATGGATGAGTATAAGATTATTTAATTGGTAAAGAGATGACAGTCCATTTTTCTTCTTTTCTTTCTAGCATGTCACTGACAGCCGCTACAAGTGAAAAACATCGACCTACGATCTCTGAGAAATGCACCTGGATTTCATGCTGAACCTCCAGCTCCCACACTCAGCCCTAGCCTCAACGACTGTTGGTGACATTAACAGACCTTGTCTATTGTTGCAGAAAGACTTAAAGTTGGTGTCATTAACTAAATGACATTTTAACCCAATTTTGAACAGACTTGAATACACTGTGCTTTATATCCTTCCATGTATGCTTGTAAGTGGTTTATCTTTTTAATTAAATTTTTTCAAAAAGAATAACTTAGAAAAATTCTCCTCTGTATGATTTTTATCTCAAAACTGTCACCAACAATGGTGGTTTATGATGGTCACTGTCCTAAGTTCATTCCCTGAAGAAAAAATGCTGGACAAACATCTAAGAACTATTCTGGAACTGTCTTACACATTTCTAGACCAGTTTTAGAATTGTACTGAAACTGTTCCAGAATAGATATTCTAGAACAGCTCTAGTCCAATTCCAGATTAGTACTTGAACAGTTCTATAACTGTCAAGAACAAAAGTTCTAGAACAGTTCTGTAACAAAAGTCCTAGACTATGTTAAGAACAATGCAAGAACTGTTCTATTACATGCAAGTAGAAATTTCTGGAACTGTTCTGAACATAATCTGGGACTTGTGTACCAGAACTGTTCCAGAACTATTGTTACCCAATTTTCTAGACAAGTTCTGGAACTGTTCTCAACCTAATCTTGAACTTTTGCACCAGAACTGTTCTAGTACTATTGTTCTGATAATTGTCTCATTTAACGTTGCAGAACAATTCTTGAAATGTTCTAGAACTGATCCGGGGTTGTTCTAGTGCTGTTCTGGAACACTTGTTCCAGAACAAAGTTAGAATTATTCTAGAACTGTTCTAGATTATTTCGCAGAGGTTCCTACACTGATTATCAGATTTTTTTCAAAATCCATAGGGTTCAAGGTATTGATGAGATAAAGTTGTGCAAGTTTCATGAAAATCCGACCACAATTGCAGACTTTATCGCGCAAACAAGAAATTGAAATTTTGAACTTTAGATGGCTGCTTTTCCTACACTGATTGTCAGATTTTTTTCAAAATCAATAGGGTTGAAGCTATTGATCAGATAAACAAACTGTTCAAGTTTCACGAAAATCCAACCACAAATGCGGACTTTATTGTGTAAACAAGAAAAAGACTGACGGATGGATGGACAGATGGACAGACGGACGGACGACAGAAGCCACACCATGACATAAGTTCTGCTGGCTTACAGCCAGTAGAGCTAAAAACATTGATCCTGTAGAAATTGTCGTCGTAACCATTACCAAGCAGGGTCTAAAATGCAGACAAAAAGTTTAACTACGGACTCCATACAGTAATACAGACGAGACAACGATGTCACATGGAATAATGTTGTGTTTTAGACCGATTCAGTGTAAACCGGAAACAAGTAATTCAGTGTTAGAAAGCGGGTTGATACGATTCTGCAGTTAAACTTGATTTTATAAGATATATTTATTGAATCAATCATTTATGTTCCTTTTTTTTTCTGATTTATGTTACATCAAGAAAGACGCAGTGTAGTAATTTTGTTGCGTCAGGCTTTCATTTTGCGCGTCAAAAACGGAAAAATGCAGACTTTCTGAAACGCTGCACACAAGGTTTTTCTAAGATATGACCTGGTAACCTAGTTTTTGAAATGAGATGACCCAGTTTCAAACTCTGCAAGATATCATCAAGACAAACATTCTGACTAGGTTTCATTAGTATGGGACTGAAAATGTGGCCTCTGGAGAGTACAAAGTGATTTTCTAAGATTTGATCTGGTGACCTAGATTTTGACCCAACATGACCCATTTTCATTTTTGCCCCAGATATCATCAAGACAAACATCCTGACCAAGTTTCATGAGTATGGGACAGAAAATGTGGCCTCTAAAGCGCACACAAAGTTTTTCTAAGATTTGACCTAATGACCTAGTTTTTGACCCCACGACATAATTTCACACTTGTCCGAGATTTTATCAAGACAAACATTCTGGCCAAGTTTCGTAAGGACTGGACTGACAATGTGGCCTATAGAGCGCACACAAGCTGAAAGTTGACGACGGACGACAAACGACAGCACAATCACAAAAGCTCCTCAGAGCACAACTCAGGTGAGGTAAAAAAATTACTAGATGGAGTCCCTGTGACTGAAACCCGGTATCTACTATTCGTTGCTATGTGAGACAATCTAATTAGTCTTTCCTTTTCGTCAGAAAAAAAAAAGTCAAGGTCCAACATTATAAAGTTTTTCCATCGCCTATGAAGGACGAGTAAGGATCAAAGCAGGGCAAGTGCTTTTTTGAAGTCATTTGTCATGCAGGACTTATGCCTTTTCTGTAAATTTTTGGACCCTGAAATTAAATAATTAAGAGAAAAAAGTTATAGTGAGGACATGAAAACAGACAGACAGTCTAAAAAAATAAGACAAATCTATACACCTCCCCCCATTTTTTCAGGGGCACAAAAATGCATCTTACCAATTGATGTATCTTCAAACCGAAGGCTCTCTTTTTTGCATGTTCCACATAGACAAATATCGGACTTGCTTGCGAACTTATCCATGACATATCCTTTGGGAAAAGAAAGTCTACTAAAATGATGCTCGGCAAGTGTAACCATAACCTGTGTTTCTCCTTTCACATATTCCTTGTCTTCTATTTTCTGTAATTCTTCATGACAATCTGTAAATAACAAGCAAATTCAACTAATTAATCTTGTATGGTGTTTGACCCTGTTTTGAACAGTAATATTGCAGCAGAAAGTACACCTATCCAAGCTTTTCTGGAGTTTCTTTGAATCTATCCATGCTTTGAGTTTCTTTGAACAGAGCTTTGCACAATTTCCTTCCCAAATTTTACTGGTTGCTTTCCCACATAACAGTCAAAACAAAGATCAACTTTGCGAGAAATGAAAAGCCTCTCATCAAAATTAAAAAAAACAAGAGGGCCATGATGGCCCTGTATTGCTCCACTGGCCTATAAATATAAACCATAAAGAGAAGTCTTCACTATATAAGCCCTAATAAAACTTTGACCCCCAGGGCTACAGTCAGACTAAATGGGGAATATGTGTATTAGAAGAATAACATGCCAAATTTGGAAGTTCTTGGCCTTATGGCTAGTAACAAGACGGTTTCTGAAGTTTTCACTCCAGAAACCCATGTAAAACTTGAGACCCCTGGTGCAGGGCCAAACTTGATCCTAGGGCTGTAACTTGGGCCCTCTTCGTAGTTGTTCACTAGATAATGCTATAATTATGCAAAATTTGGTAGCCCTAAGCCTTATGGCTATGTACACCAAGATTTAAAAGTTTTCTCTATATAAGCCCATGTAAATCTTGTGAACCTCCCCAGCTTGAGGCCAAATTGACCCCAGAACTGTAATTTGGGCACTTTTGGTAGACCCCCACGATATCTGTAAAAATTCTGACAGCAACTCTAAATTTAAGAAACAGTTGCGGTTGACTGTGTTCCGAGTGCCTTAAGGTAACAATAGGTGCCAAAGTAAACAACGCTTGTGTTAAAATGTTTTAACTTTAAATCACATCATTTAAAAATGCGGAAATTATTGTGAAGATGACAATCTGTTATTGTGCGATCGGTCCAGCGTGTAAGTCGCTGGCAAAGAAATTAATTTGAAAATTAGGTTAAAAGTTGCCAGGTCACTCTATCCTTTGCTTACTTCTTGCTTGACTTTGAAATCATTTTTCTGCCTGCAACTTACATTTGGACCGATCACACAGGTTGTCATACTCGGAATATTTTTTACCATACATCCAAGTGTTATGATTTAAATTCAAATGCATTTTAACTCCTGCATTTCTAAAAATTTCTTTTGGTCGTGGTCAGGCCTCTATACTGACATTTTCTCATTTTCCTACGATGTTTTCAAAACCTTTTTACTCTGGCACTTTTAAACCGGGGATTGTTGGTACCTAAAAGGGCTACAAAAACGCATGTAATTCTTATGATCAAAGAACCAAGAATTACCTATCTCAAAGGTTGTCTCAACTGGAGTACCTCACTGAATGTATACAGTAGCAGAAGATTGCAATTTAACATGCAGTCACATAGTCTGTAGACGTGACTTAAGGAATGAAGTTGCACTCGCCGTCTTCACTGTTTACCAACCTATACTATTCGGCTTTTGAAAACATCGAGGGAAAAGGAGAAAAATGCAGGTAGCAAACAATTTCTATATTTCCAACAAATTTTTTTTTTTCCCCTAAATGACAAATCGCATATTATTGACAAACTTAGAAGTCTGTCCTGTGGTAAATAATCGATGCTTAGATTGCAAAGCTTAACAGTGCAGACCAAGATCGGACAACATGCTGTCCGATTTTAGATCCTCTCTGACATGTCAAAAAAATATTGCAAAGTTCATAATCTTCATCTTCTTTACAGACAACATCTTTCAGCTCCATTTATTCGATGCTGTACGGGTTAAGGGTGAAAGCTTATCTACACCCCGACCACCAAATGTGGCAAGAAATACAGAGGGAGGTTGTCCTGATATCATTAACCCTTTACCAAATAATCCCAAGTTTTAAGGGTCCCGAGATAGTAGGCTTTGGAAACCTGTGTGGGAGATGAAAATGTGCTGGTTATAAGCAGATTTTCCTTCTCCAACACTGTTTTCTGCCACTAGAAAGACAAATTTCGTTGTTTGAATTACTCATACATTTACCCTTTACCAAATAATCCCAAGTTTTAAGGGCCCCGAGATAGTAGGCTTTGGAAACCTGTGTGGGAGAAGAAAATGTGCAGGTAATATGCAGTTTCTCCTACTCCAACATTGTTTTCTGCCACTTGAAAGACAAATTTCATTGTTTGAATTACTCCTACATTTGGTCTGTCATCTGCAAATGTTATTAGATTTTGTCATCTAGTTAAGAGTTAACAGTACACTCGTCATTTGTTTACGGAACCCTTATAACCCTATGTTCTTTAGAAAATGACTAAATATTCTCTCGTAGACAAGACAAAAGACAATAAGGTCACGATCATAGAAATATATGTCAGTCTTTAGAATCGAAAACAATCATCACGTTCGCTTCTTCATTTTATAACATGTACGAGGCTTTTATTAAAGATACAGCCTTACAGCTAGACCGTAAAGAACGCACTTAAAGCTTGATAGTGTGTAGAATGGCTCAGAATTTAGTCAGCTGTGTAAACATAGATAAATTACCAATTCATATGATGTAGGGATAGATAAAACTCAAGGGGTTTGCCCTCATTTAAAACCGGATACGATAGCAGTGATCTCTTTGGAGGCCTTCAGAAAATGAAATGCATTTTCAATCTCACGTAATCTCTGCAACCATACAAACGTCAGGGCAGCATTTGACATGAAGAAACAAGAATATATTATAGTTTCATAAAGTTAAGATGATATGGGTTAAAAACTGGCTGAGAACGAGTATAGATGTATCTTAAAAAAAAAAAAAAAACTAGTAAGTAATGAGAGTTACATTGCACAAATGGATATAATTTTTTCCCACTGATAACCCCATTACCACGCAATCCCGAGTTTTCGACCCGTAGAAGCCTTCGGGAAACGTTGCGGGAAAAGGAAAAAAATGCTGGAAACATTTTCCCCCCCGTGTATTCTACCCTTTCTGAGACAAATTCATTCATTTGGACCATATTCACTTTGTCGTCTGCAAATGCTTTCAATATTGAGTTTAAAATTTGTCATCTGTTCATGGGCCAATGGTCAAATTTATCTACCAGTATCTTCCTACTTCAGAATAAGATCAGCCAAATTCGGAGAGTGTAGTCTTTATCTGGCCATTTCAATGTCTTTTGTTAATCAAACCCTTATTACCCTTCACACATTAGAAAGTTTAATGCGCTAAGCTTTAGTTCGTTACAAACTTAACACTTTAACCACTGATCTTCATAAGTCCCTTCCATGATATTTCAGAACGTGATATTCGATCTTGAATTTGCCAAGTATGTTAGCTGGCTAGAAATGCAGGGTTGTGACGCCGAATCCCAGCTCAGCAAAACACTTTTCAAGGATTGATATTGGTCATTGGGACAGGATTCATTCTTTGTAATAACTGAGTATTTTTTCTTCCTTAGCAATCAGTGTCTTGCAAAATAATTTTACAAAGTACTGGAAAACAGATGCAGATGCACTAGCTGGCAGCCTTGAGATGACTGGAATCATGTTGAGAATAGTGCTCAACACTACATTGATATTGGATAGGAACAGGCTGACAATGTGTGAAATATTCTTACCCACATCAGGCCTTACTTTGCAATATTTTGGCATTTTTTTCTATTGCCTGCAAAAAGGCTATTTTATTAATGAAAACTGTCCGTAAGTTAATGGTTTATTTACAGAGAGATTTGCTCACACTTACGTACAGATGATTTATTGCGATCCTAAAAATAATAAAAGTTGTGTTTGACATGGCATGGCGTGGATATTCCAGTGCGCTGATTACTTATTAGCTTCACTGGGCCGAAAAAAAACCCATCGTGTTTAACTCTTTATCGCACAATCCCGACTTTTAACGACCCTAAAAAGGAAGCCTTTTGAAAATATTGTGGGAAAAGGAGAAAATGCTGGTAACCAGCATTTTCTCCTTTTCCCACAATGTTTTCTACCCGTCCCATAACACATTTCAATTTTTTAAGTCACATTTAATTTGTCGTCTGCAAATGCTTTCAATCTGGACTAGTCTACAATTTTGTTGCATGGTAAAGAGTTAAAAGACTGCACTGAACACCCTCCCAAAAAAAAAGTTGCCAAATCAGTAATTTTAGTGTCAAAAATTAAGCATTAAGGATTGTCAGATTTTATGGAAAGGGTAAAGTTTGAGCGGCATTTCTTTGATGTCGACATCTAAGAAGAATTGTGCACACAACGTCTGTGTGATGTACTGTAGAAATATATGCTGGCAGGTCGTGTACACTTAACACCCTTTCTTCCCATATTTCATCAATTAGTGCATTCCAATGTAAAATTTTTACTCTTAATTTCACATAATCCCAAATTTTAAGGCCCATAGCGAAGAAGCCTTTTGAAGACATTGTGAGTAAAGGAGAAAATGATAGTAACCTGCATTTCCTCCTTGGTCAACAATGTTTTCTACCCTATCAAAGACAAATGGCATGTTTACTGCATTTAAGTTGTCGCCTGCATATGCTTTCAGTTTGGACAAGTCTACATTTTTGTACATTTGTAAGGAATCAAAGAGTATGTGAAAATATATCAATGTGTAAAAATTACAGGTTGTTTAGAAGTGATCATTACATTTTTTTTTTTTTTTAACGAGGGGTGACACTAGTATTTGAATATATCGGGGCACACACACACACAAATGATGATTTTAGTTTTTTCAGATAATCGGAATATGCAATTTTACTTCTTTTTAATTATTATTAGTTACAAGAAAGGAAAAAACCCACACTGTCATACACACACAAATAGACAGAGAGACTGCCAGGCTTAAAGATGTTTAAACACCAATGTAGAGCTGTAACGATACACTCGAGTATTCGGTGCACCGAATATTTTTTCCCCCGCGAATACGTATCGTATTCGTCTGTCCGAGAACCGAATATTGGCGAATACAAAAAAAAAAAAAAATCCGGGATGCTTACTTACTCAGTCAAGTTCAACAAAGTTTTGCACGAAGAAGAAACCTCGTGAATTTTATCTAGATGTAAACGATGATTGAAAGGGAAGCGACTTTGAGAGGTTTGTATGACGCTTTATGGCATATGGCGTGAACTACTCGAAAAGGAATTAAAACAATTGAAAATCGATTTTTGTTCTAAATTTCAATTATAAGAATTAAGAAATATAAGTTTTTATTATTTATCGTCATTGTGTACAGGTTTACCATTAATATAGCGATATGCTGTAAAGGAGTCTCTCGTATTTCCCGCAAAATGTCAGACGAGATAGTTAGTCCACCGGCAAAATTTAAGTCCCCCGTGTGGAAATATTTCGGGTTTCCACGAGTAAAGGAGGGGGACAAGGTCATAACGAAGGAAACCTCGACAGTGTGCAGACTATGCAGTCATGAAATGAAGTATATCAAGATTAATATCAATTTTAATAGGTCAAACTGACCAAATATTAAGTCGGCCCCTAGTCAAAACGGCCTCGGTCTGCCAAACTTGCGTGACAATAAGTCAAACCGGCACCATCCTTCAACGAAAAATACAACCGGCCAAGCCCAGAAATGGGCAATTTGGCCCCGTTATAGTATAATTTTTCAAATATATGTATTTATAAAGATATTTCTTTGATATTTATATATTTTTTTTCTGATACTAATTAGGAGGCCAGTTTGTATGAAGATGACAATTTGACAAATGATTGGTGTATCAATGTTGAGTGTACAGATTTAAATGATTAAGAGTGTGCTTAAAGTATGTGTGAGATGTCTCCTACAAATTTTAAAAAAAATTTATAGTATTAAACAGTAGAGCTGATTAACCCATTACCAAATGATAAAATTTTAGACTTGTTCAAATTGAAAGCATTTGCAGAAGACAAAATGAATGTTGCTAAATTGATGATTCATGGCTTTGATAGAGCAGAAAATATTGTGGGTAAAGAAGGAAATCCTTGTTACCTGCATTTTCTCCTTTTCCCACCATGTTTTCAAAAGGCCTTGGCCTCAGGGTCGTTGTAAGTTGGGACTTTGTGGTTAAGAGTTAATCAGTGATTATTTTTAAATGATAATAGCATGTAGATAAATACATAAATGAATAATTTAAAAAATAAAATGTAAATTATGTAATATTGAAAAATCATTAAATTAAAATCGAAAGTTCTATGCATCTTTTCTTTTTATTGATTAATGATTTAAAAATGAGGAAAGAATAATGATATAATTAGTTAATTACATGGATTAGAATAAAAAGTTAATATGCTTCTTTTAATTATATCTACAGGTACACTTGTAAGAACACATCTAAAATGGCCATCCATCTTCGTCGGAAACATGGGATTGAAGTTTCTGGAGCTACTCCGAAATCAGCACAAACAAGTACTTCTAATCCACCTGTGTGCTCTCCCCAGCTATCTACAAGTGGTCTACAGATGGTAGCTAAGCCAGAGCAGCCCAGTTTAAAGCAAATGTTTCAAGCCAAATTAGGTCAAGACAGCAAAAGGGCAAAAGAAATCACTAAAAAAATCAACTTACTTCTCGCAACAGACATGAGGCCTTTCACGTTGGTAGACAACAAAGCATTTAAAGACCTTTTAGAATGCCTAGAGCCTAGATATCATGTTCCATCAAGGGTCACTTTCAGTCAGAAGCATATTCCTGCCCTTTATCATGAGACATGTGATCAACTCAAACAGAAGTTAAAGCATGCCGACACACTTGCAATCACAACAGACGGATGGACATCTAGAGCTACACAGAGTTATATTACAATTACTGTACATTACATAGATGATGAATGGAATCTCCAAAGTGCTGTCCTCCAAACCCGTCCGATGTTTGAATCCCACACTGGCAATAACATTGCAGAAGTACTTAGGTGTGCTGTTGATGAATGGCAATTAAAAAGATTTCATGGTATCCAACCAGTTACTTCAGATGGAGCTGCTAATATGGGAGTTGCATGTAGAGAAGGGAATTTCAAGCCACATATAAAGTGCTTTGCACACACAATTAATCTAGCTGCACAGCAAGCCTTGAAGATTCCTGAAGTTCAGCGTCTCATTGGCAGAATAAAAAGGATTGTCAACTTTTTCCGTAAGAGAACAACAGCTGCCAATCTACTTACTCTGAAGCAGGAGCTACTGCACCTTCCAAAACACAAACTTCTCACTGAGGTTAAAACCCGATGGAACAGTGCCTATGACATGATCCAGCGCTACCTTGAACAACAGGCTGCAGTCATGGCAGTTCTTGTCTCACAGGAGGTGCGTAAAGACCCAGACCTTGACACTCTCTCTCCAGGAGATATATCATCAGCAGAGCAGCTTGTTTTGATTATGGAGCCCCTCAAAACCATCACAACAATCCTCTGTGAGGAGCATCAGCCAACGATATCCATGGTTATGCCACTCTTGAACAATTTGATGAGTAGTCTTTCACCTAGTGATGGTGACCCAAAGACCATTAAATCTGTTAAACAGGCCTTGCTCAATGATTTGAAAAAAAGGTACCAGGAACCTGAAATAAGGGACATACTGTTGCAAGCTACCATACTCGATCCAAGATTCAAAACTTTGCCCTTTCTCCAGATCGATGAACGCCTGCATGCCTATGCTAAAGTGGTACATTTGACTAATTCAATAAATAAACCCCGAATCAAAGTGGAGAAAGAGGAAAACACTCAACCCAGAAAATCTCAAGCAGAGGCTACAGAACCAGCACTACCAGCTCTGGAAATTGCTGAGCCTGTGGTTGTTTCTGATTATGAGGATGTTGGCCCACCTGCAAAAAAAGCAGCTCTAGACACTCTTCTGGGGGATGTTTATGTTTTAAAAGAGGAGCCAGCAACCAAGTCACAGCAACAGTTGATTGAACAAGAATTAGACAAATATAAACAATTGGACTCGTTAAACTTAAGCCATTCTCCTTTAGATTGGTGGAGGGAGAACCAGTACAATTTTCCTCATCTTAGTCGAGCTGCAAGACACTTGTTATGCATACCTGCCACCAGTGTCCCAAGTGAAAGGGTGTTTAGCAATGCAGCAGATGTTGTATCTGCTCAGAGGGCAGCACTGAGCCCTGAGCATGTGGATATGCTGGTGTTCTTGAAGAAAAATATTAAGTTGTGTTAAAACTTTGACAGTGATGCAGTGCCACCAGTGTTATTTGACAAATAAGCTGAAATTACCAGAAAACACTTTTTTTAATTGATAATGAAAGCAATTGAAAACACCATGAGAAACAAACAGAATTTTTGACCAATTACAAAAGACAAACATTGTGGGAAAAAGACAAAATGGTAACTAACAAGCATTTTGTCTTTTTCCCACAAAATGTTCAAGCAAAATCTCCTGGGGTCATGAAACTTTTGATTGTCTTTAAATTTCAATACTACCATTTGTCCTTTCCTTTTAAAATCAGTATTTAAAGCCAGGTAGGCTTTTTCCATTACTTTATCAATATTGATATGACTTTTTTTAATCCAAAGCGTTGAAAAAATAATTCATTTTGTGCCTGGAAAAAAAACTTATATTCATGAATAAATATTCATATTCGTGCCCTTGTATTGTGATGTGTTTTCGTATTCATGACCTACTGTATCGTTACAGCCCTACACCAATGCATATATATTTTAAGCCTTTACCGAACAATCCCGACTTTTAAATTTTGACAAGTCGTAAATTTTGTCGTCTGGTAAAGAGTGAAACAAAAATGAACATCACTCGTACTCATCGAAGAGTGTTTGTCTAAGTCAGGAAAGCACATTCAGAGTATCTTTTGTGCAGCACTGTGGTGATACAAGATCAGACGTGCGTTCAACAATTTCACATGTCAAGAGATACTTTACTTGGAATATTTCAATTAAAATGATTATTATAACAATGGTGTAAGATTATGCTTGTGAACTGCTCTCTGATTAGAAAACAAATGTATAAATATATTGCTGTGTTTATCTAGCAATAAACTCTCTTCCACAAAAAAAATCAGGACTCTACCAAATTTGCAAGCAATGAATTATGTGGCTCAAATTGTGGAATTCCTGTGTGGCGGGGTGGATAAACAGTGTGATAAAAGGAGAAAATGCTGGTTACCAACATTTTCTCCGCTTCCTACACTGTTTTCAAAACGATTGTTCTTCAAGGCACGTAAAACTCAGAATGTGTGGTAAAAGGTTTAAGTGTTGTGATTTGTATAACAAATTAAATAAAGGCCCGTATAATAATTTGTTTGGCAATGATGACTACACATCATCTGTTTTTTTTTTATTCAAAAAGTAAAATGGAGTGTAATTTTGTTTTACTCAAGTCATCTATTAAACTGAAAAAGAAAAAATTACCTGTCTGATCGCAGCAGAGACATCGCGGTCATTACGATTGCGTAACCAGACCGTCGTGGTCTGCCAGTCCGCGTTAGTCCGCGTTCACCTGTGTTCTAAAATCACAGCGTTTGGTCAATGCTAAGTCTACCGCAGAGAGCGAAATGAGAAAAAAACGTGTGGACTGTACTGTTATTACTTTCCTTTTTGTATGTGCATACTTTTGACAGTGATTGCATGCACATAAGCACAAAAAAATTGTATGCGTGGACTAGAATTTATACGTGAATTACGTTCTGCCGTACGTGATTGGGCACCCTAAAAGACCGACGGTATTCTCATAAAATCGATACACAGTCTAGTGTTTCATCCCATTTTCTTCTCGTACTTAAAGCTTTCTTATGTACTTGTGATTAAACTGGCATATACTCGCGAAGTAACACTGTCGCTAGTAAAGACAATCGTAAGTAACATTTATTGTATTTGTGCACCCACAGTGACACACTTCTAAAAAAAAATGGGTCATTTTCCTTAAAAATGCGTCAAAACGCACAAAATGGTGCGTCAAGGAAAACCCTATAGATCTAGTTTGTTATTTGATTCCATTCTCTTCCATTCCCATTACAGCATTTATTTGATCTACAACATTTTACCCTACAATGCTGATTTTCAACAACCCTGAAGAAATAACACTTTTGAAAACATTGTTCAAAAAGGAGAAAATGCTGGAAGAAAGCATTTCTCCTTTTCCCATACTGTTTTCTGACCATAAAGCCTGAAGAAAAATCCCATCATTAAAATCAACTCCAGATTGTCGTGTGGAAATAATTTTATATCAGAGCTGTCTAAAATTTATCAAACAATCCAGTTTTAATGTTCCTTAGGACGAACTCTTTTGCAAACATTGTTGCAACGGGAAAGCATACTGGTAGATCTAATTAGTAGATCTAAATGTTACTTTTATCACAAAATTTTCAATGCCTACGAGACAAATTTCATGTTTTCAGAAACTAGTTTCAATGGTCTGCAAATGAACGTTTCTAAATTTGGACAAGTCAGAATTTTGTTGTCTGGGAAAGAGTTAACATGACTTACGAGACGAGTAATGTCCCCTGACAAAATGGTATTAATTTGACGCTGAAATTTCGCACGGCCATTTAATTTGCTTAAAATCAGAAAAATACTAGTAAATATAAAGTAGAATACTATCACCTGTTTCACTAAATGCTGTACCTGGAGCCATTCATCATCAGGTTGTCTTTGAGTATGGTACCGTATCCCAAGTCTGAGAGTCTCGCATGCTCGGGGTACGGTACCGTACCCGGAGACAATTCCTATTTCATTTGGTCTTACTTTAGTCACTTTTCAAAGCATTCCCTATCAAAGGCAGAAATCATCACTTCAGCTGCATGTAATTTGTTGTCTGCAAATGCTTTGAATTGGTCCAGTCCAAAATGCAGTTGTTTGGTAATGGGTTAATCAATGAGAAAAAGGTTTAACGCAAAAATATGATCCCTTACCTGTATTCAGAATGTATTCCAGCAATTTTTCAGTGACCTTCCTCAACACTCTATCACCAGGTATCCTTTTATCCACAAGATCGTTATAAATCCTAACACCATGTACAAAAAAAGCACCAAAGTGAAACTGTATGTCTGTATCAGGTGTACCTATACATTTGCATTCCTTAAAAGAGTTGCAAGATGCAGCATCACAATCTTCAATAACGGTAGGAAGCAGACATTGTTCTGGCCCGCGAAGTAAATCTTTAAATGCCATAATGAATTCGGTGAACCTCTCGAACTTATTAAAAAATTTAAAAAATGTATCATTGTCAGGCAATATGACTTTTTCATCACTGTCGATTTCAAGCTTTCTCCTTTTGCAGTTTGTCGCGGGATCTCCGGCAGCCATGTTACTCAGTTTACTTCCTGTGCCATGGTAAGTAAATTTACCGGGTCTGACCGGAAAAAGTCCAACCACCATAATTTAATAAAATGGATCTTGTATGTAATTTTAACCAAGTTGTATATACCAGTTTTTAAAAAAAAAAAAAACCCATTGATAGATTTGTAAGAAGTGTCAAAAATTAGTTGTTGCCAATTGTGCACTATATATGGAACCGAAAGTATCTACTAGATAGACGCGACAACTAAGAAGTTTAAATAAGCCAGAGACTAGAAATACGGGGAAAACGACTTCAAAAGGGCCTTTTGAGAAGTGGAAACACTTATACAGCTCCACTGAGATGTATCCGGCCTCGAAACTTGTGAAACTTGTGAAAAATGTATTTTCTCCGGTTTTTGATAAAAAAAATTAAGTCATTTTTGTGGTTGATAAAGTTGAGAAAAAAAGTCCGTTCTCTCTCTCTCTGCAAAAGTATACACTTGCTCATGGTGATATATCTATAAACAAACATATGAGCCATACTCTGTGAAAATGGGGCTTAATGCATTAGCGAAAAGCCTCGACCCACGTCAGCCTGTACAGTCCACACAGGCTGACATGGGTCGAAACTTTTCGCTACCTTCAAATTTTCTGCATGTCAAAGGACCACTGTGCACCACTCTAACCATAATTATATTCAGTCGGGTTTTTGACAAAATGGATTTTATCGATTCATAATCATGTGATGGTTTGCTTGGTATCATGCATCACAGAGATGAATTAAGCCCCCTTTTGCTAGATCACAGCTCACATTATTGACGACCCTTGTAGCTTTCAAAACTAAAATATATTTTTTTTTTCATATCTGTTTGAAAAATACTACATAAGTATGTAATGCACTCAATATGCTATTTAAAAGCCGGTGTAAAATAAAGAAAAAAATATTCTCGATCCGGTGATATTGTCCAACCTAGTAAAGCTTGGTTAATATATACACCCCTTCGGTGTCACACCGGTAAGTTTTCGGCTAATTAAAAGTAGAGTAAAAACCACTATCTTTGATTGGAAGCTGCTGATTCCCCGACGAAGCGGGAGCTTTGCAGTTTTTACAGCAAATATATGTCCATTGTACTCCACAAAAAGGAAAAAAAAAAAAAAATGGCATCACAAGCAATGTACCTTTTTGCTATCCGCTTCAAACACAATGGCCCTCGGAAAATCGCTGTCGGTCAAGGCCCTAACTGCCTCTTTGCCAGGCCACATACCAAAATATAGTTCTGAAAAAAATGCAAAAAAATGCATTCGTTCTCTGAAGAAATGATCAAATCAATCTGAAAAAGTCACTTTAGACCTGTCCTGTCATCTCTCATGATATAACACAGTGACAGAAGTGCTTGGAACCGAATTTTCAAGTGGGACAACTTTTGACTACCACTACACGGAAAGATTCTGTTCCAGATGGTGTTACACTTATTTGTGACTGGATTTCATAAAAATTGATCTTTCTTCGGCAGATTTTCAGACATCTATGATGTTGCTGCAAATATTATACTAAATAGGAATTTTAAGCCCCAGTCACTATCAATTGCTATTTAGCCGTACGATCCACCTAACCTTCAGGGTTTTAAGGAAATAAATAACGGTAACATTTTTACACTTAGTCCGTCTCCTTTACAAGAAATACAAAGAAATCTGAATAGAAAAAAGAGATCCCTATTATGAGGTTAAAATCTTTGAATTTCCCAAAACCTCGCTAAAAAGTTTGCAGAAAAGGGGCAAATGGTCAGAAACTTCTGTTTTATCAAATCGTTGGTTAGTTTCATACAAGGAAATAAACACTGATGCACACTACACTGTGCCTTTTTTCCAGAAAAGATTACATTGCAATTCCCCCTGGAATTTCTTAAGCAAAATCTAACATAAAAAACTACACAGCTAAATATCCCTTGCCATGCCTTATCTTAGAACAGCAACAAGTTCCACTACCACTTCTTCATCTTCTACAACTACCAGTTTTACTAGTACAAAAACTACTACTACTACTACTACTGTTACTACTACTACTACTTCAACTACAACTACCGCTTCTACGATGACTACTATTACTAATAATACTACTACTGCTTTTACTACTACTACTGCTACTACTACTGCTTCAACTACAACTACTACTACTACTACTACTACAACAACAACAACAACTACTACTACTACTACCACCGCAAATACTGCTACTACTACTACTTCTACTTGAACTACAACAACTACTACAGCTACAGCTACTTCCATGACCACTACTACTAGTACTACTGCTACTACAACTACTACTTCAGCTACCACTACTACTACAACCACTACTGCTACTGCTACTTCTATTACTACTACTACTTCAACTACCGCTGCTACTTTAACTACAACTACTATTACTTTACCTACTACTACTACTTAAACTTCAACTACTACTACTACTTCAACTAGAATTACTACTACTACTACTACTATTTCTACTACTGTTACTTCTACTACTTTTACTACTACTACTACTACTACTACTACTACTTCTACTTCTAGAACTACTTCTATAACTACAACATCTACTACTTCTTCAGCTACAACTACAACAACTACTACTACCACCACTACTACTTCAACTTCAACTACAACAACTGCGACTTCTAGTACTACTACTACTACAACTTCTATTTCAAGTACAACTACTACTTGTACCACTTCTACTACTACTACTAGTACTACCACTACTACTATTACTTCAATTACTACTACTATTACTACTATCTCTACTTCTGCTGCTACTTCAGCTACAACTATAACTTCTACAACTTCAACTACCACTACTACTTCTACTATACTACTACTACTACTACTACCATGACTTCTTCAACCATAGCTACTTCAACTACTACTACTTCTACTACTACTACTACTACTACTACCACTACTACTACCACTATTACTACTACTTCTACTGCATACTATTACTACTACTTCTTGTACTACTTCTACTACATACTACTACTACCTCTAGTACTACAAATTTAACTACTAGTATTACTCCTACTACTTCGAACGGTAAGTATGATTACTACCTATCACTGCTACTACTCATTTTGGCACTGATTTAACAAATAAATAATTGAGCCAATCCCTGGCAAAAGGGGACTTAACGCGTATCCATGAAACATTATACGAAGCAAGACATTACCTAACTATGGATCCATAAAATTTTGTCTAACAATCAACTGAATCATGAGGTAGGAATGTCCTTTGACATACAGCAAATTCAAAGGCTGACATGAGTCGATACTTTTCGTAAAAGCAGTAGGCCTTCCTTTCACAGGTCATGTTTAAAAACAAATAAATAAATAAATAAAATTCATTTACATAGCATATCATCATCATCATCATCATCTAATGTAACAGAAATTATGAAATAAATAATAAGAAAATAAATACCAAAATAAACAAAGAAATCTTTCAAACATTATAAACTGTACTATAATAACAATGATGATTCTGATGCTGCTATTACCTACACTGCTTTTTCTTTAAGTAGTGCTTCTGATACTACTACCACTATCAAAAAAAAACTAAGCAATTCTTTCACATATATTTGCGTTATCTAAGACTAAGACGACACAGTATCTACAAGGTGTCAAGTGTCAGGTGACTGATAACATAAAAAATCTCTGCTAATGGATAAATAGTCGAATACAGATTATGAAAAGGGAAGGAGAATCCTAGGCTGTATAATTTAACACACAAAGGACAGAAAACTATATTAGACAACTGAAACTCATTTAAGCATGCCTATAGGAAGTAAGAAGAGAAAAACAGTAAAAAAAACTGCTGTAGTGCACTCACTTAATAGATGTGCATATTGTATTTTGACTACGGTTAAATAATGTTTTCAAGAGTTATGGCTCTTTGATGCAGCATATAAGCCAGTACCGGCCTTCAAGGTCAATACTCTGTAACAAGGAGCAATTTCTTGGCTAGGAGCTGTTGGGGGTATTAATCACCTTTAGTGATAGCTTTAGTTCATTCTGAAAGGAATACCAACAGCTTGAAACGTGGTTGTTTATTTGTTGGCAAGACCTTTTTAAGGTATGGAAAATCACTCAGGATTCAGCGTTTGAATTAGTATTAATTTACACCCCAAAACCAGAAATCCTGGATCCTTACCTGCGGCCCATTCCTCTGAACTGCGTACGCACGAAAATTGCGCACGCAAACTATTAAGGCAGGCATCAGGTCGGAATACAAGTTTAACAAAACTACATAACTTTGCGATTTGAGTTAGTATTATCCTATCTTTACGCCAGTTTATACTTTTGGGTTAAGTAGGGATCGTATGTGTATATATACAATCCCAAGTAATTTGCGTAAATCTACGCTGTTTAGTGGAATGGGCCCCTGGTAACTGCATTTACTTGTTTTAGAAAGCTCTATGAGAAAAGGCGCAATGTCATGTAACAAGCATGTTTCCCCTTTGTTTATTTGTGAAAAAAGACATGTTCAACCCCCATCTAGTAACATTATTAAAGATTGAGCCCGACCGGGTAGCTCAATAGGTAGCGTATCTGACTCGTGACCTGGAGGTTGCGGGTTCGATACCTCGTGGCGGCAAACTCTCTTTCCGTCGACTTTTCGCCTCTGACCTCTGATGCATGTGAGGAAAAGAGTCGGTGGCTTTGGAAAAAAAAAAAAGGTGTGCCAGTACTGGCGTGAGCCAGGAAAGACATAGATGCGTCGCTGACCGCCATGACATGACCTTAGCTGTTAAAATGCAAACAAACAAACAAATTAAAGACTTACAAGAACTAATCTACTCATTTTAAACCAAATAAAACACATTTTGTCAATATTACATCAAGCTTTAGTCATTCTTGTGGCTTCATGACAAGTATTAGCCCGGGCGGTTGCGGAATTGCATAGATTACGACGGACAGAAAATGCAAGTTTGGACTTGGCCCCTATCCACTCAAACAATCGTGGATATCGCATTATACTCATCTCGTGACTGTGTACAGCCTTCGCTTTGCAGCTGGCAAGAAAGTGGAGTCGAGATACACCACACAGGTACACTGTCGCAAGAATCTATGCCACAAGAATCCAATAGTGTGCTGAATCAATAAGTAGCCTTGTACGGGTTGTATGCAAATGACTCTAGCGATTAACTCCCCCTCTTATTTACAATTTTGACCTTACGTAATTTTCTCTTGACCAAGATTCATTTCAATTAACAGATCTGAAACTTATTTTGATTATTTTGGGACATAGATATTGCTAATTTATTGATTTAAACTGGCTTAAACTGAGTATATTAGTCACTTTAAATTTCATTAAAGTGGAGCATGTTATACTTGTACATTTCACATAAAACCTCCCCCACCAGTTTATTAAACCCATGGCTTATTTCTGATAATACACTTGTGTATTATTGCTTTTTGGGTCTTTGCTCTGGTTATCAGCGCGTGAAGCCGCAAACTGATAGCCGCTGTATCTCCCGAACCCGTTCGATAGACAACAAGCAACACCAGATTATCAACCGGAGAATCGATTATCGATGTTATTTATTGGTTACTGTATCTTCCAAATCCAATAATCCAACAAGCGCGTAAAAAATGCCTCGTTTTATGTTTCAATATAACGGAGCAATGTTTCTATCTTTGGCTAAACTTTTCAAGACGTACAAAGATTTATCTTACCACGATCAATTTATCGACCTCGCAAAAGAATTTCAAATTATTATCCACGAGGCCTATTTTGTTTGTGTAAATAATATCGCAATTTCAATTTTCAAGTCTTGCGATATCTCATGAAATCTCGAACCAGGCAGCTTTCTTCCTAGTAATTTTGGACATTGCGCAGTTGCGTACACTTTGAAAAAAAAAAATGCCAGAGTGTGTTACCAGAGGCCCATAAATAGCTTCTACAATTTAAATGTTTTCTGAAGGAGGCTCCCCAGACCATCCAGGGAAATCATTCCCAACTTTCCCCCAACTTCGCCTCTTACGAAATACATTCTGCAGTACTCTTGCGCATACTTTCCGGGGGGGGGGGGGGGGGGGGGGGGGTCAAAAGCAAGAGCATTTACCTAAGCCTAAAACATGTCTCTCTGTAACAAAAGAAATTAAAAAAAATCATTACGAAAAGCACTTAAGGCGAATTAAGGCGAAGGTTTATTCCTTCTTTAAAGCAGGAGTCCTGCGTGGCTCAGTGGTAAAGTGTATGACTCGTAATCTGGAGACCCCGGGTTCGAGCCGCACTGGATCCTCTGGGTTTTTCGTGGGAGTGCCCTTGGGCAAGACACTTCAGAGCTCCAGCCTAGTACTGGTGAAACCCAGGAAATCACATGGATATGTAGAGTGTCGCCGTGACATGACTGAAATAATGTTGAGAGCGGCGTAAAACACTATTCAATCAATTAACCTTCTTTAAAGCAGAACAATAACACAGCAAAAATATGCAAAGGAATTAATCAAGTTCGAGGATTGTAATCGTTAATCGCCTTTCACTCTAATTAAATGTTGGCGTATCAGCAGAATGCAGAAATACAGGACGATTTTCTGCGCAGATGGAATCGGTACGAGACATGGATCCGTGGCAATAAAAGAAACCGATTACTTTTGTTACTGTTGCTAACGGCTCCGAACTTGTCGCTAACGGCTCCGAACTAACTCTTTAAATACGTGATATAGTATAGAAGATAGAGTGCTTATGATTGTTTCTCCCTATGAAATTCCGAAAAAAGGTTCTTATAAAATTGTTTGCCGATGATGAATTCTCGCCAAGAAATTTAAAAAGATGGTTAAACTATTTTGCACAATGATAATTATGTACTCGTGCACAAAGTGCGAATTTTAGGGGCTATGGACAAATGAAATACTTGATCTTGCAAAGTTTTGAGAAACAATGAAATCCTCATAAACTTCAGTTTACAAAAAATTAATATAATAAATCCTTTGCCACATAGTTAGAATTAATCATTTACCACATACTTCCGATTTTCACGACTACAAGGAAAAATCCTTTTCAAAATGCTGTGGGAAAAGGAGGAAATGCTGATAACCGGCATCTCCCATTTTCCAACAACGTTTTCTAATCCTTCGAACATAGATTTCACTTTTGGAGTCGGTTCCCCATTGTTGTCTGCGAAAACTTTGAATTTTGTCTTCTGTAAAGAGTTTAAGACGCTCATTGTTTTGGTAAGGTTTGTTACATTGCCTCAACAGCGATATTCGATAACATCATACACTGAATTACAGAAATTTTGAAATATTTATGATTTTCTGATTCAACAGAGAGCTGTATGTTTAAAACAAAACCAATTTCAGGTTAAGGGCTAAATTTTTGCTGGCTGACTTTAAGTTACCTTAAGTGTGCCGTCATTTACCAAATTTGTAAGTATCATTGTCGGTAGTGGTTCTTTATTTTAACCCTTAGGGTGCTAAGCCGATTCGGGGCGCCTTTGCGAATCGTGAAGATCATAATCAGACTGCCCAAAATGTGCAGTCTGATTTTTCATCTACACTGTCCAATTAGGTATTTTGTGTCTGGTGAATTCAATTTTTAAGTCGCAATATTTGAGTTTTTACTATTGGTCCGAAAGTCTTGTTTCATTTATTTTGCAGGGGTCCTGCGTGGCTTGGTGGTAAAGCTTGGGACTCGTAACCTGGAGGCCCCGGGTTCGAGCCCCACCCGATCCGCTGAGTTTTTCGTGGGTGTGTCCTTGGGCAAGACACTTCAGAGCCCTAGCCTAGTACTGGTAAAGCCCAGGAAATACATGGATATGTGAGCTGTCGCCGTGATATGACTGAAATAATGTTGAAAGCGGCGTAAAACACCATTCAATCAATCAATCAATCAATCAATCATTTATTTTGCAGTTTAAGGGTTAACTTACAACATGCTGTTCATATCGACTTGTAGTCAAATAGATCAGTGCGGAAAGCAAAGTTGCAATAAAAATACACGCTTACAATTAATAGTGTACCGACACACCCTTTGAATAGGCAGATGTACTAATCCGGTAAAATATAGCTAAGTCAAAGTTTGGATTAACTGACGTGAGTTGCCTTTTGACCAGCACTTCTACAAAAAAAAAACTTACACTGTTTCATAAATGAAATTTAGAGTTGGTAAGGAATACAAGTGGTACTTATACATTTTTGAAATTCAACAATTTTTTAAATCTGAACTAAATCTGCAGAGATAGTTTTACGCAGTGCGTAGTAAGGTGGAATCCCTATTGCAAACACATTCACTAACAATGTACCGTACCGTTTTTTCTTTTTAGAAAGCGAGGCTAAAAATGTTTGATAGGAATACTGAAATACTTCTCTTTCGTCTTCAAATATAACGACCCCATTTACGGGTACCGAATCTGTAATTGGAGAGGTCATCAGACCTCTCCAACAGTGGTGAGTTTAAAAGGCAGACTGCCTCAGAAATTGCTGCCTAACTCCATGCATTTCTGCGAAATTGTTCTGATACACAGTCTGTTTCGTCATGGTTTTATAAATAAACCGAAATCAAAAAACTGAAATAGGAAATAGACGTGTTTTGTTTTTATATGACGGATTTCAAAAATGATTTGTTACATTGATTTGATTGCAAATGACCTTTCCAGTAGTTGTAATTTTTCATTAAACAAATAAAGCTACACATACAAAAAAAGAATTTCGTTAAAAAAGAGAACACCGCGGGAAAAGATCACGCTACTTGAAAACGTGGGAAGAAGGTCACGTGTCTGTCATGTAATGCATAATAGGTTTCTCCTTGTTACACAGCGGCAATCATATAATGCCTTAGCCTACTTATTTGTTTACATGTACCAAAATATATTGTAATTAAAAGCAATAAGCTATTTGAAAACATTGATGCTGACCTCTCCTGGCTTTTTTTTTTAAAGAAGCCAACTTGTTCAGTATGCTGTTAAAGTCGAGTATGTTTTCGCCTCCTGCCCCGCGACCTTCTACTGGATATTATTCTGGTATAAGCTGCAAATGTATTGACTGATATTTAAAGTGATCTGCGATACTGTTTCGGTTTATAAAAGAGGAATACAGATATTTTGTCTTTAGCTGTAAGTGCTGCTTTACTTTTTTTTTCGTTAATTTGTTTCAACTATCTATACTCGAAGAATGAAAACACACACTCTTGACGTATGAAACCTTTGTTTACTTAAAATTGCTTTTGTTCGGCGTAAGAGAGGAATATGCTCTCTACTGCAGTATTTATTTTGTATATTTTTTCTTCACACGTGTCTCCTCGTGATGTTTTTTTTTTCTACTACGATTTGTAAATAAATTTACAGCGAAAAGCTGTCGTGACCCTGATAGGTTACCCTTACTAATATTCGAAGTCTTTTGTGCTTTTCTTTTGGTTCTCTGATATGATTTATTTTTTCATCTTAAATGCTGTTTTCATTCTTGATTATCTTTTTCAACTATTTTTGTTCTACGAATGATTAGTCATACGTTTTCAAAATTAACAAACTCCTTACAAAAATGAAACGAACAGTTTTTTTTTCACTCTATACACATAACAAAAACTTTAGATAAATGTGGTCAATTATCTGCATGCCAAAGGATCAATCTACCTCATACGTAATCGGATATCAAAAGTTTTTTTTTTCTTTTATTTTTGTTTATCTAGAGCAACCTTGCCTAAAATTGCCTGCTGAAAAAAAAAAATGAAAAACATGCTCTAGTAAAATATCATGATTAAAATAAAAACAATTCAAAATGCTGTCCCTCTTTAACAGCAGGACAGTAAGACAAAACAAAAGAAAAAATAATAATAAAGAACACTTAAGGCGAAAGCTTATCCTCTATAATAGCAGAACGGCAACACACACGCACACACACACACACACACACACACACACACACACACACACACAAGAACATATCAATTGGATTATGTGACCTTCGAATACTTTCTAGATTTCACTTATAAGTGGACTTTCTATCACGTATCATTTCATTCCTATTTGCAAAATTCCCAACTTTTGCCTTCAGTTTTAGGCATGTTGCGAATGTGTCAATTTGTTGACTGGCATCAGAGTATTAATCCTGCACCTGAGCCTGAGACTGAGGGCTTTGAAAAATATGTTTTAATAGGAGAAACTACATCTCAAATCAAAAGTTTCTGTTTTTTTTTTTTCATGTATATGATTCGTTAAGGGCAAATTAAGAGAGAGAGAGAGAGAAAACTTCTTTTAGTTAAGTCTTGCCAGAGATTTTAGAATTTAGGTATTCATGATAGAGGAAAAGAATTTAAAAGACTTCGGTTTCAAATGAAGGGAGCTCCAACATTGAAAAGGATTTAATGCTTTTGCATAGGTTATTTGTTGCAAGGGATGTATGGACATGATAGTGTATGCATGGTTGATCAGTCTCATTTCCTTCTTTTCAGTCTCTTTTAATTCTCTATTTAAAAGAAAGAAAATATTTAAATCTTAAATTAATCACTTAACACCTGAGCGAGTGTTAAAAAAGGGAATTATACCGGAAATCATAATGTAAAAGGAAGAAAATGCCCATTCTGTGAAATTTTTTTTATAAATTTTGTCTTCTGCTGATGAATATTTAAGTATGTGATACATTGCAATTAGTAGAATGAGAAGGAACTTTTTGGTTCAAACCTTTTTTATTAAATGCCTCTTTTTCTTTGAAATAAAAACAATTGAAGTAAAGAAAAACAACCTTCTTTAATACCATGGAGAACTCTGAAGAAAAGGCATCAAAATCTTGTGGATCTTCGCTAATGGAGACCCTCTCAAGAGGACCAATTCTTCAGCTCTCTTTTTATACTTAGTAAAATTTCCTACCTTAACCACTTTTCCAATGTATTTTTTTCACAAAAAATATGTTTATTTGTGGTTTTTGATTTTTTTTTTTTTTTTCTTCTTTTTGTTCTTTGGTGAAAAAATAAGTAGAAACTGATCCATATGTACGAGTACTATTTGAAGCGTGATAATATATCATTACATTAGACTGAGCACTATCCACTTACAAAATTGTGCCGTGCTTTAAGAAAATGGGGTTATGCATCTGCTAAGACTGACATGGGCCGAAACTTCTCTCTATTCTTTAATCATTTTCTGCTTGTCAAATGATCACTCTACATTATAATTCAGTCTGTTGTTCGACCAAATGGGTTTTATGGATCTATAATCAGGTGGTGGCTTGCTTGGTGTCACGGATCACGGGGATGCACTAAGCCTTTATTTGCCAGAGCATGGCTCGATGATTGTATTGTTAACCATTGCATATATACATATCTGTGAGCGACAGTTACAAAAAAGAAAGGTGTGCTGCGTGTCTCGGTGATAAAATGTAGGATTAGAAACCTTCATGTCTCAAGTTTGATTCTCACTTGAAACACTAGTAAGTCTGTTCATGGGAACTTGCGTTAGACACTTCAGAGCCATTGACTAGTTCTCGTGTAACACATGACATACATATGAGCCATGCTCTGTGAAAAGGGGGCTTGATGCATTTACAAAATGCATCCAACCAAGTCAAACTGCACAGTCCACAGAGGCTCACATGGGCCCAACTTTTCGCTATCTAGGTATTTTTGCATGTCAAAAGATACTTCTACTTCATAATTCAGTCGGTTGTTTGACAAGGTAGATTTAATGCGTCCATAATTATGTGACGTCTTGCTTAGTATAATGCATCACGAAGATTCATTAAGCCCCCTTTTGCCAGAGCATGGCTCATATATAAGTAAGTTATCGTCATGATTTCAATCCATCCATCTATCCGTCAAAGTATTAAATAAACTAAACTTTTTTCTAAATGCAGTATAGTCCCTTGCAAGAATATGCATGGATTTCTTATTCCACTGTCAAAGTAATACCATCGATGGGCTTCCGTGGTATTTTGTTTATACAACCACAATTTGTTTTACAAAACAACTATAAATCAAATCAACTATCATTAAAATGAAGTATTTATCTGCAAAGAATGAAAACACACATACACACAGCGTGAAATTTTTATTCACATCAAATGTATTACTATTCTGCAAACAGAAAGGAATGCACTATAGACTTTACTACATTATTTTCTTCACTTGACTTTTAATGAATATTTTTCTGCTATGATTCCCAAAGTATGAAATACTATTAAAAGGAAAACCTTATTCCTATCTAATGGCATAACTTTTTGTTTTTTATAAGAAAAAGTCGCAAAGTAAAAAGAAAATAAAGAAATAAATACTGAGGGCATATGCGTATTCCTCTCCATAGAAAAGGAGCTCGTGTTATACAAATACAGATACCTCAGTGCATGTGTGTCCTATCTTTTCGCATAATACATAAAGCAGATTTACATCAGCGAAAACAACTCTACAGGAAAAAGTGCTCTTTAAAACACATAACATGAAAAATCAATGGAAATAATCTATCAGGATCCTTACACTTTATTGCCATGAATTCTTTTTCTAGATTACGGCAAAAATGAATTCTGGTCTTGAATAAATTGATGCAAGCATGCAGACCGATTGAAAAGAAAATGTTTCAAGACAAAATTTAAAAGTATGGATAATAATTATTATGACGATGAAAATCTGTCTAAGTGTTAGTCGCTGGCAGAAGAATAAATAGATAGATAAATAAATAAGTATACAGACCGTACAATTATGAGTCATCTTCCCAATATTTTCCATACTTTTAAATGACTTAGATTCATATGTATTTTAACGTCCGCCTTGTTACTTTTGGCAGCTGTTGTTTCTTTAATTCAGAATGGTTTAATTTTCCAACATTTTCTGTTGGGCGTACTATGTAATTAATTTATTCTATTTTTTTTTGCGACAGAGGGATGGGGAAAGGGCTTGAGGTAGGGTCATTTTCTCCACAGAATATATCCAAAGTTTCATTGATCAATTAACTTTTGCATAATAACGTGCATTCTCCAAAGAGGTAATGCCATTACTGTGCATCTATTTCAAACAGTGTATAATCTACCACAAAACCGGTAAACTACAAATAGTATTAAGCCATACTTTAGTAGGTTTTGATGAGTGTTTTAATACTTAATACATGACACTATTGTGAAACTGACAAAATATCATTTTTGAATGGAAGCAAGATTAATTAAGTCATCATCATGAAACAAATTTACGAGTGACTATTGAAAACATTCTAATGTAATTTTGACAATAAACTCGAACCTGTTGGATATTGTTTGGAAAAAAAAAAAACGCTTTTGTCTACAGAGGAGGCTAAAGGTGTGAGTTTAGATGGCAGAGGGCGTTGCACTGTTATGGCCAGTTGGTGAGCTAATCTAAGACTGACACTGATTGATTACATACAATGTCACTTGGTATAAACGTTGAGATTTAGGAAATAAATTTGTATGGGCCCCATGAATCAAATGCATCCTGTCCCTACTTAATAGAATGGACATAATAGACCATAAACCAGCATTTTTTTCCCCTCATCCTTTCATGTATTCGAAAACACTGTAGTTAAAGACAAATTGCCATTGAATATTGAAAATTTTCCTCTTGCCATGGTCTGCTCAGAATTAGTCTTTTTGAAGAAAAAATATTATTAAGTAATGTTAAGGGGCTCAGAAGTTACGCGGATAAAATAGTAAGAGTGTCAATACCAGTCTATAACCGCCATTTGGAAACATATTTCATACTCGAATAAATGAAACAAGACGGACTGGCAACAACACAGTTTAATAAGAGTTAAACACTTACATCACCAGAAAAAACAGAGGATATATATAAGCGTGGAATGAGTTGGCCGCTCTGTAGGACGATACCGGGTTACCCATGTAACGTCCTGAAATTGTGAAGATTCCGTCGAAAATAAGACATCCAGAAAGCGAAACAATGAGCTATTACGCAAGAAAAAGTATCATTTGTAGAAGCAAGATCTAGTTACTACTAGGCACCCAGGAAGTGAGCAGGTTATTGCTCTACACGCGACTGAGTTTGCCGCCCCTTTCCAGCTAGTTAAAAGCCAAGAGTGAACCAAAGCAAAACAGCTATGCGAAAATGTGTAAACCAAAACCACAACACAAGCTAACGGTATCCTTCTCAACTAATATGCAAATTATGTCAGTTGAAAGTCACATGAACCTTATCAATCACATCAACTGACTTCTGAATTGTCTTCTTGGATTCTAGTCTCTTGTAACACTTTTTGACATTCACACCAAACTTGTCGTTCTAAAAGGGTCACTGTGTCTGACACCCTATCACCATGAGAGCTTGATTCATTAACAGTATATAGGTGCTTGAGCTCACCTACAGCGAAAGAGGGTAAGTCAAGATGTGGCAAGAATAGAGGTGAACAAGCTTAGGGATGAGAAAGCCTAGAACCTCTAACCTGTAATGAGCATAGAACAGTACACATACTCGTATAATAAATGATTTATACATTGAGCCTTGCTCTGGCAAAAGGGGGCTTAATGTATCTCCTTGATCTAGGGTAACAGGCAAGCCATCACATACTTATGGATCCATGAAATCCTTTTTGTCCAACAACCGGCTGAATGATAAAATAAAATGGACGTTTGACATACAGAAAGTTTAAAGATAACGGAAAGTTTCAACCCATGTCAACCTGCGCGGACTGCGCACGCTGACATAAGTCTATACTTTTCGCAAATGCATCAAGTCCCCTTTTCACAGAGAATGGCTCAATTATTTAATAAGCTGTCAAACAATTATATGAACAAAACTAATCAGCTAGAGGCCCTTGAGGCCTAAATCGCTCTACTGGCACTATTTTCTAGCTCACATCAATAGCATAATTATGATTAAAAAAGCAAAAGATAATCACACAAAAAGTGTGGGGGTGGGTGGTGAAGAAAGTTTGGGCTTGAGCCCACTAAGAGAGCATAATAAGTAAGCATAGTAAATTGAGCAAAAAGTGAAATAAAAGAGGTCCACTTTTTCAAAACCATGCTTGGAATCCAGGAATCATTTGCACCAGAAGCCCATGCAAATTTCAAAGAAATGTGATTTAATTGAATAAAAAAGACAACGCCATTAAATAGCTGCTTTCCATAACTGATTGCTTGGTTTTGTTCATTTTTAGACGGATTCGATCCCTTTATAGCATGAATAATCAATACAAATTTCAAAAGAATCGAATAACACATGGGGACTTTATCGCATAAAGAAGAAATATAAGTTTCCAATTTTAAATGGCTATTTTTCCTTTAAAAATAGTTGAATTCTTTTCACAATTGATAGGGCTGAAGCTACGGATGATATAAAGCAACTGTGCATTTTGTATAAAGATTCCCCCTACATAATTGTCCAATTATTTTCAAAATCAGTAGAGTTTTAACCCTTGATAGTATAAATAAACTGTGGAAGTTTCACAAAAATCTGACGACAAATGCAGACTTTATCGCATAAATATGAACTGTTTATTTTCAACTTTAAATGGCTACTTTTCGCTTACTGACGATCGGACTTTGTTTTCAAAATCAACAGAGTTCAAGCTATTGCTGACATAAACAAACTGTGCAAGTTTCACGAAAAACCCACAACGAATGCAAACTTTATCACGTAAATAAGAAAAATACTTGCGGTCGTACGTTCAGACGGACGACGGAAACCACTTCATGACAGTAGAACTAAAATGTGCCAAATAAGTAATTCATTTCAATACAATGGCTGAAAGTCTTGTTAGATTTATCCAATATGTATATCTGGTTGCTATTTCGGCATTTTTGATAATCAGATTCGTGCTTTTTAAACCAATATAGAAAGAAAATGATTACAGTTCCCTATCCGCAAGTGCACTCGCTTTGGTACGCTTATTTATTCAAGATGCTTGTGATTAACATACATTACAAAAATAACCTTCAACTAGAAATGTTACTGGTTTACTGTTAACAAAAGTGGAGTAAAATGATTTTCTCTAACTCTTTATCGGCCCGTTGACTTTGCCGATGTTAGTTTATTTTCTGTGTGGCTCAAAACCGAATGTCACGTTTGGGCATATGAGTTTACTGGAATATAAAGAATGCATAAAGCGAAACAAATGCTTACAAATGCATAAATATAAAACTTAGGTGAAAGCTTATTCCTCTTCAATAACAGAACAGTAGCACAGAAAATGCAAATATTAATTCAAATCGAATTTAAGGGCTGTATAGATCTTTATCACTTTTCACTTCAATACAGTGGATGATTGCAAGTAGTATAAAGTCGGAATCGTCAACAAATTTTGAAAGAAATGTAGGCTGGCTTTCAGGACCTGCATTTGAGTCATTCTAATAAACAATGAACACAACTAAAGAAACCCTACAGAAATATGCTGTTACTTGGTATTTATCTAAATTACATTAAATCGTTAAATCTGACAGTGGGAACATTATATTAGTGCATTTTGTTTTGCAGTTTTATCTTATTTTTATTTTGTGAAGATACTCTATTCAACAGATTGATATCAGTCTAATAGAAATAGCTAAAGATTAATTTCACGAGGTAAAAGCTAAGAAATCTTTTTTAAAAAAGTATTCATCTTCTACTATAAGGCAATTTACATACAATTACGAAATACAGTTAAAATATAAAATCTAAAAAGCACATGAGGAAAACGTTCTTTCATAAGAGAAGTAATCTTAAAAGGAAAATGTTAAAAAAAAGCATTTAATTAGTGGCACAGAAAGTGTATTTCTTTCAGTACAATAGTCGCTCATTTTTCTTTTGTTTGCCTTTTTTTAAATTAAAAACTCTTTAAAAGTATGAGTTTTTATGAAAAACTGAAGCAGATTTAGATAAACAAAAACAAAATGCAAAATAAACAATATTGTTCCTTTTTCTTAATAAAATTACATGATAATAAAACAAAAAGAAAACGAAACGAAAATATAAAATTCATTTGAAAATCAATGAAAATAATCTATCAGGGTCGTTTTACTTTATTACTATGAATCCTTCTAAAAAAAGGCACTGGACAACATTCAAAGAATGTAATTTTTAACGGCAGAATAGTAAAACAATCGGTACGATTTAAATAGAAAAAAATATCAATTAAAACGAAAGGCGTGCTTTGAGCAAAATAAAAATATGTATATGTATAAATGTAGAATGAAAGGAAGGGATCGTGGTCGGTTATAGCTTTACACTGTAATGAAAGGGATGACTGGTAGCAGTGTTATAGATAGCATCAACACATTAACGCGGTGAAAAGTTGTCAATCTTTGAAAGCAGAATTTGTTACATATTGCTATCGATAAAATACTGGTAATATTCAATTATTTTGTTAAAGAGTAAAGCGATAAACAACTACGATCCTTAAATGTGAATCAAATCTCCTTTCAATTTATTCTGCTACTGTTCTGTTTCGCCCTATATTCGAAAAATATATATGAGCAATGCTCTGTCAAAAAGGAGCTTAATGCATGTCTTTCTCGAATAGTGATGTTTTCACCTTTAGAGAGTATAGATGCTATGGCGTTGAACGCCATTTCCAATATTATTTCAGTTACATATCAACGGCCAGTTCATCTATCCATGTTTTCTTAGAGTTTCGTTTACCAGTACTTCGCACAATCATATTGCCAAGCCACTGCCTGCTTTCCCACATAAGCTTCGGCGAAATAAAGGTCAGTGGTGGGGGAGAAATAATTCATGTCTCAATGACTAACATCAGTCCGTAGAAAAAAAGCGGCCCAGCCAGAATTCGAACTGACGACCCCTGTTCTCAAGTCCCATAAGCAACCACTGAGCTACCAGGTTTCAGCCTTCGGTGTTATTCAGAGTTATTTATTTGTATGAAAAACTGAAAATGAATTATTTCTGCTAAGTGCTGTTTTCCATTTTGTATTGCATTGCTTGGTTGTATTGTGGTTTACTCCGATTTTCCACATATATACATTTATATCTCGGCGACCACTGCACCTATCCGTGCTTCCTTGGGGTTTAGATTACCACTACTCCGCAAAATCCTTTTTCAAGCCACTGAGTCCTTCTTTACATAAGCATCGTCTAAACAATGGTCAGCGGTGGGAGGAAAATAACCATCATCGAAACAAAGGTCAGTGGTTGGAATGAAATAAATTCTGTCGCAATGACTAACATCAGTCATCGGAAAGAAAGCAGCCCAGCCAGGGATCGAATAAGCAACACCTGTTCTCAAGTCCTGTAAGCTACCTACTGAGCTACCCAGGCTCGGCTTTCATTGATATTCGAAGTTATTTATTTGTTTTGAAAAAAAAAAAAAATGAAAATGAAGTATTTCGCCTTAAGTGCTGTTTTTAATTTTTTGTATTGTATGGATTGTTGTTATGGTGTTAAATGCCGTTTTCAACATTATTTCAGTTCATCATAGCTGCCACATCCATGCTTTGTTGGAGTTTCGCCAGTATTCCGCACAACCTTCTTTCCTCACAACTTTCTTTCGAAACTACTGCCTGCTTTCCCGCATAACAATCGTCAAAACAAAAGTAAGCGCTAAGAGAGAAATAACTCACATTGAAATGACTAACATCTGTCCACGGAAAGAATGCAGCCGAGCCAGGTATCGAATAGGCGACCCCTGTTCTCAAGTCCAGTAAGCTACCGAGTGAACTTCCTGGGCTTGGCTTTCATTGATATCGGAAGTTATTCATTTGTTTAGAAAAAACTCAAAATCAAATCTTGTGTCTTAAGTGCTGTTTTTAATTTTGTATTGTATTGATTGTATTGTGTAAAACGCCGTTTTCAACATTATTTCAGCTATATCTCGGCGGCCAATTCACCCATTCATTCCTTCCTTGAGTTTTGTTTACCAATACTTTGCAAAATTTTCTTTCCAGGTCACTGGCTGCTTGCCTACATAAGTATTACCGAATCAATGGTTAACGTCAGTCCTTGGAAAGAAAGTAAGCATCGAAACAATGACCCATGTATTCAAGTCCTCTAAGCTATCGACTGAGTTACCGGGACTCTGCTTTTATTGATATTCGAAGTTATCCATTTGTTTAGAAAAAAAAAAAAAAATCACAGGCTGCTTTCCACCATAATCATCTTCAAAACAATAGTCAGCAGTGAGAGATAAATAAAACCTGTCTCAATGAATAAAACCAATCCTCCTTTGAAAGAAATTAGCCAGGAAATCGAACTAGCGACTTCTGTTCTCAATTTCTGAAAACTATCGACTGAGCTACCAGGGCTCGGCTTTCATTGATATTCGAAGTTATGAACATGAAATTTATTTTGAAAAACTGAAAATCAAGTCTTTCTCCTTATATTGATGTTTTTAATTGTGTATTGTGTATTGAATTGATTGATTGTATGGTGTTTAACGTCATTTTAATATTATTTCAGTTACATTTCGACGGCCAGTGCTCTATCCACGCTTTCCTGGAGTTTCGTTTACCAGCACTCTGCACAATTTTCTTTCCAAGTCAGTGCCTGATTTTCCACATAATCATCGTCGAAATATAGGTCAGTGGTGGGAGAAAAATAAATCCACTCAGAATGACTAACACCAGTCCTCAGAAAGAAAGCCAGGAATCGAGTAGGCGACACCTATTCTCAATTCCTGTAAGCTACCGACCGGGCTGCCGGGCCTCAGCTTTGATTGATATTCGAAGTTATTTATTTCTTTTAAAAAACTGAAAATTAAGTCATGCGCCTTAAGTGCTGTTTTCAATGGTGTATCTTATGGATTGGTGTCATGGTGTTAAACGACCTTCTCATTTTATTTCAGTTACATCGCCGCGGCCAGTTCACCTATCCATGCTTACTGGAGTTTCGTTTACTATTCTTCTATTACAGATGAAAGGACGTTGGCCGCTAGTGTTTTTTTCGTCTCCTCCTTTCTTTATAAATATATTTTCTGTTTAATTTTGTTGTCTAATTTCCCGGGCGTTCGTAAACACCATACAGGATAAGTCTCTTTCAAATATTGTTTAATGTTCAGTCCGTTACATTAATCTTTTAGTATTTTTACTATAATGTGTTAATGCTATCGATAGAATACTGCCAACATTCACTTATTTCATTAAAGGGTAAAGCGAGAAACGACTAAAAGAACAATAAGAAATATATACAAGATGGCCCTGGATCGCTCACCAGAGGGGAGTGCCTTAAAGGTATTTCTTTGACCAAGTAACCTAGTTTATGACCCCAGGTGACCCAATTTCAAACTCATATTTCACGATGACAAACATTCTGACCAATTTTCAAGACAATTGAATAAAAAATGTGGCCTCTAGAGTGCCCTAAAGGTATTTCTTTAATTTGACCTAGTGACCTAGATTATGACCCTAGGTGACTCAAATTTGAACTGGTCTTGGACTTTATCAAAAGAAACATTTTATCCAATTTTCAAATCAACTGAATAATAAATGTGGCCTCTAGAGTGCCCACTAGGTATTTCTTTATTTTGACGAAGTGACCTAGTTTATAAACCCAGTTGACCCAAATTCAGACTCATGTCAGATTTTACAAAGACAAACATTTTGACCAATTTTCAAGGCAATTGAGCAAAAAATGTGGCCTCTAGAGTGCCCACACGGTATTTCTTTAATTTGACCTAGTGACCTAGTTTATGGTTCCAGGTGACCCAAATCCAAACTCATCTGATATTTCATCAAGACAAATATTCTGTCAATTTCAGGTCATTTGAGCAATAAATGTGGCCTCCAGAGTGCAAACAAGGTATTTCTTTGATTTGACCCAGTGACCTAGTTTATGACCCCAGTTGACCCAAATTCAGAATTATGTGGGATTTTATAAAGACAAACTTTCTGACCAATTCTCTAGGCAACTGAGCAAATAACGTGGCCTCGAGAGTGCCAACAAGGTATTTCTTTAATTTGAGCTAGTGACCTAGTTTATGACCCAAGATGACCCAATTTTGAACTCAATGAACTCGTTGTGCTTAGATGGGCAAACAAACTTAGAAGAGAATCACTACATACCAAATATCAAAGCTCCACGCCTTCCTGTTTCAGAGAGGAAGATTTTTAAAGTTTTCCTTCTTTGTTCCTATGTTCGAACTTGTGACCCCCGGGGCTGGGCCAGTTTTGACCCAAGCAGCAACCTTGGAACAAATTTGGTTAGAGGTCCACTAGGAGATGCTACATACAAAATATCAAAGCTCCACACCTTCCCGTTTAAGAGAAAAAGAAATTTAAAGTTTTCCTTCTTTGTTCCTATGTTCGAACTTGTGACCCGTGGGGCGGGGCCAGTTTTGACCCCAAGGGCATCATATGAGCAAACTTGGTAGAGGTCCACTCTGACATTCAACATACCAAATATCAAAGCTCCATGCCTTTCAGTTTCAGAAAAGAAGAATTTTAAAGTTTTCTTTCTTTGTTCCTATGTTCGAATTTGTGACCCCCGGGGCAGGGCCAGTTTTCACCCCTAGGGCATCATATGAACAAACTAAGTAGAAGTCCACTAGAAGATGCTACATAACAAATATCAAAGCTCCACGCCTACCTGTTTCAGAGAGGAAGATTTTTAAAGTTTTCCTTCTTTGTTCCTATGTTCGAACTTGTGACCCCTGGGGCGGGGCTAGTTTTGACCCCAGGGACATCATATGAACAATCCTGGTAGAGGTCTACTAAGAGATGCTACATACCAAATATCAAAGCTCTATGCCTTCCAATTTCAGAGAAGAAGACTTCTAAAGTTTTCCTTCTCTGTTCCTATGTTCAAAATTGTGACCTCCGGGCCAGGGCCAGTTTTTACCCCAATGGCATCATATGAACAAACTTGGTAGAGGTCCACTAGAAGATGCTACATACCAAATATCAAAGCTCCACGCCTTCTTGTTTTAGAGAAGACGATTTTTAAAGTTTTCCTTCTTCGTTCCTATGTTCAAAATTGTGACCCCCGGAGCAGGGCCAGTTATGACCCCAGGAGAGAGTATATATAGGAGTATCGGCGCAATTTGTGCTCTCTCTCTCTCTCTCTCTCTATATATATATAGAGTTAGCAATAAACGGAGAATTATTTTTTTTTCAACTACCATTTTTTAACTACCCACACTCCAGGTTATTTACCACCCCATTTTTTCCATGCTTCATTTAACCATAACATTTAATCGCGTTTTGCATTTTCACATTCCATATATTACACCCCAAATATCAACCCCCACTAACCAATATCTCGGTTTGCTAGTTAGCCAATATCTCAATTTGTCAGTTAGCCATTGTCTCGTTTGAGGGAAGGGTTAGCCGTTGTATTGTTTGCCAATATCTCGGTTTGCTAGTTTGCCAATATCTCGGTTTGCCAATATCTCGGTTTGCTAGTTAGCCAATATCTCGGTTAGCCATTGTCTCGATTTTGTCAGTTAGCCATTGTCTCGTTTGAGGGAAAGGTTAGCCGTTGTATTGTTAGCCGTTGTCTCGGTTTGTGGTTGTCTCTGTTACCCATTGTCTCGATTTGTTGAGTAGGCATTGTGCCGCAGTTTGTCGATTGTCTCGATTTGCCGATTTCCTCGGTTTACCCCCTTAGCTGGTTAGCCCGGCAAGCCGGGCTAACCGGTCAGCCGCTGAGCGGCTGACTGGCTGACTGAGGGAATCAGGGAAGGGGGGAAGGGAAAAAGGGAAGGGTTAGCCATTGTCTCGGTTGATGGGTTTGCCGAACGAAGAAGTGAAACGGGCTACCCTGCCAAAAAGGGCGACACTCGATACGTGGGGTTGTTGTGTAAATTAGAGAGACACTTAAAAAATGAAACAAAAAACTAAAGCCTTAAACTGCGTTAGGATCCAAAAAAAATTTTAATTTAAATATTTTCTGTACATATCAAAAATGGAGTGTGTAAATGAAAAATTTAATTTAAATTTTAAAAAAATTGGGTGTTAGTGCTGAAAAATCAGTAATATATCATTTAGCAACTGAAAATATATACAATTCTAATTTGATTAGTGATATATCAGGAGATGAATATATTAAAAATTCAAAAGGGAAAACAACCTTAAAACCATTAGAAGGGTTACCCCCTTTTGTTGATGATCTCTATGTTTGGGGATATTGTAATTCTGACGAAATAGAAAAAATGAGAAATGGAAAACTAAAATTTAAAGGTGCTTCAGAAGATGGAAGAGCAAGCGGAAAGGCTAAAGTAGCATTAGATTTAATAAAATCTTTTTATACTTCCTCTTTTGGTGTAGATTGTACAGCAAAAATAGTTTTTACTTCTTCGTATTTTTCAGAAAATAGCTAAATAGTGGGACAGGTACGCGAAATGGAAGAAAACAACAACAAACGAGTTTTAAAATGGTTTAAAAAATTATATGGTAACCATTGCGAACCAAAGGCAGTTTTCAAATGTAAAATTGATACTTCGAATTTACCATTACAATTAGTTTTAAAAAATTTAATGAATTTAGAGAATCAGTTAAACACTAGAGGGTATGGATTGTATTCTATCGACTATACGCAAGATTTCAGCGGAACTTTAGAAAAGAAAACGCTATATCAGCATTTTTTGAATTACAAAAATCCGCGTTGAATGGATATTTTAAACAGATAGATATCAATATTAGAGATACTAAAGACCTAACAGCTGAAAACTACTTAAGAAGGATTCAACCATACGCTATTAAATCACTAGAAAAAAACAATGGATACAAAGTAATACTAACACTGGTAGCTAAAATGAGAAATGGAGAAAGGATCGAAAATATATATTTCAATACAAAACCCCATGTAATATATGCTTGGAACAACAACAACAAAAAAAATATTTGATGAATTGAACAAAGAACTTTCAAAAACATTTTACGGTAAACATTATGAAGGTAGCGGCTGGTCTTTGGTTGGTTTTGAACAAGTTGTATTAAACTATGGTAAATATATACCGTTTCGTGGTGGATGTTCCAGTTTAAAACTTCCTGAATGGTTACTTGTTAAAAAAGCATTGGTAAGTATGATATGCGGAGATCAGAAATGCTTTTACTGGTCTATCTTACGTCACTTTAACCCAAGAGAAATAGACAAGGGGAGGGTAACCAGAGAACTTAGGAAGATATCGAAAGAAGATCCCAACAGATACGCTAATTTTGATGATGTGGTATATCCTGTGACAGCTGAAGGAATTGAAAAATTTCAAAAGAAAAACCCAAATATTCATATAGAAATATATGGGGTTGATAGTAAAAACAAACGTACCCCTGTAATATATGATGGAGAAGGAAAAGGAGAAAAAATATTTTTGTTGTACTATGCTGACCATTACTATTTAATATCTGATTTGTCACGGTTGCTTTCTGCTCAGTTTTCAAAAACTCACGGAAAAATTCATTTCTGTTACAAATGTCAAAAAATTTTTAGAGATGAAGAGAAGCTTAAAAATCATGTTGAGTTTTGTAATGATAGTACTCTTTTACAACTACCAGAAGAAGGAGACAACATTTTAAAATATATTCCTAAAAAAGGTAATCCTCCATTTGTAGTAGTATATGCTAATTTTGAAAGTTTTCTTTCACCATACAAAGGAGACACAGAACAAACGGCTAACCGGCAAAATATTCATATTCCCAGTTGTTTTTGTTTCTTTGTCAAATCAAGCAATGAGAAAATTTACAAATCAAAGAAAGTTTCATATGCTAAGAAAAGAGAAAGTGAAGATATCGGGTTAATCTTTGTTTCAGTTCTGCTTGCTGAAATTCAAAAAGCCAATGAAAAATTTGAGGTATATACTCGAACGGTTGCCTCACATACTCCGGTTTTCTTTCACAATTTAAGCGGTTACGATTCCCACCTTTTCGTAATTCAACTGGCTAAACACGGAGAGGGTAATATTCAAGTTCTCCCAACAAATGAGCAAAAGTATATTTCATTTTCCAAATATTGCTATATCTCAGGTTCAAGACATAAAATACGATTTTTACACAGTTTTAAGTTTCTGGGTGCTTCATTGGATCGCCTCGTTTCTGATTTTGACCCAAAAGATTTAAAAGATACTAAAAGATGCTTTCCACTTGTTCGATTGAAATATTAGCAGGTAAAGGAATTTACCCATATGAATATATGGATTGTTTGGAGAAAACGAAAGAAAAAAGCTTACCTCTCATTGAATGTTTTTACTCATCATTGAAGAAAAAGGGAATTTCTGAGGATGATTACCGTCACGCTCTGAAAGCTTGGGATGCTTTCGGTTGTAAAACTTTAAATGACTATCAGTTGTCATATTGTGAATTGGACGTTTTGCTTTTGGCTGATATATTTGAAAATTTAAAAAAAAAATTAATATTGAAGAATACAAGCTAGACCCTATAGTAAATGGCTATACTTTACCTGGTGTATCTTGGCAGAACATGCTACTTTTCACCGGTCAAGAAATAGAATTAATCACCAACAGAGATATATACGAAGATTTCGAAAAAGGAATTAGAGGAGGTGTTTCAATGTGTGTAACCAGATGTGCAAAAGCCAACAACAAATATTTAAGCGACTATGACCCAGAAAAAGAAAGTTCTTTTTTGTTTTACATTGACAAAAACAACCTATACGGTGACGCAATGAGTGAAGAAATGCCTTACGCTATCGAACGTAAGCTAAGAAAAGATGAATTTCCAAAATGGCGAAATCTTCCGTGTGCCGTTGTTGTTGATTTAGAAATACCCGAAGACAAACACGACATGATGAATAGCTTTCCTCCTGCTCCCGAACATCTCGAAATTTCAGGAGTTCAAAAACTGGTACCCAATTTACAAAACAAAACGGGCTAGCTTTGCTATAGTGAGCTTTTAAAGTTTTACGAAAAACTCGGGGTGCAAGTTACAAAGATTCGCCGAGGATATGTTTTTAAAATGAGGCGATGGCTTGAACCATATATTACAAACAACACGCAGAAAAGAGCAGCTTCAACCAAGAAAAGCCAAAAGGATTTTTTCAAAAAAGCAATAAATAGCATTTACGGCAAGACAATTGAAAACCCCCGTAAACGGTCAAATGTTGAGATTACCAATAGCACAGAGAGAGCAGAAAAATTACTAAGAAGCCCAGAATATACAGGATATACTATATTTGATCCTGAGCTTGTTGCTGTTCATAGAAAAAAGACTATTGTAAATTGTAACAAACCGCTATATATTGGGTTTGTTGTTTTGGAGTTGTCAAAGTTAAAAATGTATAGGTTGTACTATGAATATTTTAAATCTAAGTTTGGCGAGCGTGTCAATTTGTTATATACTGATACGGACAGTTTCATAATTCAAATCAAAAGTAAAGATCTATATGAAGAAATGAAAGATGAAACGGATATATGCTTTGACACTAGCAACTATCCTAAAAACCATCCATTGTATAGCTCAGCAAATGAAAACAGATTAGGTAAGCTGATACGTGAGTTTGCCGCTACTTGTGCTAAATCGTATTGTTACACGATCGAAGGAGAAGAAAAGGAAAACATAAAATGTAAAGGAATCGTTGAAAGCTGTATTTCAAACAATGAGATCAATTTAAAGGATTACAAGGATTGTATTTTCCACAAAATAGGACGAAATGTAAAATTTAACAATATACGGAGTCACAACCACAAACTATACACAGAAGAAACAGACAAAGTAGCTTTAAGGCCAACTCAAGATGTGCGGCATGTTTTAGAGGATGATGTAAGCACTCTTTCAGTGGGTCATTACAAGATAGAAAAAAGTTAAGAGAGTATATATAGGAGTATCGGCGCAATTTGTGCGATATATATATATATTGTTAGCAATAACAATATATATTTTTAACCATCTTTCAAAAGAGGAAAGATAGAATATACGCCAATGATAGGGCTGAGAAAAACCAAAATATGATATATCCTTTCATTTTTAATAGGTTTCCTCATTTTTAAGTGTCTCTCTGATTTACACAACAACCCCACGTATCGAGTGTCGCCCTTTTTGGCAGGGTAGCCCGTTTCACTTCTTCGTTCGGCAAACCCATCAACCGAGACAATGGCTAACCCTTCCCTTTTTCCCTTCCCCCCTTCCCTGATTCCCTCAGTCAGCCAGTCAGCCTCTCAGCGGCTGACCGGTTAGCCCGGCTTGCCGGGTTAACCAGCTAAGGGGGTAAACCGAGGAAATCGGCAAATCGAGACAATCGACAAACTGCTGCACAGTGCCTACCCAACAAATCGAGACAATGGGTAACAGAGACAACCACAAACCGAGACAACGGCTAACAATACAACGGCTAACCTTTCCCTCAAACGAGACAATGGCTAACTGACAAAATCGAGACAATGGCTAACCGAGATATTGGCTAACTAGCAAACCGATATATTGGCAAACCGAGATATTGGCAAACCAGCAAACCGAGATATTGGCAAACAATACAACGGCTAACCCTTCCCTCAAACGAGACAATGGCTGACAAATTGAGATATTGGCTAACTAGCAAACCGAGATATTGGTTAGTGGGGGTTGATATTTGGGGTGTAATATATGGAATGTGAAAATGCAAAACGCGATTAAATGTTATGGTTAAATGAAGCATGGAAAAAATGGGGTGGTAAATAACCTGGAGTGTGGGTAGTTAAAAAATGGTAGTTGAAAAAAAAAAAAAATTCTCCGTTTATTGCTAACAATATATATATGTTCTGCGCAAAGTAGGAATCGGGACAATTCCGGAATTGTCCTGCGCAAAGTAGGAATTCTCACTTTGTCGGGCGAAGTAAGAATTCCTACCTGGCACGGTTCAATTCCGGAATTGTCCCTGCGCAAAGTAGGAATCGGGACAAAGTGAGAATATATTGTTTTCGCTGCGCGAAGTAGGAATCGGAACAAAGAGAGAATCTTTTGTTTTCGATGCGCGAAGTAGGAATCGAGGACAAAATCTGGTTTTTGTTTTATTTTCAATTTTCATCATTTTCTGACCGTTATTATTGATGTTTGTACATTAGTACAGTAAGACTACTGCTTGACAGAGATTGTTATTTTTGACAAAAAATTCTTTGACTTAAGGTCTGACTAATACCGTTGAAAGGCACAATATAACATGCAAAAGCTGGAATAAATGCGCACGGGAATAGCTACGTTGTGAATAAAAACCATGTGCGTAGCGTCGTATTTTTTAATTTTGGTGCCGAACCCAAAACCGCAGTCGGTAGCGCACAGGACTTGAGAACAGGGAATTGCTGGTTCGATCCCCTGGCTCTACCAATTACTTTCCGAGGATGGATGATAGTCATTGCGACAGGATTCATTCCTCTCTTACTGCTGATCATCGTTTCCACGATAATTATGTGGGAAAGCAGCCTTGGCTTGGAAAGAATATCGTGGCTGCCGTGATATAACTGAAATAATGTTACGAACGGCGTTAATCACCGTATAATCAGTCAATAGGATATAACAACTATAGTTGTCACTGAATGAGACTTAATACCCCCTCCCCAGCGTTTTCACAGAAACAGGCAATTATTTGTACACAGACAGACACACGGACAGACAGGCTGATTCCAGTATGCACCCGAAAACATTCGTTTTGCAGGGTGGGGGGTATAAATAAGGTACTTTGCGTTTCATTGTATATCATGAAAACCAGACAATCATACCTTTATTAAAATATTAAACAAAGAACACAAAAAGAATCATGCAATGGGAAATAACTAATGTCATGTATCAAGCGATGTTTAAAAATAGGATAGCACATTCTAAAATATTAAGCCTATATACCACAAATTTTATCGATCGTGATAAAGAAGGCTACTCAAAAAAAAAAAAAACGGAAAAAATGAGAAAATGTTAATAACCAGCATTTTCTCCTTTTTCAATAATGTTTTTTTTTTCCCAATCAAAGACTGAAAGAAGCATTTGAATAACAAATTGAAGATTGAAATGTACATAAAACGTGTGATATGAGTCATGACCAAATAATGAAGAATTAAAATAAAACATGTAATGAGAAATAAATAGCATATGCTGCAGCATGATCATTTCTGTAAAAGGAGAACAAAATCTGTAAAAAATGTTTTTGCTGAAATGTAACCTTAACCACACAATCCAAAGTTTTGACGACCCTTAAGAAGAAGGCTAGTGAAAACATTTTGGAAAAACTAGAAATTGTTGATAACCAACATTGTCTCCTTTTCCATAAAGTGTTCATTTCAGCTACTTTTTTTTTTCTTCAAATACTTTCAGTTTGGCCGAATCTGAAAATTTCACCATTGCTTAACCCTTTGGCTGCTTATCGCGACTCACAGACGTTTTGCGGACAGCGTAGATCAAGATCAGACTGCACAGAACGTGCAGTCTGATCTTGGATCTACGCTGTCCGATCCGGAGATTGTATTCCCTAGATTATACCTTTGAAATAAAAAAAAATGGGTTTTTACAATCGAATTGAAAATTTCATTTTAGTTACTTAGCAGGATAAGGGCTAAGATTTATCCATCAGTATATATATATATCGCACATATTGCGCCGATACTCCTATATATACTCTCTCCCAGGGGCATTATATGAACTAACTTGGTAGAAATTTACTAGGAGATGCTACATACCAAATATCAAAGCTCTCCACCTTCCAGTTTCAGAGAACATGATTTTTAAAGTTTTCCTTATTTGTTCCTATGTTCGAACTTGTGACCCCCAGGGCAGGGCCAGTTTTGACCCCAAGTGCATCATTTGAACAAAATTGGTAGAAGTCCACTAGGAGATGCTACATGCCAAATATCAAAGCTCTATTCCTTCTAGTTTTAGAGAAGAAGGTTTTTAAAGTTTTCCTTCTTTGTTCCTATGTTCGAACTTGTGACCCTCGGTACGGGGCCAGTTTTGACCCCAGGGGCATCATATGAACAAACTTGGTAGAGGTCCACTAGGAGATGCTACATACCAAATATCAAAGCTCTACGCCTTCCTGTTTCAGTGAAGAATATTTTTAAAGTGTGACCCCCGGGGCGGGGCCAGTTTTGAGCCCAGGAGCATCATATGAACAAACCTGGTAGAGGTTTACTAGGAGATACTACATACCAAATATCAAAGCTCTGCGCCTTCTATTTTCAGAGAAGAAGATTTTCAACGATTTTGCATTTTTTTCCTTTTTGTTGCCATGGCAACCAGAATTACGGATGGAATTCAATTCTTTGAACAACTTTGGTAGAGCTTCACTTAAGGAACATTCCTGCCAAGTTTCATCAAGATTGGCCCTGTGGTTTAGGAGGAGAAGATGTTTAAAGAAATTGTTGACGAACGACGGACAACGGACGACAGACGACGGAAGACAGACGCTGGACATAGGGCGATCACAACAGCTCACCTAGAGCACTTTGTGCTCTGGTGAGCTAATAAATATAGAAAGTTTATTCCTCTTTAATAGCAGAACAGTAGCACATTAAAGTAAAAAATAAATTGGCTCATATTTAAGGATCGTGGTCGTTTATCGCTTTAGACTTAAAATAAGGATAACTGTTAGGAATATAATTATCGATAACATAAATACAATACAGCAGAAATTATATTGTTGCTGACTAGCGCGGGTGCTTGCATATGCCATATATTATATGACGTAGTTTTCTTTCAGAGATTTCCTGATTTTCAGCCCTTCATTTTAATCTTTTAGTATTTTTACGATAATGTGTAAATGCTAATGAAAATATACTGCTAACATCCATTTATTTTATAAAAGAGTATAGCAATAAACAACTACGATCCTTAAATGTGAATCAAATCAAATTTATTCTGCTATTGTTCTGCTATTAAAGAGAAATACTTTTCGCCCTATATTCGAAAATTATATATGAGCCATGCTTTGGCAAAAAGGACCTTACTGCATCTCCGTAATCCATGACACCAAGAAAGCCATCACCCAATCATGGATCCATTAAATTCATTCCGACTAAAGCATGATGTAGAATGGTCTGAAGACAGCCAGGAAATTTAAAAATAGCGAAAAGTTTCGGCCCTTGTCAACCGGCGCGGACTGCGCAGGCTGACGTCGATCAATATTATTCGCTTGTCACAGAGCACGGCAAATATATTACCAAGTGCGCTTAACATATAAGCAGTACACTGTGTTTTCACACTTTTTAGATAGAAATTGAAGCAGATTTACATGATATTTATCATTAAGGCGAAACATACAATGTTGTTGTTGTTGCTGTCAGTGACTTTACAGAATCTGATTTATCTCTTTAAAAAAAGGCAGAACAGTAACACAACAGATACACGTAAAAACAAAACTTTAATTCAAATGAAGGCATTCTTTAAGCATAATAAGAACTATATATAAATATAGAAGTTAAGGCGAAAAATTAGTCCTCTTTAATTGCTGAACAGTAGCATAATAAAGTAAATAATGGTATGAATCAAATTAAAGGATGGTGGTCGTTTATCGCTTTAGACTTAATAGAAATGATAACTGATAGCAGTATATTATCGATAACATCAACACAATATAAAAGGAATATTGTTGCTGACTGGCGCGGGTTCTTACAAATGCTGTATATAACATGAAGATTTTTTTTCTTTCATAGATTAATTCATTTTCAGACCGTTTAATCAATATTGGAGTATTTTTACTATAATATGTTAATATTATCTATAATATTCTGCTAACATTCATTTATTCTATTAAAGTGTAAAGCGATAAACTGCAACGATCCTTAAATTTGAATCAAATCTTCATTCACTTAATTTTGCTACTGTTCTGCTATTAAAGAGAAATATCTTCCGCCCTATATTTGAACATTATGTATATTTCTTTGTTTGCTTAACATATAAGCATGTGTTTTCATACTTTGTAGAGAGAAATTGAAGCAAATTTACATTAAGGAAAACACCACCAAAAGCGAAGTAAATGATGCTGTTGTTGTTTTTTACAGAATTTGTTTTATCTTTAAAGGCAGAACACTAACACAATGGTTCCGAGTAAAAAAAAAAATACTTAAATTCAAAGGAAAGCATTCTTTAAGAACAATAAAAAATATACATGAATATAGAACTAAAGACAAAAATTTATTCCTCTTTATATGATTATAGAACTTACGGCGAAAGTTGATTCCTATTTAATAGGAGAATAGTAGCACAATAAAGTGAATAAAGATATTAATCAAATTTAGGGATCGTGGTGGTTTATTGCTTTAGACTTTATAAAAATGAAAACTGAAAGCAGTATAACATAAACACATTATAGTGGGAATATTGTTGCTGACTTGTGTGGGTGTTCGCAAATGCCATATAATATATGACCATTTTTTCTTTACAAGATTAGTCAGTTTTAACCGCGTAAAAAATATCGTTTATTATTTGTACCCTAATGTTTTAATGCTAGCGATATATACACTGCTTCCATTCATTCTTTTGTCTAATTGAATTGCAATAAACGACTGAGATCCTTATATTTCATCCAAATCTTTTTTTCGCTTTATCGTGCTACTGTTCTTCTATTTAAGAGAATTAACTTTCGCCCGAAGTCAATTTTATATCTATATATACGTAAATTCTTATCTTGATGAACACATGTCTTCTATTAGAATTAGTTTTTTTTTTTTATTTTTACTCGTATCCATTGTGTTACTATTATGTTTTAAAGGAGTATTAGACTGCGCAGGCTGACGTCGATCGATATTTTTCGCAAATGTATTAAACCCGCTCTTCACAGAGCACGGCTCATATATTTCTTAGTTTACCTAACATATACGCAGGAAAGTGTGTTTTCACAGATAGAAATTGAAGCAGATTTACATGAAGGAAACTACCATTAAGGCTAAACAGACAGTGTTGTTGTTGTTGTTAGTGCTCATGTTTTTACAGATTCTGATTTATCGTCAAAGGCAGAAGGGTAACACAACAGATACGAGTAAAAACAAAACTTTAATTCAAAGAAAGGCATTCTTTAAGCACGATAAGAACTATGTATAAATATAGAACTTAAGGCGAAAGTATATTCCTCTTTAATAGCAGAAAAGTAGCACAATAAAGTAAATAATTATATGAATCAAATTAAAGGATGGTGATCATTTATCACTTTAGACCTAATGAAAAACTGATAGCAGTATATTATCGATAACATCAATACAATAAAGTAGGACTAGTGCTCCTGACTTGCACGAGTGCTCGAAAATGCCGTATAATACATAACAAATTTTCTTTCATGGATTCATTCATTTTCAGACCGTTGAATTAATATTTGGGTATTTTCACAATATGTTAATGTTATCTATAACAAACTGCTAACATTCATTTATTCTAATAAAGCGATAAACTACAACGATCCTTCAATTTGAACCAAATCTTCATTCACTTAATTCTGCTACTGTTCTGCTATTAAAGAGAAATACCTTTTGCCCTATATTCGAAAGTTATGTATATTTCTTAGTTTGCTTAACGTATAAGTAGTACACTGTATTTTCATACTTTATAGATAGAAATTGAAGCAAATTTACATTACGGAAAACACCACCAAAAGGTGAAAAAAAGAGAGTTGTTGATTTTTTACAGAATTTGTCTTAGCTTTAATGGCAGGACAGTAACAAAATGGATACGAGCAAAAAAAAACAAACTTTAATTAATAAAACGCATTCTTTAAGCACAATAAAAACTATATATAAATATATAACTTAAGGCGAAAGGTTATTCCTTTTTAACAGCAGAACAGTATGAATCAAATTAAAGGATAGTGGTCGTTTATCACTTTAGACTTAATGAAAAGGATAACTGTTAGCAGTATATTATCGATAACATCAACACAATATAGTAGAATGATGTTGCTGACTTGCGCGGGTTCTCGCAAATGCCGTATATTACATGACGAATTTTTCTTTCATAGAATGGTTAATTTTCAGCCCTTTAGACTAATTTTTATTATTTTTACAATATTTTGTTAATGCTATCGATAGAATACTGCTATATTCATTTAATTTATTAAAGTGTAAAGCAATAAACGACTACGATCCTTAACTTTGAATCAAATCTTCATTCACTTAATTCTGCTACTGTTCTGCTGTTAAGGAGAAATACCTTTCGCCCTATATTCGGAAAATATATATATTTCTTAGATTGCTTATTATATAAGTAGTACATTTTGTTTTCATTCTTTGTAGATAAAGATTAAAGAAGATTAAGCTGAAGGAAAACACCGCCAAAGGCGAAAGAAACTACGTTGTTGTTGAATTTTACAGAATCTGTTCTATCCTTAAAGGCAAAACAGTAACACAATGGTTCCGAGTAAGAAAAAAACCCAAAACTTAAATTTAAAGGAAAGCATTCTTTAAGAACAATAAAAATATACATGAATATAGGACTAAAGGCGAAATTCCTCTGTATATAAATGTAGAACTTAAGGCGAATGTTGATTCCTCTTTACGAGCAGAACAGTAGCACAATTAAGTGAATAAAGATATTAACTAAATTTAGGGATCGTGGTCGTTTATCGCTTTTGACTTGATGGAAAGGATAACAATAGCAGTATATTATCGATAACATAGACACGTTATAGTAAGAATAGTGTTGCTGACTTGCGTTGGTGTTCGCAAATGCCGTGTAATATTTGGCAATTTTTCTTTCAAAGATTGGTAAGTTTTAACCGCGTAAAAAACATCGTTTATTTTTTGTACCCTAATGTTTTAATGCTATCGATATATGCAGTGCTACCATTCATTCTTTAGTTTAATTGAATTGCAATGGATGACTGAGATCCTTATATTTCACCCAAATCTCTTTTCACTTTATCGTGCTACTGTTCTTCTATTTAAGAGAATTAACTTTCGCCCTAAGTTAATTTTATATCTATATATACATATATTCTTATCTTGATGAAAATATGACTTCTTTTTTAATTTATTTTTTATTTTTACTCATTTCCATTGTGTTACTATTATGTTTTTAAACGAGTATTAGACTCTATTAAATATTGCTCTGACATTATTTTTAAAAAAAGATTCATAAACATGAAGTAAAACGACCGTGATAAATTATTTTCATGATTTTCATTCATTTGATATTTACATTTCGGTTAATAAAACAATTGTTTGTTTCTCCTTTACTGTTGTTTTCCTTTATGTTAATCTGCTTCAGTTGTACATATTCAAAACACAAAAACACAGTGTAATGCTTTTGCAAATTTTCTTTTTTTATTAAAAAGTCTTGTAAAAGAAACGCGCAACTATTTGCGGAGAAGAAAAGGCATTTTACTTCAATAATTATTTTGTACACTCTTCTTTTCATATCAGAACCTGTTCTACTATCAAAGAAGAACGAAGTTTGCCCTTAAGTGGTCTTTCTTTTTATTCTTATTTCTAAACGCATAATTTTTCTTTAATTTGATAAATATCTATTTATTTCATAGTTCTTCTATTATAGACGATGGAATGTTGGCCTACTGTATTATTATTATCATTATTATTAGTAGTAGTAGTAGTAGTGTTGTTGTTTACAAATCTTTGTATTAGTATTATTATTTAATGTTATCCACCCATCAGTAAAAATCATGATCATGATCTCTCAGATGGTTACCAAGATTTCAATGCAGATAAAAGCCTTTAATGACCCAGATAGCATATCAATTTTCATTGAATGTTTGATGCACTGAAATCTGAATATCAAGCTAAATGATCACGATCAGAATTTGATGATGGATAGGTTACCTTAATATTCTTAAGGTAATTTTGCGGGGGTTCAGAATCGCTGTATATAATATAATCAATTTTTCTTTCAAAGATCTGTTAGATTAATCCTTTAGTATTTTTACAATGATGTGTTAATGCCATCTGTAATTGTATGCACATATTCATTCCTTTTATCAAATTGTAAATTGATAAACGGCTACGAATATTGTGCTGCTGTCCTGATATGGAAGAGAAATAAATTTCAGTTTAAAATGTATATCTACATATACTTCTTACTATGCTTAAAACGCTGGATTATCAAGTGAAAATGAGTATGAAAGGCAAAAAAGAAAACACATAAGGCATAAGGGCATCGTCCTTTCGTCTTAGACAAAAGAACTATAAAATTTAGACATTAATATATAAAAATGCAAATGATATATTGTTTTGAAATAGTGTTTTCAACTTTATTTCAGTTACATGTTAGCGGCCAGTTTACTTATCCATGCTTTCCTGGTGTGTCGATGGCTTGATATCTGCACAATCTTTTTTTTAAAGCCATTGGCTGCTTTTCGACATAACAATCGTCAAAACAATATTAAGCTGCCAAAGGGAAATCAATCCTGTTACAATGACTAACATACGTCTTCGGAAATAAAGCAGCCCAGCCAGGGCTCAAATAGGCGACCCCTGTTTTTTAGTCATGTAAAGCTACCGACTGGGCTACTGGGGCTCGCCTTTCATTGATATTCAAAGTTATTCATTCAATTAAAAAAAAAACAGTTCAAAATCAAGCCTTTTGTCTTAAGTGCTGTTTTCAGTTTTGTATTGTATTGATTGTATGGTGTTAACCGCCATTTCAACATAGTTTTCAATTGATTCTCGGGGGCCAATTCACCTATTCTTGCTTTTCTGGAGTTTTGTTTACCAGTAATCCGCAAAGTCTTTTATTTCCAAGCCACTGGCTGCTGGCCCACGTAACCACCGTGTCGAAATTAGGGTCGTGGTGAGAGAAAAATAAATCTTGTCGCAATTACTAACATCAGTCCTTGGAAAAAGATTAGGCGACAGGCGAGCCAGGAGATCGAATAGGCGACCCCTGTTCTCAAATTCTGTAAGCTACCGACTGGGCTGACGGGCCTCGGCTTTCATTGATATTTGAAATTATTAAATTGTTTTGAAATACTGAAATTAAAGTATTGTGCTCTAAGTGCTATTTTATTGTATTGAATTAATTAATTGTATGGCTTTAAACGCCTTTTTCAATATCATTTCTGATATATCTCGGTGTCCAGTTCACCTATCCTTGCTTCCCTGGCATTTCGTTAACTTGTACTTGGTACAAACTTTTTTCCAAGCAAATTGGCTTTTGTCCCACCTGACCATCGTCGAAACAATGGTCAGCGGTGAGTGAGAAAAAAATCTTATTGCAATGACTAACAATAGTCATCTGAAAGAAAGCAGCCGAGTTAGACGCTGGACCAGCGACTTCTTTTTTCAAGTCCTGTAAACTACCGACCGAGCTACCGGGGATCGGCTTTCATTGATATTGGAAGTTATTTATTCGTTATCAAAACAAAAATGAGAGAAAAAAATATATATATATATATTTTCACATGCTGTTTTCAATTTTCTATTGTATTGATTTATTGTCTGGAGATTAACTCGTTTTCGACATTATTTCACTTATATATCGGCAGCCAGTTTCGGCCCATGTCAGCCAGCGCGGACTGCACAGACTGAGGTCGATCAATGTTATTCGCAAATGCATTTTGCCAACTTGTCACAGGGCACGGCTCATATATTACTACGTTCGCTTAACATATAAGCAGTACACTGTGTTTTCACACTTTTCAGATAGAATTGAAGCAGATTTATCTGAGATTTACCATTAAGGCGAAACATACAATGTTGTTGTTGTTGCTGTCAGTGATTTTACAGAATCTGATTTATCTCTTTAAAAAAAGGCAGAGCAGGAACACAGTGCCACTGTCCATGCTTTCCTTTGAAAGCCACTGACTACTTTCCCAAATGACGATGGTCGAAACAATGATCAGAGATGAGAGAGAAATAAATCCTATTGCAATGACTAATATCTGTCCTCTGAAATAAAGCAGCCGAGCCATGGATGAAACAGGAGGCATCTGTCCTCAAGTCCTGTAAACTACCGAATGAGCTACTGAGGCTCGGCCTTTATTAATATTCAAATTTATTTATTTAGCTTTAAAAAACTTAGAGTAAAGTCTTTTGCCTTAAGTGCTGTTTTCAAATTTCTATTGTACTGCTTGATTGTATTGGCTATTTTCAACATGATTTCAGTTATATTTCGGCGACTACTTCACCTATCCATGCTCTTCACGAGTTTCATTTATCAGTGCTCCGCGCAACCTTCTGTCAATGCCACCTACTGGTTATTCAGTTAACCATCGCAGAAATAGTGGTCAGTGGTGAAAGAGAAATAAATCCTGTCTGAATGATTAACATCAGTCCAGGAAAAGAAATCAGCCGAGTCAGGGATCGAACCGGCGATCCCTGTTATCAAGTCCTAAAAGCTTCCGACTAAGCTACCAGGGTTCGACTTTCACTTAGTTTAAACATATTTATTTTACATCGATTGAGAAACAAGTTCTTACAACTTCTACTAATCTCTCTCGATTCTGCTTCCTGGGAACTACAACAGTACTCGCGCCGAATGCGTGGGCCAATGAAAATCCCAAAGTTGACAACCGCTCCAAGGAATCGAATTCGGGACCTTATGATTACATGGCACGCTCTACCTCACGACCACGGACTTTCACTGACCTTCGAAATTATGTACATAAATTTATTTCGAAAAACTGTGAATCAAGTCTTTCTCCAATAGTGATATTTACACCTTTACAGCGTATGGATTGGTGCGGTGTAAAATGCGCATTCCAACATTATTTCAGTTACATATCAACGGCCAGTTCATCTATCCATGTTTTCCTGGAGTTTCGTTTACCAGCACTTCGCACAATCTTATTGCCAAGCCACTGCCTGCTTTCCAACAAAAGCTTTGTCAAAATCAAGGTCAGTGGTGGAGGAGAAATAAGTCATGTCTCAATGACTAACATCAGCCCTCAGAAAGAAAGCGGTCGAGCCAGAAATCAAACTTACCAGTCCTGTTCTCAAGTCCTATAAGCAACCACTGAGCTACCAGGACTCAGCTTTTGGTGTAATTGGAAGTTATTTATTTGTATGAAACCCTGAAAAAGAAGTATTTCGCCTAAGTGCTGTTTTCCATTTCGTATTGTGTTGCTTGATTGTATTGTGTTTTACTCCGTTTTTCCACATATATCCATTTATATCTCGGCGCCTATCCGTGCTTCTTTGGGGTATCGTTTACCAGTACTCCGCATAATCTTTTCAAGCCACTGGGTGCTTTTTTATATAACCATCATCAAAACAATGGTAAGCGGTGACTTACATCAATCCTCGGAATTAAATTAGCCTTGTCTGGTCGAACAGGCGACCTAGGTTCTCAAGTCCTGTATGCTACTGTTTGAACTGCTGGTGCTCGGCTTTCATTGTTATTCAAAGTTATCAATTTGCTTTGAAATACTCAAAATCAAGTCTTCGCCTAAAGTGTTGTCTTTGATTTTGTATTGTATTGTTTTGATTGATTGAAACAAAGGTCAGTGGTTCAAATGAAATGAGCCTAGCCCACGTTGAGAACAGAAGGTCGCTGGTTCGATCCCCAGCTCGGCCAATATTCTTTCCGAGGACTGATGATAGGCACTGCGACAGGATTCATTCCTCTCTCTCTTCGCTGTCCACTGTTTCGACTATGGTTCTGTCGGAAAGGAGCCAGTGGCTTGGACGGAATATTGTGCGGAGTACTGGTAAAAAGAACTCCAGAAAGGCATAGATAGGTGCACTGGCCGCCGCGATATAACTGAAATAGTGTTAAAGACGGCGTTCGGCTCCATACAATCAATACAATGGAATAAAATGAATTCTGTCGCAATGACTAACATCAGTCCTCGTAAAGAAAGCAGCCCAGCCAGGGATCGAATAGACAACACCTGTTCTCAAGTCCTGTAAGCTATCCGCTGAGCTACCCGGGCTAGGCTTTCATTGATATTCGAAGTTGTTTATTTGTTTTGAAAAACTGAAAATGAAGTATTTCGCCTTAAGTGCTGTTTTAATTGTGTATTGTATGGATTGTTGTTATGGTGCTGAATGCCTTTTTCAAAATTATTTCAGTTACATCATAGCTGCCACTTCACACATCCATGCTTTGTTAGAGTTTCGTTCGCCAGTACTCCGCACAATCTTCTTTCCAAACTACTGCCTTCTTTCCCACATAACCATCGTCAAAACAGAAGTAAGCACTAAGAGAGAAATAACTCCCATTGAAATGACTAACATCTGTCCACGGAAAGAATGCAGCCGAGCCAGGTATCGAATAGGCGACCCCTGTTCTCAAGTCCTGTAAGCTACCGACTGGGCTTCCTGGGCTCGGTTTTCATTGATATCAGAAGTTATTCTTTTGTCTAGAAAAACTCAAAATCAAATATTTTGTCTTAAGTGCTGTTTTTAATTTTGTATTGTATTGATTGTATTGTGTTAAACGCCGTTTTCAATATTATTTCAGCTATATCTCCGCGGCCAATTCACCCATTCATTCCTTCCTTGATGTTCGTTTACCAGTACTTTTTCACAATTTTCTTTCCAAGCCACTGGCTGCTTGCCCACATAGGTTTTATCGAATCAATAGTTAACGTCAGTCCTTGGAAAGTAAGGAAGCATCGAAACAATGACACCTGTTTTCGAGTCCTGTAAGCTACCGACCGGGCTACCGGACATCGGCTTTCATTGATATTCGAAGTTATTTGTTTTGAAAAACTAAAAATGAAGTCATGCTGTTTTCAATGGTGTGTCTTATGGATTGGTGTCATGGTGTTAAACGACCTTCTCAAAATTATTTCAGTTACATCTCGGCGGCCAAGTCACCTATCTATGCTTCCTCGAGTTTCATTTACAATTCTTCTATTACAGATGAAAGGACATTAGCCGCTAGTGTTTTTTTTTTTCTTAATCGTCTTGTCTTTCTTTCTAAATATATTTTCTATTTAATTTTGTTGTCTTATTTTCCGGGTGTTCGTAAACACCTTATATTACGTGACAAATTCTCTTTCAAATATTGTTTAATGTTCAGAGATGTAACTGAAATAATGTTAAGGCGCATGACTTCATTTTCAGTTTTTCAAAGCAAATAAATAACTTCGAATATCAATGAAAGCCGATGCCCGGTAGCCCGGTCGGTAGCTTACAGGACTCGAAAAAAGGTGTCATTGTTTCGATGCTTCCTTTCTTTCCAAGGACTGACGTTAACTATTGATTCGATAAAACCTATGTGGGCAAGCTGAAATGATATTGAAAACGGCGTTTAACACAATACAATCAATACAATACAAAATTAAAAACAACACTTAAGACGAAATATTTGATTTTGAGTTTTTCTAGACAAATGAATAACTTCTGATATCAATGAGAGCCGAGGCCAGGAAACCCAGTCGGTAGTTTACTGGACTTGAGAACAGGGGTCGCCTATTCGATACCTGGCTCGGCTGCATTCTTTCCGTGGACAGATGTTAGTCATTTCAATGGGAGTTATTTCTCTCTTAGTGCTTACTTCTGTTTTGACGATGGTTATGTGGGAAAGAAGGCAGTAGTTTGGAATTGTGCGGAGTACTGGCGAACGAAACTCTAACAAAGCATGGATGTGTGAAGTGGCAGCTATGATGTAACTGAAATAATTTTGAAAAAGGCATTCAGCACCATAACAACAATCCATACAATACACAATTAAAACAGCACTTAAGGCGAAATACTTCATTTTCAGTTTTTCAAAACAAATAAACAACTAAGAATATCAATGAAAGCCTAGCCCGGGTAGCTCAGTGGATAGCTTACAGGACTTGAGAACAGGTGTTGCCTATTCGATCCCTGGCTGGGCTGCTTTCTTTAAGTGGACTGATGTAGGTCATTGCGACAGAATTTATTTCATTCCAACCACTGACCTATGTTACGATAATGCTTAGGTGGGACAGCAGGCAGTGACTTGGAAAGAAGGTTATGCGGAGCACTGGTGAGCGAAACTGCAGGAATACATGTATTTTGGAGACTAGCCGTCGAGCTATAGCTTAAATAATGTTGAAAACGGCATAATACACCAATCGATCAATACAAGATCGAAAAACAGCACTTTAGGCGAACACTTGATTTTGAGTATTTCAAAACAAATTGATAACTTTAAATATCAATGAAAGCCGAGCACCAGTAGTTCAAACGGTAGCAACCTGGGTCGCCTGTTCGATCAGACTCGGCTAATTTAATTCCGATGATTGATGTAAGTCAACAGGACAAGATTTATTCCCCCCTCACCGCTGACCATTGTTTTGACGATGGTTATGTAAAGAAACATTTAGTGGCTTGAAAAGATTTTCCGATATAAATGGATATATGGAGAAAACGGAGCAAATCACAATACAATCAAGCAACACAATACGAAATGAAAAACAGCGCTTAGGAGAAATACTTCTTTTTTCAGGTTTTCATACAAATAAATAACTTCAAATTACACCAAAAGCTGAGTCCTGGTAGCTCAGTGGTTGCTTATAGGACTTAAGAACAGGGCTCGTAAGTTTGATTTCTGGCTCGACCGCTTTCTTTCTGAGGACTGATGTTAGTCATTGAGACATAATTTATTTCTCCCCCACCACTGACCCTGATTTTGACAAAGCTTTTGTGGGAAAGCAGGCAAGTGGTTTCTCTATAAGATTGTGCAAAGTACTGATAAACGAAACTCCAGGAAAACATTGATAGATGAACTGGCCGATGATATGTAACTGGAACAATATTGGCATGGCGTTTAACACTATATCACCGATCCATATGCTCTAAAGGTGAAAACATCACTGTTCATGTACATAATTTCGAAGGTCAGTGAAAGTCCGTGGTCGTGAGGTAGAGCATCTGCCTCGCAATCATAAGGTCCTGATTTCGATTCCCGGAAGCGGGAGTCAACTTTGGGATTTCCATTGGCCTACACATTCGGCGCGAATACTGGTGTAGTTCCCAGGAAGCAGAATCGAGAGAGATTAGTATAAATTGTAAGAACTAGTTTTTCAATCCATATAAAATAAATATTTCTTTTCCAGGACTCATGTTAATCATTCAGACAAGATTTATTTTTCTTTCACCGCTGACAATTGTTTCTGCGATTGTTAACTGAAAAACCAGTGGGTGACATTGAAAGAAGGTTGCGCGGAGCACTGGAAAACGAAATTCGAAGAAAGCATGGATAGGTGAACCAGTCGCCGAGACATAACTGAAATTATGTTGAAAATAGCCTATACAATCAATAAGTAAAATAGAAAATTTGAAAACAGCACTTAAGGCGAAAGACTTCATTCTGAGTTTTCTAACCTAAATAAATAAATTTGAATATCAAAAAAAAGCAGAGCCCCAGTCGCTCTTTCGGTATATATGAGCGAGCCAGGGGATCGAATAGGCGACCCCTGTTCTCAAGTCCTGTAAGCTACTGATTGTGCTAGCGGGCCTCGGTTTTCTTTTATATTTGAAATTATTTAATTGTTATGAAAAACTGAAAATGAAGTTTTTCGCCTTAAGTGCTATTTTATTGTATTGAATTGATTAATTGTATAGTTTTAAACGCCGTTTTCAATATTATTTCTGATATATCTTGGTGTCCAGTGCACCTATCCTTGCGTCTATGGCGTTTCTTTTACTTGTACTTGGTACAAACCTTTTTCGAAGCCATTGGCTTCTGTCCACATGACCATCATCGAAACAATGATCAGCGGTGAGTGAGAAATAAATCCTACTGCAATGACTTGTTAGTCGACCAGACCAGCGACTCCTTTTTTCAAGTCCTGTAAACTACCGAATTAAGGTATCGGGGATCGGCTTTCATTGATATTCAAAGTTATTTATTCGTTATAAAAAAAATCCCTGAGAATTGATTTTTTTTCGCTATAAATGTTGTTTACAATTTTGTGTTGTATTGATTTATTGTCTGGAGATTGACTCCAGTTTTCGGCCAGTGCCGCTTTCCTGCAGATTCATTCCATACAATCTCTTTTTAAAGCCACAGACTACTTTCCCAAGTAATGATGATCGAAACAATGGCCAGCGATGAGAGGGAATTAAATGCTACTGCAATGATTAACATCTATCCTCGGAAAGAAAGCAACGGGGCCATCGATCAAACAGGAAGCATTTGTCCTCAAGTCCTGTAAACTACCGAAAGAGCTACTGGGGCTCTGCTTTTTTTGATATTCAAATCTATTTATTTAGGTTAGAAAACTCAGAATGAAGTCTTTTGCTTTAAGTGCTGTTTTCAGATTTTCTATTTTACTTATTGATCGTTTGGGCTATTTTCAACATAATTTTATTTATGTCTCGGCGACTGGTTCACCTATCCATGCTTTCTTCGAGTTTCGTTTTCCAGTGCTCCACGCAACCTTCTTTCAATGCCACCCACTGGTTTTTCAGTTAACAATCGCAGAAACAATTGTCAGTGGTGAAAGAGAAATAAATCTTGTCTGAATGATTAACATGAGTCCTGGAAAAGAAATATTTGTTTTATATGGATTGAAAAACAAGTTCTTACAATTTATACTAATCTCTCTCGATTCTGCTTCCTGGGAACTACACCAGTATTCGCGCCGAATGTGTAGGCCAATGGAAATCCCAAAGTTGACACCCGCTTCCAGGAATCGAAATCGGGACCTTATGATTGCGAGGCAGATGCTCTACCTCACGACCATGGACTTTCACTGACCTTCGAAATTATGTACATGAATAGTGATGTTTTCACCTTTAGAGCGTATGGATCGGTGATATGGTGTTAAACGCCATTCCAATATTGTTTCAGTTACATATCATCGGCCAGATCATCTATCAATGTTTTCCTAGAGTTTCGTTTATCAGTACTTCGCACAATCTTATAGAGAAACCACTTGGCTGCTTTCCCACAAAAGCTTTGTCAAAATCAGGGTCAGTGGTGGGGGAGAAATAAATTATGTCTCAATGACTAACATCAGTCCTCAGAAAGAAAGCGTTCGAGCCAGAAATCAAACTTACGAGCCCTTTTCTTAAGTTCTATAAGCAACCACTGAGCTATCAGGACTCAGCTTTTGGTGTAATTTGAAGTTATTTATTTGTATGAAAAACTGAAAAAAGAAGTATTCCTCCTAAGCGCTGTTTTTCATTTCGTATTGTGTTGCATGATTGTATTGTGATTTGCTCTGTTTTTCCACATATATCCATTTATATCTCGGCGACCGCTGCACCTATCCGTGCTTCTTTGGGGTTTTGTTTATCGCAAAATCTTTTCAAGCCACTGAATGTTTCTTTACATAACCATCGTCAAAACAATGGTCAGCGGTGAGGGGGAAATAAATCTTGTCCTATTGACTTACATCAATCATTGGAATTAAATTAGCCGAGTCTGGTCGAACAAGCGACCCAGGTTGCTACCGTTTGAACTACTGGTGCTCGGCTTTCATTGATATTCAAAGTTATCAATTTGTTTTGAAATACTCAAAATCAAGTGTTCGCCTAAAGTGCTGTTTTTCGATCTTGTATTGATCGATTGCGGTATTATGCCGTTTTCAACATTATTTAAGCTATAGCTCGACGGCTAGTCTCCAAAGTACATGTAGTCCTGCAGTTTCGTTCACCAGTGCTCCGCATAACCTTCTTTCCAAGTCACTGCCTGCTTTCCCACCTAAGCATTATCGTAACATAGGTCAGTGGTTGGAATGAAATGAATTCTGTCGCAATGACTAACATCAGTCCTCGTAAAGAAAGCAGCCAAGCCAGGGATCGAATAGGCAACACCTGTTCTCAGGTCCTGTAAGCTATCCACTGGGCTACCCGGGCTAGGCTTTCATTGATGTTCGAAGTTGTTTATTTGTTTTGAAAAACTGAAAATGAAGCATTCCGCCTTAAGTGCTGTTTTAATTGTGTATTGTATGGATTTGTGTTATGGTGCTGAATGCCTTTTTCAAAATTATTTCAGTTACATCATAGCTGCCACTTCACACATCCATGCTTTGTTAGAGTTTCGTTCGCCAGTACTCCGCACAATCTTCTTTCCAAACTACTGCCTTCTTTCCCACATAACCATCGTCAAAACAGAAGTAAGCACTAAGAGAGAAATAACTCCCAATGAAATGACTAACATCTGTCCACGGAAAGAATGCAGCCGAGCCAGGTATCGAATAGGCGACCCCTGTTCTCAAGTCCAGTAAGCTACCGAATTGGCTTCCTGGGTTCGGCTCTCATTGATATCAGAAGTTATTCATTTGTCTAGAAAAACTCAAAATCAAATATTTCGTCTTAAGTGCTGTTTTTAATTTTGTATTGTATTGATTGTATTGTGTTAAACGCCGTTTTCAATATTATTTCAGCTATATCTCGGCGACCAATTCACCCATTCATTCCTTCCTTGAGGTTTGTTTACCAGTACTTTTTCACAATTTTCTTTCCAAGCCACTGGCTGCTTGCCCACATAAGTATTATCGAATCAATGTTTTGTCTGTCCTTGGAAAGAAAGGAAGCATCGAAACAATGACACCTTTTTTCGAGTCCTGTAAGCTACCGACCGGGCTACCGGACATCGGCTTTCATTGATATTCGAAGTTATTTATTTGTTTTGAAAAACTGAAAATGAAGTCATGCGCCTTACGTGCTGTTTTCAATGGTGTATCTTATGGATTGGTGTCATGGTGTTAAACGACCTTCTCAACATTATTTCAGTTACATCTCGGCGGCCAATTCACCTGTCCATGCTTCCTCGAGTTTCGTTTACAATTCTTCTATTACAGATGAAAGGACGTTAGCCGCTTTTTTTTTTAATCGTCTTGTCTTACGTCCTAAAAATATTTTCTATTTAATTTTGTTTTCTTATTTCCCGGGTGTTCGTAAACACCTCATATTACATGACAAATTCTCTTTCAAATATTGTTTAATGTTCAGTCCGTTACATTAATCTTTTAGTGTTTTACTATGATGTGTTAATGCTATCGATAAAATATGCTAACATTCAATTATTTTATTAACGTGTAAAGGGAGAAACGACTACACGCACAATAAGAAATATAGATAAATAAAGAACTTAAAGCGAAAGTTTATTCCTCTATAATAGCAGAACAGTAGCACATTAAAGTAAAAAAAAAGTTATGACTCAAATTGAAGAATCTTGGACGTATATCGCTTTAGACTTAAAATAAGGATAACTCTTAGCAGTATATTATCGATAACATCAACACAATATAGTAGTCCTGAATTATATTGTCGCTGACTAGCGTGGGTGCTTGCATATGCAATATATTACATGACATATTTTTCTTTCAGAGGTTAGCTAATTTTCAGCCCTTTATTTTAATCTATTAGTACTTTGACAATAATGTGTTAATGCTAATGAAAAAAATATTGCTAGCATTCATTTATTTTATAAAAGAGTAAAGCAATAAACAACTACGACCCCTAAATGTGAATCAAGTCATATTTCTTCTGCTATTGTTCTGCTATTAAAGAGAAATACCTTTCGCCCTATATTCGAAAATTATGTATGAGCCATGCTCTCGGAAAAAGAAACTTAATGCATTTCCGTGATCCATGACACCAAGAAAGCTATCACCCAATCATAGATCCATAAAATTCACTCCGACTAAAGCAAGATGTAGAATATTCTTAAGACAGGCAGAAAAATTAGAAATAGCGAAAAGTTTCGGCCCAGTCAACCAGCGCGGACTGCGCAGGCTGACGTCGACCGATAAATTTCGCAAATGCATTAAGCCCGCTTTTCACAGAGCACGGCTCATATATTACTAAATTCGCTTAATATAGAAGCAGTACACGGTTTTCACACTTTTTAGATAGAAATTGAAGCATATTTACACGATATTTATCATTAAGGCGAAACATACAATGTTGTTGTTGTTGTTGCTGTCAGTGTTTTTCCAGAATCGGATTTATCTGAAAAAAAAAAAAGGCAGAACAGTAACACAACAGATACGCGTAAAAACAAAGCTTTAATTCAAAGGAAGGCATTCTTCAAGCACAATAAGAACTATATATAAATACAGAACTTAAGGCGAAAATTTATTCCTCTTTCATAGCTGAACAGTAGCACAATAAAATAAATAATGATATGAATCAAATTAAAGGATGGTGATTGTTTATCGCTTTAGACTTAATGAAAAGGTTAACTGATAACAGCGTATTATTGATAACACTGGCTGCTCTCCCAAGTAACCACCGTGTCGAAATAAGTGTCGTGATGAGAGAGAAAAAAATCTTGTCGCACTTAATTATATCAGTCCTTGGAAAAAAATGAGAGAGCCAGGGGATCGAATAGGCGACCCTGTTCTCAAGTCCTGTAAGCTACTGATTGGGCTAGCAGGCCTCGGTTTTCTTTTATATTTGAAATTATTTAATTGTTATGAAAAACTGAAAATGAAGTTTTTCGCCTTAAGTGCTATTTTATTGTATTGAATTGATTAATTGTATAGTTTTAAACGCCGTTTTCAATATTATTTCTGATATATCTTGGTGTCCAGTGCACCTATCCTTGCGTCTAGGCGTTTCTTTTACTTGTACTTGGCACAAACATTTTTCGAAGCCATTGGCTTCTGTCCACATGACAATCATCGAAACAATGATCAGCGGTGAGTGAGAAATAAATCCTACTGCAATGACTTGTTAGTCGACCAGACCAGCGACTCCTTTTTTCAAGTCCTGTTAACTACCGAATTAAGGTACCGGGGATGGGCTTTCATTGATATTCAAAGTTATTTATTCGTTATAAAAAAAAAATGAGAAATGATTGTTTTTCGCTATAAATGTTGTTTACAATTTTGTGTTGTATTGTTTTATTGTCTGGAGATTAACTCCTGTTTTCGGCATTATTTTACTTATATATCGGCGGCCAGTGCCGCTTTCCTGTAGATTTATTCCATACAATCTCTTTTTAAAGCCACTGACTACTTTCCCAAGTAATGATGATCGAAACAATGGCCAGCGATGAGAGAGAATTAAATCCTACTGCAATGATTAACATCTATCCTCGGAAAGAAAGCAACGGGGCCATGGATCAAACAGGAAGCATTTGTCCTCAAGTCCTGTAAACTACCGAAGGAGCTACTGGGTCTCTGCTTTTTTTGATGTTCAAATTTATTTATTAAGGTCAGAAAACTCAGAATGAAGTCTTTCGCCTTAAGTGCTGTTTCCAAATTTTCTATTTTACTGATTGATTGTATGTGCTATTTTCAATATAATTTCAGTTATGTCTCTGCGACTGGTTCACCTATCCATGCTTTCTTCGAGTTTCGTTTTCCAGTGCTCCGCGCAACCTTCTTTCAATGCCACCCACTGGTTTTTCAGTTAACAATCGCAGAAACAATTGTCAGTGGTGAAAGAGAAATAAATCTTGTCTGAATGATTAACATGAGTCCTGGAAAAGAAATATTTATTTTATATGGATTGAAAAACAAGTTCTTACAATTTATACTAATCTCTCTCGATTCTGCTTTCTGGGAACTACACCAGTATTCCCGCGGAATGTGTAGGCCAATGGAAATCCCAAAGTTGACACCGGCTTCCGGGAATCGAAATCGGGACCTTATGATTGCGAGGCAGATGCTCTACCTCACGACCACGGACTTTCACTGAACTTCGAAATTATGTACATGAATAGTGATGTTTTCACATTTAGAGCGTATGGATCGGTGCTACGGTGTTAAACGCCATTCCAATATTGTTTCAGTTACATATCATCGGCCAGATCATCTATCAATGTTTTCCTAGAGTTTCGTTTATCAGTACTTTGCACAACCTTATAGAGAAACCACTTGCCTGCTTTCCCACAAAAGCTTTGTCAAAATCAGGGAGAAATAAATTATGTTTCATTGACTAACATCAGTCCTCAGAAAGAAAGCGGTCGAGCCAGAAATCAAACTTACGAGCCCTGTTCTTAAGTCCTATAAGCAACCACTGAGCTACCAGGACTCAGCTTTTGGTGTAATTTGAAGTTATTTATTTGTATGAAAAACTGAAAAAGAAGTATTTCTCCTAAGCGCGGTTTTTCATTTCGTATTGTGTTGCTTGATTGTATTGTGATTTGCTCCGTTTTTCCACATATATCCATTTATATCTCAGCGACCGCTGCACCTATCCATGCTTCTTTTATCGCAAAATCGTTTCAAGCCACTGAATGTTTCTTTACATAACCATCGTCAAAACAATGGTAAGCGGTGAGGGGGAAATAAATCTTGTCCTTTTGACTTACATCAATCATCGGAATTAAATTAGCCGAGTCTGATCGAACAGGCGACCCAGGTTGCTACCGTTTGAACTACTGGTGCTCGGCTTTCATTGATATTCAAAGTTATCAATTTGTTTTGAAATACTCAAAATCAAGTGTTCGCCTAAAGTGCTGTTTTTCGATCTGGTATTGATTGATTGGTGTATTATGCCGTTTTCAACATTATTTAAGCTATAGCTCGACGGCTAGTTTCCAAAATACATGTATTCCTGGAGTTTTGTTCACCAGTGCTCCGCATAACCTCCTTTCCAAGTCACTGCCTTCTTTCCCATCTAAGCATTATCGTAACATAGGTCAGTGGTTAGAATGAAATGAATTCTGTCGCAATGACTAACATCAGTCCTCGTAAAGAAAGCAGCCCAGCCAGGGATCGAATAGGCAACACCTGTTCTCAGGTCCTGTAAGCTATCCACTGAGCTACCCGGGCTAGGCTTTCATTGATGTTCGAAGTTGTTTATTTGTTTTGAAAAACTGAAAATGAAGCATTCCGCCTTAAGTGCTGTTTTAATTGTGTATTGTATGGATTGTTATGGTGCTGAATGCCTTTTTCAAAATTATTTCAGTTACATCATAGCTGCCACTTCACACATCCATGCTTTGTTAGAGTTTCGTTCGCCAGTACTCCGCACAATCTTCTTTCCAAACTACTGCCTTCTTTCCCACATAACCATCGTCAAAACAGAAGTAAGCACTAAGAGAGAAATAACTCCTATTAAAACGACTAACATCTATCCACGGAAAGAATGCAGCCGAGCCAGGTATCGAATAGGCGACCCCTGTTCTCAAGTACAGTAAGCTACTGAACTGGCTTCCTGGGCTCGGCTCTCATTGATATCAGAAGTTATTCATTTGTCTAGAAAAACTCAAAATCAAATATTTCGTCTTAAGTGCTGTTTTTAATTTTGTGTTGTATTGATTGTATTGTGTTAAACGCCGTTTTCAATATTATTTCAGCTATATCTCGGCGACCAATTCACCCATTAATTCCTTCCTTGAGGTTCGTTTACCAGTACTTTTTCACAATTTTCTTTCTAAGCCACTGGCTGCTTGCCCACATAGGTATTATCGAATCAGTGGTTAACGTCAGTCCTTGGAAAGAAAGGAAGCATCGAAACAATGACACCTGTTCTCGAGTCCTGTAAGCTACCGACCGGGCTACCGCGCATCGGCTTTCATTGTTATTCGAAGTTATTTATTTGTTTTGAAAAACTGAAAAGTCATGCGCCTTAAGTGCTGTTTTCAATGGTGTATCTTATGGATTGGTGTCATGGTGTTAAACGACCTTCTCAACATTATTTCAGTTACATCTCGGCGGCCAATTCACCCTATCCATGCTTCCTCGAGTTTCGTTTACAATTCTTCTATTACAGATGAAAGGACGTTAGCCGCTAGTGTTTTTTTTAATCGTCTTGTCTTTCTTCCTAAATATATTTTCTATTTAATTTTGTTTTCTTATTTCCCAGGTGTTCGTAAACACCTTATATTACATCACAAATTCTCTTTCAAATATTTTTTAATGTTCAGTCCGTTACATTAATCTTTTAGTATTAATGCTATCGATAAAATACACTAACATTATATTATTTTATTAACGTGTAAAGGGAGAAACGACTACACGCTTTCTGGGAACTACACCAGTATTCGCGCCGAATATGTAGGCCAATGGAAATCCCAAAGTTGACACCCGCTCCCGGGAATCGAAATCGGGACCTTATGATTGCGAGGCAGATGCTCTACCTTACGACCACGGACTTTCACTGAACTTCGAAATTATGTACATGAATAGTGATGTTTTCACATTTAGTGCGTATGGATCGGTGATATGGTGTTAAACGCCATTCCAATAATGTTTCAGTTACATAACATCGGCCAGTTCATCTATCAATGTTTTCCTAGAGTTTCGTTTATCAGTACTTTGCACAATCTTATAGAGAAACCACTTGCCTGCTTTCCCACAAAAGCTTTGTCAAAATCAGGGTCAGTGGTGGGGGAGAAATAAATTATGTCTCATTGACTAACAACAGTCCTCAGAAAGAAAGCGGTCGAGCCAGAAATCAAACTTACGAGCCCTGTTCTTAAGTCCTATAAGCAACCACTGAGCTACCAGGACTCAGCTTTTGGTGTAATTTGAAGTTATTTATTTGAATGAAAAACTGAAAAAAGAAGTATTTCTCCTAAGCGCTGTTTTTCATTTCGTATTGTGTTGCATGATTGTATTGTGATTTGCTCCGTTTTTCCACATATATCCATTTATATCTCGGCGACCGCTGGACCTATCCGTGCTTCTTTGGGGTTTCGTTTATCGCAAAATCTTTTCAAGCTACTGAATGTTTCTTTACCTAACCATCGTCAAAACAATATTATTTCAGTTACATCTCGGCGGCCAGTCCACCTATCCATGCTTCCTCGAGTTTCGTTTAACATTTTTCTATTACAGACGAAAGGACGTTGGCCGCTATTTTTTTTTTTGTCTTTTTTATCGTCTTGTCTTTCTTTCTAAATATATTTTCTATTTAATTTTGTTGTCTTATTTCCCGGGTGTTCGTAAAAACCTTATATTACGTGAGGAATTCTCTTTCAGTATTTTTAATATGTGTTAATGCTATCGATTAAATACTGCTAATATTCACTTATTTCATTAAAGTGTAAAGCGAGAAACGAGCACAATAAGAAATAAATATAGAACTTAAGGTGAAAGTTTATTCCTCTTCAATAGCAGAACAGTAGCACATTAAAGTAAAATAAAGTTATGACTCAAATTTAAGGATCGTGGCCGTTTATCGCTTTAGACTTAAAATAAGGATAACTGTTAGCAGTATATTATCGATAACATAAACACAATATAGTAGGATTTTTTATATTGTTGCTGACTTGCGCGGGTGCTTGCATAAGCCGTATATTACATGACGTATTTTTCTTTCAGATAATAGCTAATTTTCAGACCTTATATTTATCTTTTAGTATTTTTACGATAATGTGCTAATGCTAATGAAAAAAAAAAAGCGATAAACAACTACGATCCCTAAATGTGAATCAAATCAAATTTATTCTGCTACTTTTCTGCTATTGAAGAGAAATAACTTTTGCCCTATATTCGAAAATTATATATGAACCATGCTCTGGCAAAAAGTAGCCTAATGCATCTCCGTAATCCATGACACCAAGAAAGCCATAACCCAATCATGGATCCATAAAATTCATTTTGTGAAACAACTGACTAAAGCATAATGTAACATAGTCTTAAGACAGGCAGAAAATTTAAAAAATACCGAAAAGTTTCGGCTCATGTCAGCCAGCGCAGACTGTGGAGGCTGACGTCGATCGATATTTTTCGCAAATGCATTAAGCCCGCTTTTCTCAGAGCACGGCTTATTTATTTCTCAGTTTGCTTAACATATAAGCAGTAAACTGTTTTTTACAGATAGAAAATGAAGCAGATTTACACGAAGGAAACCACCATTAAGGCGAAACAAACAATGTTGTTGTTGTTACTGTTGTTACTGTTCGTGTTTTTACAGAATCTGATTATCTTTAAAGTCAGAAGAGTAACACAACAGATACGAATAAAAACAAAAATTTAATTCAAAGGAAGGCATTCTTTTAACACTATAAGAACTATGTATAAATATAGAACTTAAGGCGAAAATTTATTCCTCTTTAATAGTAGAACAGTAGCACAATAAAGTAAATAATAATATGTATCAAATTGAAGGATGGTGGTCGTTTATCGCTTTAGAGTTAATGAAAATGATAACTGATAGCAGTATATTATCGATAACATAAACACATTATAGTGGGAATATTGTTACTGAGCTGCTGCTATAATACGTAACAAATTTTCCTTTCATAGATTAATTCATTTTCAGACAGTTGAATTAATAATTGAGTTTTTTTACGATACTATGTCAATGTTATCTATAACCTACTGCTAACGTTGGTTATTGACTAACATTATTATTCGAAGAGAAATTAGCCGACCAGGGATCAAAGAAGCGACCCCTGTTCTCAAATCCTTTAAGCTTTCGACTGATCTGCCGAGACTCGGCTTTCATTAAAATTCAAAGTTATTTGTTTGGTTTTCTCAAAATCGTGTATTTCGCCATAAAAACTGTTTTCAATATTGTATTATATTGCTTAATTGTATGGAGTTCAATGCAGTTATCAACATTATTTAGCTTTATATCTCGACGGCCATTACCACTATTCATGCTTTCTTGGTGTTTCGATAAACAGTCTTCCGAAACAAACTCTTTACAAGCCACTGGCCCCTTTCCCACATAACCACCATAACCACGAAGCCAAACTCAACAGAAAGAGAAATGAACCATGTCGCAATGACTAATATGAGTCCTTGGAAAGATGTTAGCCGTTCCAAGCATTGAACAAGCGACCCCTTTTCTCAAAAAATCATATATTAGAAACTCTCAAGGTAAACCGATATTTTAGGTCTTTATCATGATTTTATCTCCTTTCCATCAAAATCTAAATACCATCCGTTGACTACAAATATTTTACAACAAATACCACAAAATACCATTCCTTTTGTGCTTTATTCATAGATATTCTCTCTATTTTATTAAAAAAAGGTACAAGGATCATCAAGCTGCCGAAAACTAGATTGATTTATCTGAATAAAAGGATAACAATAATGATAATAATAGTCTCCCCGACATGTATTTAATAGGTACGAATTCTCCAGGGCACAAGTTCCCCAATAACCAAGGGAAATAACTGCAAATTTATTTTGCCTGAAACATTTCTAATATATAAATAACTTCGAAGCCATTTGGTTTCTTATCTACGATAATTCATACACCGAACAAATACTTTGCTTATTAACGTATGTTTGTTGGAAAATGATAATTGGTTATAGAGAAAATTTAAGAACAAGTACTACAAGTTTTTTTTATCTTTGCCCCTAAGGTTGAATTTTTGGTAAATTTTTCACATAGGGCGAAAAACAAGATCGGAATACTTAAGGCGAAATACTTAGGGCGAACTTTTCTTAATTTTTGTATTAAGTGGCTGTAATTAAAGCAAAAGTCAATAAATATGACATTCCTATCAATTAATGACCAAAACCTTTCAAATAATATAAAATTATACATAATTAAAACTTATGAAAATATTCGCCCTAAATGTGATTTTTCCAGCATTTCTCCCTAATGTCGCACACACATATATATATATATGTGTGTGTGTGTGTGTGTGTGTGTGTGTGAGTCAGGCTTCAGCAACAGGAGGCTTTATACATTTATTCTATCACCTTCTACAATTTCGACCCGATAACAGGGTACCGTTTATTTTTTTTTGTTATCCGTCAGTTGGTCATGTGACCGCGAAGTGTGCACTTGCTAATTGGGACTATTTTCAAAGAAGCGTCTTACTGCCGTAATGAATGAATCAATTGCTAGCGAAAACTTTTGCTCGTTTAATAATAGTCGGTTATGTTAAAACACATTGTCTTCTTCACCACAATACTTTACTGCAGATATATGTCACGTTTAATAATTATGACATAGCCAATATCATTCATGACGTCATTATTGCAGCTGCATATCCAGAGGGTTTTGTAAACACGGTTCTTCATTTTTTAAAGTTTTTCATAGATCTAGTGAGAACGATGTCAATATGTGCCTTGTTTCGAGTGAAATGTGCAATTTGGTCGGATTTTGGATTATAATTGAGAAAAAGGATAAATAAAATAGGCGGTTGGTGTCTTGGATTGGGAAAGTCTACAGGCTCAGCTCCGGAAATTTATTAAAGGTACGGTCTTTATCAATTTTTTTTTTTTTCGTTTGTTTGTTTTGTTTTGTTCCATTACAGTGAGTGACAGGATAAATAGAATAGATGGTTGGTGTCTTGGATGGGTTAAGTTTATCGGGCTCGGCTCTGAAATTTATCCGGTTCGCCTTCGGCTCACCAGATAAATTCCTCCGCCTTGCCCGATAAACTTAACCCATCCAAGACACTAACCATCTATTCTGTATATATGTGATGCATGATACCAAGCAAGTCATCATATACTTACAAGTCCTTAAAATACATTCTGTGTAACAACCAACTGAAATGTTTGGAGAACTGGTCCTTTGACATGCAGAAAACTGGGCCATGGCAAGAAGTTTTGACTCATGTCAGCCAGTCCAGACTGCGCAGGCGGACATAGGTTGATACTTTTTGCAGATGCATTAAGTCCACTTTTCATAATGCATAGCTGATTTATACACTAAACAGTTTTGCTTTGTTATTCAACAGGGAAAATGCATGTGCCACGTTTTACTGTGTATCCTAATATCCACAGTAACCTTTCTGTATGATTGGCATTCTGAAGAAAGGGGCTATTTTGTATGTAATGTCCTGAATCTTAGGTAGAATGTTCCTGTTGATGGTAGCAGAATATTTACTCAGAGCAAATTGTTTCAACTCATGTTAGTCTTTGTGGTCTGCACAGGCTCACATAGGTCAATACATTTTGCAGGTTTAAACCACCTTTCACAGAGCGTGACTCTTAATATCAAATTTGCCAGGCAAGCTACTTTCACAACTTTGAGCCAGTGTAGTTCAAGATCAGACTGCAAACAATGTGCAGTCTATGCTTTGATCTACACTGTTCCCTTTACAGAGACATTCTGGATCACCTTTAACCCTTTACCGTACAATGCTGACTTTTAACGACCCTGGGAAACAAGCCTTTTGAAAACATTGTTGGAAAAGGAGAAAATGCTGGTAACCAGCATTTTCTCCTTTTCCCACAATGTTTTCTACCCTATCAAAGAAAAAATTGCACCATTTGAGCCAGCTGAAATAGTTGTTTGCAAATGCTTTCAATTTGAACAAGGCTAAAATTTTGTCGTTTGGTAAACAGTTAAAATTACAGATTTTTTAATCATTTCTGGACTGAAAATGTCATCAAATTTACTCGGTGTTCTACGGGTTAGTATTTCCATACTACAGGTTATCTTATGGGGACCCAGATTCATGAAAAAATTTAAGTATCTTGCCTTACTCAAATCCACAGACAGACTTGTTTTCCGACTTAAGGTGAGTTTGTTACTCCAGATGCATTTCACCTACCTCAACAGACTTATGTAACATTCTCAAACAACATTTCAGACTTAACAGAGCAAAATAATGGACTGAAGTCTGTTAATTAACTTAAATCTATTTATACTGCTTAGTTGAGTCTGAAAAATAGTGTCAACTCAGGACTTGAGAAAGTTGCTACAGTCTATTGCTACTGAAATGATCTCAAATAATGATTCAGTTTAGGTCAGAACCTGAGACAGTCAAAAGATTTGAGTAAAATAAAGAGACTTGAAATTTTTTTGTGAAAGTGGGCCCAGATACCAAACTCCCTACACCTGATAACAAATTTTGCACGAGGTGTTTCTACAAGTAAAGTTTAGAATAGATTTGCTACATACCTCTGCACCTTGTATCTTCCATTCTTTAATAAAACCTATCCCACCTGCATAAATTTTATCTTCTTCTTTATTGTAAATCAAACTGAAAGTAGAAATACAGTATTTGTCAATCTGTACGATTTAATTTCTAGCCATTTACCAGAGCTCTAGATAGAGGGAGTGGTTTTGATTCCAAAAGTGAAAATATTAATTATTCTCCACCAAACCCTACGTTATGGGTACTAATTAGACTTTTAATGAGTACCCACAACATAGGGTTTGGAAGAGAAATAATGGATTTACAATACCATCAGTCCCTATCTGGAGCTCTGCTTTAAAGAATCTCTGCTTTAAGAATCTTTAATTTCAACAACCCTGTGGGAAAAGGCTCTTGAACAAATTGCATAAAAAAGAGGAAACGCTGTTGACCAGCATTTGTATGTCTCAAACAAATTGACATGAAATTTACCTGTTTGCAATGAATAATTAGAGAATGAATATTTTCATCATTACATATACTCGACAGTATGGAAATTGTATTAACGGTAAATGTCGAAACAAGAAACTTTCAGACGACATGGATCAAGATCAGACTGCACAGAAAGTGCATCTTAGATCAATCTTATCAGCCACATATTACCAATTCAAACCAACAAAATCATGTTTATTTCAGGTATTTTATGTGTTCTTAAAAGACATGACAAATCTATTAGCAGCACAGAGAGTGGAAAGTCATCCACATAGTTCCACATTCAGACGATAATAGCCGAAGCCAAGTTACGATAGTGATTCAAGTGAATAATATGGCTTCCAGCACGCGAAAAAGGGGCATTCAGACATTTGCATAAATTGTTGTCTCAGATAAGCCTGCACAGTCCGCGCAGGCTAATCCAAGACGGCACTTTGCGACTACATTAGATTTTGTGCTACAATAGACTTGTGCAAAACAGACAATTGCATAAAAACAGAAACTGTCGTTTCAGATTAGCCTGCGTGGAGTGCGCAGGCTGATCCGAGATGACACTTTACGCAAATGTCCAAATGCCCCTTTTCACATGTTGCAGGCCATATATGCTAATTCAGGTCATTCATTTCATGTCAGTTTGTTTGAATATTAACTCCTTTACCACACAATCTTCAGTTTCTATGACTCTAAGGTAAAAAGCTCTTGAACAAATTGTGTGTTAATTCTTAACCAAACGACAAAATTTTAGACTGTTCCAAAAAGAAAACATTTGCAGACGACAACATAAAGGTGACTGAAATTTTGAAATTTGTTTTGTGAAATGAAGAAAACATTTTGGGAAAAAGAGAAAATGCTGGCATTTTCTCCTTTTCCTACAATGTTTTCAGAAGGCTTCTATCTCAGTCATTAAAAGTCATATTGTGTGGTAAAGGGTGAAAAGGAGATGCTATAAACCAGCATTTTTCCTGCTTCCAACAATGTTTGAACATCATCTTGTTTGTCGTCTGCCAATGGTGTCAATACGAACAAGTCTTAAGCCTTAGGCTGCTAAGCGCGACTCAAGGACCTTTTGTGGACAGAGTAGATCAAGATCAGACTGCACAGAACGTGCTGTCTGATCTTGGATCTAAACTGTCTGATGAAAAAATATTTTTCCCCTAAGAAAACCTTTAAAGTAGCAAAAGTATGGGTTATAATGTCACCTTAAAAGTTTCATTTTACTTATTCAACTCTAAGAGTTCCAAATAAAACCAATGGACATTTTCAGTAAAAAAAAAACATAAGCATTTCAATACCAAGGTTGCTTTTGTCAATAAAAATAAAGCAAAATGGTCAGTGAAGATAAAAAATGAGACTGCACATTTTGTGCAGTCTGATCTTGATCTACACTGGTCGTAAAGGCAACTATAGGCGTCAAAGGCACTTTAAGGGTTAAAACAATGTAGGGCAGTGTGAGAAACAAAAATCTGGCTGGCCCTGAGGCACAACTTTGATTATCACAGGATAGATTTGCCTGAACTGAAGAAACAAACTTGGAGCTTTTGTATTAAAGCTTTGCATGCCTTTCAAAACCTCAGTTACTTTTGCGCCAAGCCCCAATAGCTCAGTCCGAAGCATGTAGGACTTTAGAACAGAGGGGTTGCTGGTTGGATCCTTGGCTTGGCCAATTTCTTTCCAAGGATTGATGATAGTCATTGTGACAGGATTCATTCCTCTCTCACCGCTGACCATTGTTTCGGCAAATGTTATGTGGAAAACACAGCCAGTAGCTTAGAAAGAATATTCTGCAGAGTACTGGTAATAGAAACTCCAGGAAAGCATGGGTAGGTGCACTGGCTGCCGGGATATAAATGAAATGGTATTGAAAACAGCGTTAAACACCATACACTCAATTAATCAATCAGTTGCCTTTCAGCTGGTGAAGATCAGGATCAGATGGCACAAAACATGCAACCTGATCTTGAATCTTCACTGTCTGTCTGCTTTGCTGTGACAGTCTGGACAAGAGCAACAATTTGGGTCTTATTTGGCAACTAGCCGAGCCCTGGTATAGCTTTGTGGGTAGTGTACAGGACTAGAGTCCCTGGTTCAATTCTCGGTTTGGCCAATTTCTTTCCAAGGATTGATGATTGCCATTGCAACAGGACTCATTCCTCTCTCACCACTGACCTTTTGTTTCAACAATGGGAGAAAGCAGCCAGTGGCTTGGATAGAATATTGTGTGGAGTACTGAAAAAGAAACTCCAGGAAGCAAGGACAGATGCACTGGCCACCTCGATACAGCTGAAATAATGTTGAAAATGGCATACACCATACAATCAATCAATCAATCAATCAATCGGTTGCCTTTTGCAGTTGGTGAAGATCAGGATGGCACAAAACATGCAGTCTGATCTTGAATCTACACTTCTGTCTGCTTTGCTGTGACAGTCTGGACAAGGGCAACATTCCAACTGCAATTTTTAGGTTTTATTTCTACACTGTTGGCTTCATTTGGCCCTCTGAGGATTAAAAGATTTATAACACACACAAAGAAAAAAAATGAGCCATGCTCTAGCAAAAAAGGGCTTAATACATCTTTGTAATGTATTGTACCAAGCAAGACATCACATAGTTAACTCTTTACCAAACAACAAATTTTTGGACTGGACCAAATTCAAAGCATCTGCAGACAACAAACTAAATCTTGGTAATATGATGATTTCTGACTTTGATAGGGCAGAAAATATTGTGGGAAAAGGAGAAAATGCTGGTTACCAGCATTTTCTCCTTTTCCCACTATGTTTTCAAGAGGCTTCTTTGTAAGGGTCATTAAAAGTCCGGATTGTGTGGTAAAAAGTTAAGGATCCATACAAATCCATTTAGTCTTGCAACTGTCTGGATCATGATATAGACCAACACACACAAATTTGACCAATCACAGCAAGTTTCAGCCTTGGTTAGCCTGCGTCGTTTGCGCAGGCTGACCTGGATCGATACTTTTCGAAGACGCATTTAGCCCCCTTTTCACAGAGCATTGCTCATTAATCTATTTACCAAAGGATTGTAGTCAAATATGGGATACATTGTACTTCTACAAAGTTGCTGTAAGCATCAGTAAACACTCTCAGAGTAAGATCTGTACAAGACACCAAGTAGGCTCTGTGTTTGGACACATAGGTCAGTGTTGTTATCTCACAGTTGGTCTCAAACCTAAAAAAGGCAAAAAAAAACACCTACTGAAAGAGAAAAGTCAGATTTTATGGCACAACCCTGAGTTTAAGGTATCTGGGGGATGGAGGCTTTTGAACACAAAGTCCAAAAAGGAGACAATGTGTTTTCTCCATTTCTGGCAATGTTTTCTACTTTTTCAAAGGCTTATTCAGTCATATGAGTTAAATTTTATATGTCTGCGAACAAATTTGATTTGGACAAGTCCTTCTTTAAAAGGAAAAAAATGCATTTTCTTCATTTCTGGCAATGTTTTCTACTTTTTCAAAAGCAAATATAGTCATATGAGTCAAATTTTATTTGTCCGCTAAAAAAATTTGATTTGGACAAGCCTACAATTTGTTTTCTAGTACAGGGTTAAAACCTAACAAAAAATAGAACATAAGCTTTGACAGGTATTCTTAATCTTATCTCCTTGACACAAATTTGGTGTGGAAAACTTCAAAAACATCCTTGAACAGGAGCTTGACCACTGGGTGCCAACAGTTGGCTGTAGTTGCTTTTTCAGTGACAGATATATGCTGAAAAAGAGGCATAACTACGTCAAAAAATATTGTGAGGTTTATCTGCCTGTCTTAAATGGTTTCCCCTTTTGAAATTAACAACTGCCCCAAGTTTAATGAGCCATGCTCAGTAAACAGGCTGAGTATCAACCCAGGTTAGCCTGCTCAGTGTGTGCAGGCCAACCTTGCAAAAAAGTTTTTGCTATTGGTCAATTTTCTACCTAATTATGTGATGACTAGCTTAGTAATAATACATCAAGGAGATGCATCAAACCCTCTTTAGCCAGAACATGGCTCATATAACTTCAGTAATTACAAACATACATGTATAACATAATGTCAAAGTAATAGCACGACAATGTCAGGGGTGACACATGGTCATGACAATACCTCAGCGTTTTCTTTGAAAACGGTAAAGCTTTAGAAACTTTGAGGTGTATGTCAGAAACTGTTACAACCAAATCGTAGAACAAAGATTTTTTTTCTTCATCCTTCAGATTAACCAGTGTTTCTTGTCGCAATATTGGAACAGAAAAACAATGAAAATATTTATAGATTCACTGTCAGATATGACATTGCATGTTACACTGTGTGACAAAGAAAGATTTGGCTCGGTGCATAGTTTTTAATGTTTCATTTTATCACATTGTTTTCAAAAGTGGCATGCTGTAAATACGACAAAGGTTATTCTCAGGTACATGTTGGAAAATACTAACCCCTTACCAAACCACAACTTTCTAGACTGATCCAGCCTGAAGTATTTGCAGACGACAAATAAGAATGGCTCAAATGATGAGATATGTCTGAAAGGCTAGAAAACATTGTGGAAAAAGAAGAAAATGCTGGTTACCAGCATTTTCTTCTTTTCCCACAATATTTTCCAAAGGCATTTTCCCGAGGGTTGTTAAAACACAGGATCGTGAGGTAAGGGGTTAAATTGATTGACTGTATGGTGTTTAATGCCGTTTTCAACATTATCTCAGTTATATCGTTGCAACAAGTGCACATATCCATGCTTTCCTGGAGAATCTTTTACCAGTACTCCACACAATATTCTTTCCTAGCCACTGGCTGCTTTCCCAAATAACCATCATCGAAACAATGGTCAGTGGTGGAAGAGGAATGAATCCTGTCACAATGACTATCATCAATCCTTGGAAAGAAATTGGCCCAGCCAACAATCGAACCTATGTTCACCCTGTTCTCAAGTCCTGTACGCTACTGCCGGACTGAGCTACCGGTGCTCTGGGGTAAGGGTAAAATACCACACAAAAACAATGATATCAGTTAACTAATCCTACGCTTTGTGTTTGATGACGCCATTTTTGTCCTTTGACTCTAGAGTCCAGACTTTCACACACTGTACAGACCCTTTGTTCCAGTGGGTGGAGAACATCTCCCCAAGTTTGGAAGACGAATGATCCATGCAGCGTAAAGAACTGGGGTGTCGAAGGGTTGTTAGCAACTGAAATCAGATCTGTAAAAAAATCATATGTACGACTTACCCTAATACCTTCCAGTCTATTTCAAACATACAACTAAGGTATGCTTTTTGAAAAGGAGGTTAAATGCATAAGCAAAAAGAATCAACCCAATTTGCCAGCCTACACAGTCCACACAGGCAGACATTACTCCAAACTTTTCACTATTTGTAAATCTTCTGCATGTCTTTGGACCATACTATCTCATGATACGATCCGTTGATTGATTGAATTTGCGTTTATTTATCATCGCCACCGGTTGCCCATATGGGCGACACCCCCTGAAGGCTGTTAGTATTGTTACGGGGGATAGTGCAGATACAGGACGAAACCCACCTTAAGTTACGCCTGGCTCTTTTACGTGCTCCGTGTATAGCACTGTCACACGGGACCTCGGTTTAACGTCTCATCCGAAAGACAATTAGTAATTTTAGGTGGCCAGCCTTGGGGATCGAACCCACACCCTCCAAAGAAACATCACGTTCACGAGTCCTACGCTCTACCTATTGAGCTATGCGGGCTGGTCGATACGATCCGTTCTTGGGCAAAATGTTTTTTATAGATCCATATTTACTGGAATGTGACGACTAGCTTGGTATAATGTATCACTGAGATGCATCAAACCCCCAATTGCCACAGCGTAACCTAATTTAACCCTTTACCAAACCAGAAAATTTCAGGCCTATCCAAATGGAATGCATTTGCAAACAACAAAAAAAGAGGGCCATGATGGCCCTGTATCGCTCCACTGGCTTTTTAACCCTTTACCACACAAATTGAAGTGTTCATTACTCTGAAAAAGAGGGCTTTCGAAAACAATGAACACTGTCAGGCAATACAAGCAGGTTTATTAATTGGCATGAAAGGTAAAGTTCTTGAAAAAAAAACCTGAATGATAGAAACCTTACTTTGAATTCAATATTCCACTCATGTGAGCATAACTATTAGCATCAAAATGAATCACTCTTCCTGAAAACAGAATATTTTCAATCAAAAAACTTAAATATCTAGCACCAATCATGTATCACTGCAGTTTGATAATCAAGGGAAGTAAACAGTAACAAACTTTATCCTTTATAACAAGTGTTATTTCCCTTGATTAATGTTAAAATTGAAGTGACTACATATGGAAGCCCATGTTACACTTGTGATCCCTGGGATGGAGCCAATTTTGACCCCAGGCCTATAATATGAAGAAACTTGTTATAGGTCTATTAGATAAAGCTACATGCCAAATTCAGTAGCCCTGGGCCTTGTGGTTTCAGAGAAAAAGATTTTTAAAAATGTTAATTTTTTTTCATTTTTGTTGCCATGGCAACCAGGGTTTTTGAAGGAATCAAACTGTTACAAGAAATTCTGAAGAGGGTCATGGCAGGATAATTTCTGTGAAGTTTCATCAAATTTGGATGGGTAGTTTCAGAGAAGAAAATGTTTGAAATTAAAATTAATGCACACACTTGTGATCCCTGGGATGGAGCCAATTTTGACCCCAGGCCTATAATATAAAGAAACTTGTTAAAGGTCTATTAGATAAAGCTACATGCCAAATTCAGTGGCCCTGGGCCTTGTGGTTTCAGAGAAAAAGATTTTTAAAAATGTTAATTTTTTTTCATTTTTGTTGCCATGGCAACCAGGATTTTTGAAGGAATCAAACTGTTACAAGAAATTCTGAAGAGGACCATGGCAGGATAATTTCTGTGAAGTTTCATCATATTTGGATGGGTAGTTTCAGAGAAGAAAATGTTTGAAATTAAAATTAACGCACGCACGCACAGACGGACACACGCACAGACGCACGCACGCACGACGGACACCTGGCCATGACATAAGTCTGCTGGCCTTTGGCAAAGTGTTATGGGAAGGGTTTAAAACATTTTGGGAAAAGGAGGAAATGCTGGTTAAGCATTTTCTCCTTTGACCACAATGTTTTCCAAAGCTTTCTTTCTTGGGGTTATTAAAACTTGGTATTGTTTGGTAAAGGATTAACCTATAAACTGATGTTCAAATGAATGGTAAATGGTAAATTATGATTCATAGTATAATATACAAAGTTACAGATAAAGTTCACTCGTTATATCACATGTCCACCCTGAGACAGTCATATGCCCAGAATTATCAAAAAGACTAGAGAATTCTAACTCCACAAAAGTCTCTATGATGAAAATTGAAAACTTCTACAGATGACAAATTAAATGTGGTTCTAATGATGGGATTTGTCTTTGAAAGATCCTTACAAAACTTTGTAAGAAATGTTTTCAAAAGACTTTTTCCTCAGAGTTGATAAAACTCTTGATGACTTGGTAAAGGATTTAAAGTTGGATTTATAAAATATTCTTAATATAATGGGAAAAGGAGCAATTGTTTGTAACAAGCAACAGCCTCTTTCCCAGCAATGTTTTCCAAAGGTGTCTAATGTGCAGTAAATAGGCAGAGAAATTTTTTGTAACCAGCATTTTCTCCTTTTCCCACAATCTTTTAAAAAGCTTTCTCTTTCAGAGTCATTTAAAGTAGGGACTGCAGGGATGTAAAATGATTTTTAATTACTCGTGCAACAGGGCGAATAGGTGTTAAAGGTTACTTGCCCTGCTGAGTTTTCACTCGCCCTTTTTTTTTTAAGAAATATTCCTCTTATAGGATTGACCGTCATGTGATTAATTATACTTACAGTTTATAATGCAGCATCAAAGCTTAAAAATTATGGACCGTGACTAAATGTCATATGTGATACCTGATTGGTTCCCTGTAGAGATTTGATGCAGACTGGGCATGGCCAAATTGACATCGTATTATGTGTATACATGCATGTAATGGTTTGTAATTAGACAAAACCTCAAACTGATGTAAACTTCCGTTTGATTAGCAGTTCACTGACTGAAATTTTGCCAAATTTTACAGACTTCAAGTGCATGTAAAATGTTAGAAAATGAACACGCCTGGTCAGGCGATTCAGGTTTTTCTTGTACTCACCTGAAGACAAATATCACTTGCCAGTGCGAGCGGGCGAGTGGAATTTTACATCCCTGGACTGTGGTAAAGGGTTAAAGCATGTAACATACTTGAGGTCCGATGTACAGAGTTATGGCTTCATCCTCCTTCTCAATATCATTGATCTTTGACACAATATCATCAGACAAAATTTTCCAGCTCTTCAGTTTGTCCCATCTGACAGCTGTTTAAACATTAAAGCCAAAGATATCCTTTATCTCTTATAGTCTTTACCATACAATCCTGAGTTTTAAACAACCCTGAGAAAGAAGCCCTAAAAAAATACTGTGGAAGAAAGGAGAAAATGCCAGTAACCAGCATTTTATCCTTTTTTCTACAATGTTTTCTACCCCAGCACAGACAAGAGTCATCCTTTAAGCTACATTTAATTTGCCGTCTCCAAATGCTCTCAGTTTGGTGGAGTCCAAAATTTTGTTGTTTGGTACGTAGTCAAAAACTATCTTTTTTACCAGGCAGCGTAAATTAAGATCAGATCTGGAAGCTGTTAAAAAATTAAAGCCGTAGAGTACCTTCAAAAACACTAATTTGATAGAGTAGATCAAGATCAGACCACAAAAAGTGTGGTCTGAATTTTTCATCTACACTGAATAGTCTTGAAATGTTCTACAGAAAAAACTCTGGACTTCATATGGGTCCTTCATTACTTATTAAAAGTGGTCATTTTATGTATTATTTTTTGTTGACTAAATTACAAACAACAATAATCAACTGTGGTATATTTTTCTCTCATTTACAGAATTAAAATTATTTTAAAGTCTCAGTAGCATCCAAATGAATAAACAACCTGTTTATAAAATAAACGTAAATTTCATTTTTACAATGTAAAAATATGGCGATTATTAAGACTTTCACGATATGTAAAGGTGCAGTTCGCAAAAGTTCCAGTCTGTGGCAGCAAAAAGAATTCTGAAACAAGAACAGATCCTACCATGCTGCATTATCTGTTTTATATTGATGATCGCCAATGATTAGCCGACTTTTCGTCGTAAATCTCCGCAGTGACGTGTTAGTGACGTAAACACCACGTGAACATTCAAAGCGTCGAAACAAACCCTTCATTCACTTGATCGTTTTGTCCCCATTCTAGGCTTGAAAAACAAGTTTATCGACATCGTAAACAGAAACAATGACACAGGCTGATCATCGCTTATTCATTTATCATCAATACAGGAAGAGTTTACTACATCTAAATAAGGAAACAGGTTCAGAATGAGCAATCTTACTCTCCAATGACATAATGGTGGAATTGTAAACAATAGTCCTGTCTACTACGTCATAGCACTAATGAGATGCAATGTTATCATGTGACGTTCTCGAAGACCTAGTTCAAATATACACGAACGATAACGATGGTTGTCTTGATCAATGGCGTCCTGAAATTGACGTGCTTCTCCATGCATTTTCACAGGCGTATATCATGGCAACCAATGCAGTAACTGACACATTCAGGATTTCTCTGATCTTATATATGTGTGTTGTGATTGGTAATCCATTATATTTTCCAGTTTTAAACAGTGAAAATTACCTATTCTTTGGCTTTACTGAGGCTTTAATGAAAAAGTCAATCTACCTAACCCTTGATTTAGACCCCTCCGCCACTCCCCAATTAACTCTTTACCACATGAGAAAAATGTAGACGTGTCCAAATTTAAAGCATTTGCAGATGACAATTCAAATGTTAATCAAATGATGAAATCAACTTGTGATAGGGTAAAAAACAATTTGTGAAAAGGAGAAAATGCTAGTTTTCCAATGGCTTCTTCCTCAAGTTCGTTAAAAGTCAGGATTGTGCGGTAAAGAGTTAATAAATGGTCATATACTTTAAAGATATGGGGGTAACAGGATAGTCCCCAACTTTTAATGCAGAGGAAAAGCCCGGAGCTTATTTTTTTTTTTTGAATGTAAGATAAAAGAATACTTGATTGTAAAATACCCAGTTTGATAATTTCATCAATGGAATACAATGACAGGCAGTTTCAGTACCCTGAATTGGGTTTTTATATATATTTTACTTCCATGATCCATAAATATACTGAATGTCACTTACCCAGTGGTGCACTTGACTTTTTTAGCTGCACCATATCTGTATCAAACCTTCACCATCTTCTGAAATTCAGAACAAATATATTAAAGGGGACTTAATGCATCTTCATAATGCATGATATCAGGATTGCCATCACACGGTCTGACAAATCAACGAAATACAGAAATATCACCGAAACACCAAAATACCCCTAATTTTTTATTACTGTGTTCTGATTACTATTGAAGTACAACAGATTTTTCTTTTTTTGTGGTATTTGACCCAAATAATGTTTATAGAGATGAAGGGCTGTTAGTTTAAATCATAATGACAAAATAACAACATATCATTGAGGTCCGCCATACACAATGTGCACCGGGATAGCCGTTTTCAGTCCACCGAAATACCTGCTTGACACTGTAAATATTTGTTAATTTAGGGATTCAACCTCCGCAAGATTTGTCTCTTTTTCACAGAAAACACGATTAATTAAAGTAATTAAAGTAATGATCACTATAGAGAAGATTAATGTAGAAGAAAAATGTCATTAGCAGTCTATACATTGATCATTGATTCATGTGATGAACAATCACCGAAATATGCGCATGTCAAGTCCTGACACACCGAAATACCTGATTTTTATTACCCAAAATACAGACTTAGGAGTTATCAGATGGCATTGTCACCTTTATTTTATTTCTTTTTAAATTACAGACACAAATATACTTCACAGGGAATGCAAGTGCATTGCATTTGAGACCGAAAGTACCTAAATTAACTCTTTACCAAACAACAAATTTTTCCACTGGACCAAATTAAAAGCATCTGCACACATCAAAATAAATCTTGGTAATATGATGATTTCTTTGATAGGGTAGACAATATTGCAGGAAAAGGAGAAAATGCTGGTGACCAGTATTTTCTCCTTTTCCCACAATATTTTCTATAGGCTTTTTTCTCAGGGTCGTTAAAAGTCAGGATTGTGTGGTAAAGAGTTAAGCATTGTGTGATGCATCCATCGTAACACGCGTGTCGCTTTTGACTAACATTTTTTGGTTTTTCCACCATGTTTACTGACCTATAGAGTGAACTGCAGTTATATCTATATTATGTAGATCTATATAGATATTTGATTTATCGTCAGCAGATGTGGAATTTAGACAAGTCTACAAATTACAGCCTGGTAACATGTTTACCCAGTTCAAAATGGGGGCCAGTTTTCTTTCTAGATATGTTAATTTTTAAATTTATTATCCAAATATCACAAAGGAAAACCATTCTTTTCCGAGCTTATTTATGGATATAGATCAGACACATCAACCTTGTAAATCAGCTACTGTAGTAAGGATGTAAACTCCCTGAATCGACGTATTTTATTACGTCGTGCGGGTATTTCGGTGGACAACGGGTATTTCGGTGAACATTCATTATGGCAGATGTCAACGGTATGTTGTTATTTTGTCATTTTGTTTTAAACTAAACACCTTTCATACACATAGGTTTCTACGCAAGAATTACAGTGTAATAATTTCTGTCACTACACTTTTAAGTTCATAAGTAAATAAAAATTCTATAAATTTGGAAAATTTACCAATTGACAGCAAAACTGAAGGAGAGGTTTACAACCTAAGTATATCAAAATGCATGTTCAGAGACAGACAGACAGACAGAAGGACAGACAGGCTGATTTTTGGTATACACACAACAACATTCAGGGTTTAACAAAGCTTTGTCGGCTCTGAAAGGCAACTATTATGCTACCACAGACGCATACAACAATATGTATATCAACCCACCAGCTGTGCCCCCTCCTCCACTAAGTCCACATCCTCACCTTGCTCTTCCACAGTACCCACAGGTAAAATAATGTCTTTCCTAATCAGGGAGGATGCACACATACAACCTAGATAGCTAAGTTCTTTCTCCAAGTGTAACAGACTCTGAAAATAATGTGATTGCTTCAATGTTAGTGACCTTAACAATGAATGCCTTTGAAAACCCAGGAGAAAATGCTGCTCCTTTTATTGCTATATTTTCTACCCCATCAAAAGCAAATTCCATCATTTAAGCCAAATTAAAATTGTTATCTGCAAATGCTTTTAAGTTTTAACTCTTTACTAAACGACAAAATTTTGTACTGTTCCAAATTGAAAGCATTTGCAGACGACAAAATAAATGTGACTCAAATAATTAAATTTGTTTTGGGAAGTACAAAAAACATTGTGGGAAAAGGAGAAAATGCTGGTTACCAGCATTTTCTCCTTTTCCCACAATGTTTTCAAAAGGCCTCTTTCTCAGGGTCGTTAAAAGTCAGGATCGTTAGGTAAAGAGTTAATTTGCATTAGTCTGGTATTTTGTTGGTTTTTATAGTGTTCGATCATAATGTCCTCAAACAAATTTGTGAGCCACAAATTTGAAAACATTACCGTAGAATATGGATGTTTAACGTGAATCAAGCTTTGATACACAATAAATACAATTTAAAATCACTGTGACAAAAAGACTGCATAAATGCTCTTATAAGTGGTCTGCTGAAAGACAAAGACTGCCAATAAACATTTTTTCCCTCTTCTCCCACGAGGTTTTTCCATCTTTTCAAGCGCATCATCCCATCATTTAACTCTGTAATACAGCAAAACATTTACCTTGTCCAAATTGAAAGTATTTGCAAACCAAAATTGAATGAGGCTAAATAATAGAGATTTGTCTTTGAAAGTGTATTAAATAAATACTGTGGATACAGGAGATGCTGGTGACCTGGATTTTCTGCTTAACCCTCAATGTTTTCAAAACCATTCTTCTTCATGGTTGTCAAAACTTAACTCTTTACCAAACGACAGAATTTTAGACTGAAAGCACTTGCAGATGACAAAATAAACATAACTCAAAAATTAAAATTTGTTTCCAGTAGAGTAGAAAACATTGTGGGAAAAGGAGAAAATGCTGGTTACCAGCATTTTCTCCTTTTCCCACTATGTTTTCAAAAGGCTTCTATCTCAGGGTCGTAAAAACCAGGGATTGTTTGGTAAAGGGTTAACACTGTTTGGTAAAGGATTAAACCTTTACCAAACAATCGTGTGTTTAAACAAACCCCAAGAAGAGGTATTTTTAAAACTTTGTGGGAAAAGGAAAAAATCCTGGTAACCAGTGTTTTTTTCCTTTTCCCACAATGTTTCTCACCTTTCAAAGACAACAATCATCCTTTGAGCTACATGTTGTCTGGATAAGCATGTAATTTGAGTCGGTCTAAATTTTTGTTGTTTCATAAAGATATAAGCCAAATTTTTCTCACCTGTAAAAGCCCTTAATTTGGGGTCAATAGTTTTGTTGTTTTAAAAATCTAGCAACAAAAAACCCTCACTTACATCTGTGGTAGATTTCTATTTGTAGCCAATGATAAAACATTTGAACCTAAAGAAACAGGCTTTTTCATCTTTCACACAGTCAGAGGCTGTCTCCAAGGAAAATATGACTTCATTACCTGCGGCAAAAAAAACAAAATAACATTGACCCTTTACCAAAAAAAGTCAATTGTTTACAACCCTGAGAAAAAACCTTTGGAAAACATTATGGGAAAAAGGAGAAAATGCTAGTTAACAGCATTTTCTCTTTTTCCCACAATGTTTTCAACCTCTTACATAGACAAATACCACCATTTGAGGTATATCTGCAAATGCTTTGGATTTGGATGAGACTAAAATTTTCTTGTTAGGTACAGAGTTAATGAGTTGTAGATTGCTTTCCTCTCAAACCATATTTGCTCAACTTTTTACCAAACAGCAAAACTTTTGACCTGACCAAATTTAAAAACACTTGTAGATGACAAATTAGTTGTAGCTAAAATAATGATTTCTGTCTTTGATAAAGGAGAGAACGTTGTAAAAGGAAAAAAATCTGGTAACCAATGTTGTTAGAAGCTGTTTCACTTTCCTGTTTTGATAAAACTTGGTTGTATGGTAAACGGTCAAAAGAAAGATGTTGAAGAAACCTGTGATTCAGATGAGAATTAATCTGCAGTCTATCATTAACTGAAAGGTTCAGAGATACAGAGAATACATGTAGATTGTTTGATAAATTTTTCCCTTTCCAAGACACCAACCAAATGTAGGTGTTTTATCCGAAGAGCCAATGGCAACTCAGATAAAATTCCAGACATGTTACATGTTATACCTGTACATTAATAATCTGAAATTTAGGAAAATGTAATTGGAGATCAAAGACCCTTTACCTGGTATTACAACTGAGGCTTTAGGCTAAGTGCTTGTACCAAAGAACTTTTTAAGAATTGGCCAATAAACCACTTTGGCTGGTTCCTGATCTTCAGATGTGCCTGGCAAAGGTTGCCTGGGGAACCATCTCAGGTCTGTGTAAGTCTGGAACAAAGAGCTGTAAAGTGTCCTCAGCCTGAGCTGTGCTACATTGGGGATTAAACTCAATCACCATCCACTTCACTACCTCTGGAAAGGTTACCTGAAGCAAACACAAGATATCTTAAATGTCAACTTATGTCAATTCATACATTTATTACATTCTGTTACTAATAATAGTGAACATCTTCTGCTGAAAATGGTGTAATATCAGTGCCGCGCGAGGGCAGATATGACTGGCAACGGGCTGATATCTGATATCCTGCCCGTTGGCAAGATATTTGTTCTAAATCTATAGCAACAGAACACTCGCTCGTAAACTAACTTTCTCGGAACATCCCATTTGAACAAGAAAATGGCTGAATCAGTCTGTCAACTGCTATCGGACAAATCTTCAGAACAACAAATATTCATTGAACTTCAAAACTAGCGAAGACATGATAAATAGAGAATAATTTGTTGTTGTGTTGGATTGGGTAAGTTTATTGGGCAAGGCGTAGTGTCTATAGGCTAGTAGATCTACAAATTTTATCCGTTGTGCCTGCGGAACTGAGCCCGAGAAACTTTCCAAATTCAAAGCACCAACCATCTATTCTATTTATCCTGTTTCTAATTTATAATCCGAATCATACTAAATTTGGCTTGAAAAAAAAAAATATCAGCACCTTTTAAACTGTGAATAAAGATGAAGAACTGTTTATTTAAAACATCTTGTACTGTACATGCAGCTGCGATAGTGATGATGAATGATGCATGATTACGTCATGAACGTGACCTTTACCCGCGGAAAATAGGTATATCGAATGAAGACTAGAATTTCTCTTTATTAAGTTTTTAAATATGTTAGATATAGGAAAAACTTGAGCAAATGATCCATGAATATAATAAACAGGTTATTACACGGCTGATGAGGGCCGGAGAGTGATATCAGCCCGCCACCTCGAAATCTGCCCTCGGGCTAAAGCCCTCGGTGCAGATATCGAGGTGGCAGGCTGATATCACTCTCCGGCCCTCATCAGCCGTGTAATAACCTCTATCTATCACGTAAGTACCATACCCTTGTCTTCAGTGCAATACAGCCATTTTAGAATTTTCTGACCTTACACAGTCATGTCCATAATAGACATTATGTGATATTAATATATGGTTTTGGCTGATTTCAACCAGTAATAAGTGAAATACAAGGGTTGTCCCATGAAATTGTAGATACTTGATATAAAACAATTTAATAATGTCCAACTGCAGTAATAATTTTACATGCATCTATATTTTGTCCATGCACCCATATTCCTTTTTTTAAAGTTACAATTGATATGAGCCATGCTCTGTGAAAAGAGGGCTTAATACATCTGTGAAAAGTATTGACCCAGTGACCCAGGTCAGCCTGCGCACTCTGCGCAGGCTGACCTGGGCAAAACTTTTTGCTATCAGTCAATTTTCTGCATGTCAATGGACCACTCTTCCTCCAGATTCAGTTTTTCATTAGACTAGGGCGATGTCATGGATCCCTATTTATGTGATGACTTTGTTGCTATGACAGTTCACGGAGATGCATTAAGCCCCCTTTTGCCAGAGCATGCTTCATATGTAATTGTAAGGCTAAACATGCTGCAAACCTTGTAGTTGGCCATGGTGGCTGGTTTGTAGGGATGATCATTCTCCAGTACTGCATAATGCTGTGACGTGGTTCCACCATTTGTCACTTCCAACTCAGACTTTGGCAGTGGTGGTAGGTAAATCTGGTTGATAAGACTGGCTACAGATGGGAGAATCTCTTGAATCAAGCCCAACACTTGCTCAGCACCCTATATAGTAATACCAACAAGTTATGCATAATTGTATGAAGAGCAAATACAGAAAAAAAATTATGAGCTGAATGGCATGTAAAAATTCAAACAATCATTTAGGAGAAATTGTAAGAACAAAAAAAAAAATTTCCATTAGTGAAATATCAACATATTATATAATTTCAATGATAGTGCAGCAAATTGATAAAACAGTTAAACCTTCCTTAGTGGCCAACTCTATTAGGCAAGCTAACTGCACTGAGCAAGGGTATGTTGAGCTCCAATAGAAAGCAAAAATGTTGAACTGAATTTGTATAAAGCAGGGAACCTGTCTTAAGTATTCATCTTTCAAACATATGGAACATATCATGGGAAGAAAAGCTGCTGAAGTGACTTATAGTTACAAGCAAATGTTCCTTGTTCAACAACAAGAGCTTTGCAAAGTGGCCCATACATACCAGAAGGGGCTTGTCAGTAAAAATGGCTTACACTCTAGAACCCCTGCAGATATCCAAATTTTAAAAGTCACATGCAGAACTACAAATCACAGAGATTCATTGTGGTAAGTTTGAACTTGTTTGAAAACTGTAGGAAGAGTTTTGCACACAAGAAAATGCTAATGGACAGACAGACAGACGACAGGGGCCATAACATAATACGACCCTTCAGGCATATAAAAAGGTCATATATTAACCATTTACCAAATGATCCAGTGTTTTTAACAGCCTTACTCCTTTACCAGACGACCAAATTTTAGCCTCATCCAAATTGAAAGGATTTACAGAAGACAATTTCAATGTTGCTCAAATGGTGCAATTTTACTTTTATAGGGTAGAAACATGGGAAAAGGAGAAAATGCTGGTCACCACAGTATTTTCAAAAAGCTTCTTTCCTAGGGTTGTTAAAACTTGGCAAAGGGCTGAGAGGTGCTCTTTGAAATCAATACGGGAAAAAGAGGCGCATATACACCCAAACCGGCTTGTTAGTGAAACGGGTTAAAATCTAGAACGCCTACAGATATCCAGATTTTAAAAGCAACATGCACAACTAGACATCATAGAGATTCATTGTGGTAAGTTTGAACTTATTCCGATGGAAACTGTAGGAGGAGTTGGGCACACAAGAAATTGTCTCTCCGACAGACAGATGGACGGAGAGATGGACGGACAACCTGAGCCGTAACATAATACAACCCTTCTTGCGTGTAAAAAGCAGCTGAAAAAAGAGCCATACAAGGAACAGAATCAAATCATTAACAGTAACTATTTACTCTGGGATCCTGAGAAGCAACTGGGCCAATGTAAGCCAAACATAGAGGCAGGAGGGATGAGAAAAGCTGTGACTCTCTCACTGTTTCTTTCACAATTGGAGGTTTAATATTCTGTGCCCGTATCAGCAAGTCATTGGCCACACGTCATATTGCACTGACAATATCAATTGTATTTTACCTGGCCTGTAACTTCACAAGGTTCTTATTGTTCTGTTGATGTTGTTCTCCCTCTTGAGGGGCACTATAATATGAAATACACAAAGTCAGTACCATGTAACATTATCTCACATTCTTCCATTAAATTTTCCATATCAATGGTACAGAGCACTATGTGCGGGTGCCAACACTCAGCTGCATGTGCTTTTAGAAATATATTGGATTTTCAGTAAAAATTCTGAGCAAAAAAAGTGCACAATTGTGTCAAATATATTTGTGACCCATCACCCAAAAAGGGACCATCTGGGAACTGCGAAAAGTGTCTACCCTGGTCAGACAGTGCGGACTTGCGGATGTATTGAATTCTCAGATTGTCCATTTTCGCGTGACGCATTTTAATGGTTACCTGACATACTGGCACAAGTTCCCCATTTGATAGTTAAAAACCAGGCAGAGTATGAAGTAAATTTCATTCTTCCACACTGTTTTCAACATCACTTTTTCCTAAAAGTTGTTTAAAGCTAGGAAATGTGTGGAAAAGGATTAACATTCTAATTTCTCTGATCACATTGACATTATAGTTTTAAAAACCTGGACTAAAAAATATTTCCTAAAACATCCGACTTTCAATTTTTGAAAAATACTCCAAATAGAATGATCTGCTGCATGGTGAACACACAATTGTACATCATGCGTAAACCATCATGTACATGAAACCTTGGAGAGTCGAGTCAACCAACAGTAATTCTCAGTCTTGAAATTACACACACAAAATGAGGCACTGAGTTATTTTTTTGTGTAAGAAATATACCTCTTGACAGCAGACCGAGAAGATTACGATCAGAGATCAGACATGACATTTAGTTTACAGTCTGATCTTGATCTACAGAGGCAGCTACAGCAACTTAAGTTCTCAAGAAGTGTAAGGGTTAAGTCTTTCTCCACTTGTCATTGTTGAATGTAGTTTTGCCATTTTTCACATTTTCTAATTGCATCTTCTGCAGAAGCATGAAAAGTCGTTCCTTAGCGGGAAATGGTTGAAGCCATGTGTTGTCCCCATGATTACAAAAATAAAGCATTGTAGAATACAAAATCTTGTTTCTCTTCTTCATTTATTGGTAATTAATCCATTTAACTTTAGCATCAAATCATGCATTTTTTTTAATCTTGGTCACAACAAAATTTTCAGAAAATAGCCGAATGACTCTCTTTCTACCGACTACACAATATACATGAGTGTTCTTGCAATAATCATTACGATACGCAAAAGGGCTGTATCAGAGCATATAAGGCAGGCGAGATACTGGTTTATTTCGTGATTGTTTAGTTTTGATTGGAGGTCAGCCCATAACCAAGTGTAAATTCTTCGGGCGAAACAGTTGTAAATGTATACGACAAGCACTTGCACTTACAACCCTCTAGCTTTCAATTATTGGAGTGTTACGTCATACCCCTAATGCAAACTTTACTGCAAACATTCATTGTGTGGATACACAACTGGTGTGAAATCTTTACGGATGGAAAGTTAAATGTTTATGGTCGTATTTAATCATTCACTGCCCATGGGCAGGATGACATTTTTTAACTCTATACCAAACTACAAAATTTTAAACATGTCCAAATTCAAAGCATTTGCAGACAACGGAAAAAGTGAGCCATATTTGAAATCCGTTCATCGAAGGGTAGAAATAATGTGGTGAAAGAAGGAAATGCTGGTTTCCAGATTTTTTCTCCATTTTTCTACATGCTTTTCAAAAGCTTTCTTTCCCAGGGTCGTTAAAATGTGGTAAAGGGTTCAAGTCTTTGCGGACGGTGTAGATAGATATCGGACTTCAAAGAACGTGCAGTCTGATCTTTGATCTATACAACAAGGTAGCTTGACCTAGATATTTTTTTCTGAAAAACATGACTAAAAAATGGCTTTAAAGGCAACATTTATTGTAACTTTATGTGCAACATTTTATCAGTTGGAAAATAATGTATTCCAGTTCTCGCTCTTGTAGTAAAGTTTCGGAGAAATTAACCCTTTACCAAACAATCCCTGATTTTTACGATGCCGAGATAGAAGCCTTTTGAAAACATTGTGGGAAACAGAGAAAATGCTGGTAACTGGCGTTTTCTCCTCTTCCCACAATGTTTTCTATCCTGCTGGTAACAAATTTCAATTTTTGTGTCACATTTGTCGCCTGCAAGTACTTTCAATCTTGACCAGTCTAAAACTTTGTCGTGTGGTAAAGAGTTAAGAACTGCGGTAGCCTTGCGGTTTGTTGGTTCACGGTAGTTACGGTCCGATCAAGAAAAAGTCAAAATTTTAACAGAGTACATGTATAGAATAAATCACCAAATAATTTTCTAATTTCATTTTTTAGTTAGCGTCATAGAAAATATGATGTAGTTTCATCTACACATTTGAAAGAAAATCAACCTTGACCTTCACCACTGTCCAGGTGCCATTCTGAAATTGATGCATGTGACTTCGATGGTTTTCATAAATAAATCAATCCAACTCGATATATTTGGCGCCAATTTGCAGTCACATGATTGGAAAATATTGCCACATGACCTAGAAGATGATCTAAATACGTCATCTTGCATGTTTTGAAGTAAAAGTGCTTGTAATGAAGGATTTTACAGGGTGGGGTAAATAGTGTTAAGCATGTAGTTGCCGATGACATCGTTTTCACTTCCGGTATATTTTTCTTCCATTCTAATCTTTTATTTTAAAAAGTGAAGTTGGTCGAGGTACAGAAATGTCCAGTTCAAGGTATTTACAATCAAAATAGAGACCAGACAAGCCGCTAGAGGGCGCTGATTTTTGTTATGACGGAAAAATACTGATTACCTCGAAGCAATATGTACCGCGAACCAACATGTCGTGGCTATACCAGCAAGGACGATCCTACCAAATAACTTTGTGTGTTCTCAAGCCTGAGGAAGAAGGCTTTTGAAAACACTGAGGAAAGGAGAAAAATTGTGTTAACCTGTTCCTACAATGCTTTCTACGCTTCCATGTACAAATCCAATTATTTGAGACATTTTATTTGTCGTTTGCAAACCTGTTCGACTTGGACAAGTTAAGATTTGTTTTTGCCCACCTTCCCTCTACAGTAAAGTTAGATAACTTTCAAAGAAAACGTGTTCATGCGTTTACCATAACTCTGTGTTTCATCCCTCTAGCGAGTTTCAGAAAAATAATGTCTAAACGTACATAAAAAAATACCTCATCTGACCGAATCTATCTTATTGTTTTGTTGAAAATTTCATATTTTTTCCCCTCTAGAACTTCACTTATGACGCCATGATTGCTGAATGGCTTACACAAGCTCAGATACAAACCACGAAAAGAAATCGATCATCTGTAAACCAGTCTAGCGTCGCGACGTGCAACTCGTCCCCTTTTTTGTTCGCAATGATGGGTATATCAAGCGTGAAACTGTCAGCATTATGCACTCTCAGTTTTTAAATGAATCGTGATTCGTCAGCGTTATATTATTTCATTACATTTAATCATACATGTAATACGACAAATTTTGAAAATGTGTTTAAGCTGATACGTTTCATCAAATCACTTTCACCTGGGATCGTATATACGATCCCTGCTTTCACTGGCCGGCAAAATATCATTCGAATTTTCTCTAATATTGGAAGATGGGCTGAACGACCGGTATGACTAGAAACCGAAAATTTTCGCGAAAATAGCTTTCCTTCTACGAAAATAGCTTTTCATATGGCATATAATATTATTTTTTTTAATATGTATGCGATTTTTTAAATAGGATATAACTTATCGACTAAATGGCCTTGCGTTCACAATTGAAAAGCAGACATGTCTGAAGTTCCACACGCTTTCTAGTTTATCTACAGTGTACAAAACATCTATTTTCAGGACTTATCTGCAAAACTACCTCGACTGGACAAAAATAACTTCTCCTAGCGAAAATAACTTCCTTTAGCCAAAAAAGTCCCTACTTCCTTCTTCCACTATCAACTATAATTGTTTTGTGTATAATAACATTCAGTTCAATTCAAATGGAAACTGACTCGACAGAGTGTGAACCTTATATTCAGTACTGATATCATTGATGGTATCTCTTCCCAATGAAAATAGCTTTTTAATGCCTCTGTTTTATATTTGTTAAAAGTTTGGTTTTTTTTTAATATCTTATCGCCGATGTATAAGTAAATCTCAATAAAAATGAAACTGATTGTTCATGAGATACCCATTATTTTCTAGAGCTCAGTTCTACTAAAGCAACTCCATCAGGAAAATAGCTGTATGTCGTTACTAAAATAGCAATAGATTCTAAGTATTTTCCTCCAAGAAAAAATAGGGCTCAAAGGACGTGAGCACTTCTTTTTCTATTCAGTCAACATAATTTTGGGATCTGTACAAAGCGCTAAAGAATATAGTAAAAGTATCTGCTTTCTCGCTGTGAAAATATCACCCCTGGTATGAAAATAGCTCATGTCTGCATAAAGTTTCCACGAAAATAGTGTTTTCATGTGATACAACAAAAACGGCTAGTGTATATTTATTTACCATACTTGTTTGTATTTTATCATATACTGTATTTCATTTGCGGACCAGAATGTTTTTTTTTTTTTTTTTAAGGAATGAAGGAAAGCAGTTTTATGTAAAAGTGTGATTATTTTTTTTTTATACCCCCATGAAAATAAAAAAAGGTTCTCTTCATTCCTTATAATTCAATTTCATTCATATAAATTCATAGTGCAGTAAAACTGCTCGATGATTACGAAAAATGACATATTTTCATGACGTCATTGTTGTTTTGAATATTCGCAGATTTAGTAGGTTTATTATTAGGAGCTAATACACTAGAATTAAAGTAGACTATTAGACCCCTAATGGAAAACAGCTATTTCCACAATAATGTTATCCTACAAAACTTGCTATGATTAAAAATGAGATTTAAGGTACTACTTAAACGTAGCCACTTCTTCCTTTTTTCCCCCATCTTAGAATTATCATTTATAAATCTAAAAACACTATATTCTCATTACAAAGGGAGATAATCATTACTTCTCTTTCAACAAAACTAACAAAAGTATCTACAGTAAATCACCACTAAAATAGTTCTGTTAAATGAATACAAAAAAATAGATCATGCTAATAGCTAGTTAATATTTTATTAAATTTGATTGTTCATGCAAGCTTGTTTCATGCATATTTGTACATTTACCATGCTCAAAACCTGGCTTTTGAAAAAAAAATGTGTAAAAATATATGAATTTTTATTAAAATGATGTATATTTGTACATTTTTCCTGTAATTTTCCTGTGTAACTCACTAATAATAAAGAAAAACACTTAATATCAAATGTAAGTTGAGCTTTGGAACTGTAGATACCTTTTTCAAAGGCTTGTTTCTCAGAAACGAGCACAATGGCTCTAATCTTTTTTACTGTAATTTCCTAGAGACATGAGCTTTGCACGTGCAAAGTTTTAAAAAAAAATCTATCCTTTAGAAAAAGTTGTCATATACGTCGTTAATGCGGAACTATGTGAAAGTATTTCAACTCTTCATAGTTCATATAGCTCATAAAGTTATAGAGGCCTGATGTGCATGCCCATGTACATAAGCTGTGCGCTTCTAGTGGCCCTTTTTAATCTTGATTTCGTCTGTTGGTATTGGGGGTTTACCCCATTAAAACACTATTATTGACAATTACTAATATTCACTTAGATTGTCCATTCACAATTTCAATCACAATTCACACTCTCTTTCACTATATTTACTTATTATGGTTAAATTCCTTAAAACTTGTGCAACTTACGGGATTAAAAACTATTATTTACATAGTTAAAAGTCTTTAAATCAACATTTGGTAACATCGCTACATGTAGGCAGCTAATAGATTTATTGTGTCTTTAAAGAATACTTAAAATACTTGAAATAAACATGATTTTGTAGGTCTAAATTGATAATTCGTAGCGGGTGACAGAGATCTAGGATGCACTTTCTTTGCTGTCTGATCTTGATCTATGTCATCAGCAAAAGCTCTCATGTTTTGACTATGGCACAGTAAGGGTCAAAGCCGACATTTATCGTTAACAGAATTTCTGTAGCGTAATTATACCCGATGATAAAAATATTCACTCTTTAATTTTTCTTTGCATAAAGGTCATTTTCAGGTCAATTTATTCGAGTAATACAATCATTATCTCCCGCTAGATGGCATTCTACAAATACAAGAATATGACATGCGCAGACAACGTTAATGCAATCCGTGTTCAAGGTTGAAGGACTACCAGTCCTTTGATAATTTCATTCTGACCTTTCACCTTTCACGTCTTGCATATTTCAACCAATCAAAATTGGACAGTATTTTTCAAGCGGGAAGGCTAGCTCGGGAACAAACGGAAGCCATATCGGCTCCTGGGGACATAATAATAAGTAAGTCTACTGAACTCTATGTAATATTTCGATATTGTAATCCTGTATTATCTACAGAAACACGGTTATTGCCAATTATCATTGGCTATTTGCTGTCTTCCTCGGAATGACAGACAACTCGCCCCATACTGAAGACAACTCGCCCCAGGACAAGTCGCCCCACAAAAATCTCGCTCCAAGACAAGTCGCCCCATACTGAAGACAAGTCGCCCCAAACTAGAGACAACTCGCCCCATACTGAAGACAAGTCGTCCAAAATTCATGAAAACATGGAATAGTTCACAGAACTTGAAAATTCTTGCCCAACTTAAGAAAATGTCCAAAATACAGCAGAATTTACATCCCTAATTAAAGCGGTTTGTCGTCAAATGTATCTACCAGACAAAAGCAATCATGAAAGACTTATCATCAAACGAATTACTGGTCTGTCTACCTAGCAATCGTATTACTGATTGAAAAGAAAGGGTACATTGACAACATAGTAGGATGTTTTCCTTGAGCTGAATATGTCTAAGATATCAACTGATCTAATTAGCATTATCTTAGCTAATTTAAATGTTCAATTCGTGCAAACGACAGAACATAATCTTCAGTCACTTGAACAAAAGCAGCCAATCATGTGACTAGCTTTGAAATTCAGTATTTTCTTGAACAGTTTTGGCCTAGTTATTACATTATATGAATCATTCATCATTCGTTATTTTATTCACACAACCTTTTGAAACTAAATTACTAATGATAATTATGCAGCAGCAAACTTTTATAAGTCCGCTGCCAATGAAAACTCCCTTGTATTATTCCCCTTTTCCCACCTTTATTCATAGGGTCAGTTTTGAAACAGTAGGGAACCATGAATATTCAGGGATTTTTCTTCCTTTCCTGCGGGGCCGAATTTCGGCCCCATTCCCAATTGAGAAAAGTTTATTTTTTTCCCAATTCCATTAAATAAAATTCCCAATTAGAAAAAGGAAATAGATCTAGTCTGATGTATCAACCAGGGCTTTCCCTGACACACAAATTTGTGCGTTTTGACTCATTTTTTATCTAAATAACTTGCTAAAATTCATCGACTGCTGGCACTGACAACAGTTCAAGCAGGAAATCGGCAATCATTGTATTTTAGGTATGAAACTATTTCGGGGCGAATGAACTATAGACTGTATCCACATATTTTCACCTGATTCATGCGTTGACTCGATTATCTGACTGTAAACCGTTCTTGGTTTACATGCACAAAATAAACAATAGAGCTCTGTTAACTTCTAGGCAACAGCATCAAGTTTTACTGCGAAGTTTCGTTAGGCAAAAATAGAGAACCCAGCTCTTAAACCAGGAACAAGTTATGAAAATACCCAGCCTAATCTAGACCATTAGGTTTTTTTCCCGGCTCAAATTTTGAGCGGTTGTGCTTCGTCTTTGTCTTAGCACAGGAATCGGCTGCATAATTTGTGAACAGAGCTTGTCGTCGGCTGCAATGGATACTCTCTATCAAAATCAAGCAAATTCATTCTCGGACGTATAAAGTCATCAGTTATGGTAAATAAATTCAAGATGTTACGTAAAATGCCGGTATCAGTGTGGGCTGTGGGACTGTCGACACATCCGAAGTCATATGATGCAAAAATCTAATGTGAAGTTTCCTCTCCACAATTGATTTTTAACAGGGTTTTTTTCACTACTGATTAGGTGGACCACAGAATATGACCATTTATGAATCTTTCTATATGTGTCAAAACACACCACAAAATGGTTATCAAAGATTAATCGCCATGGAAAAAACACAAGAAAACACATGACAAAACAATTGTGAAAAAGACCTCAACGAATCAGAGGCTCTTCAATCTGCGTTATTTAGCCTTGATAACAACTTTTATCAGTTGAATTGCATACACGCCGTATAGAAAATAAAACAGCAAATAATTCCCCCAAGTCATTCAAAAACATTTTTATAAGAGAATTTAAAATCCTGGGGTGGGTGGGTGCGAAGGGGGGGGGTTTCTTACAACTTAGACCACTGGAACTAGTATAAAAGACAAGAGAAAGCACATCCATCCAAAAAGAATGAAGTTTGAATAAAGAAGCTGTATTGATTCGGTAGTATATTTAATTCCTTATTAAGTGTATTGTAAGGTTGAATGTTTTCCAAACTTTGTATGTTTTGTCAATATTATTTTCCCAATTTTGACATTTTGTGGATGCTTTTTTTCCCAATTTGGCCAGGGGCCTTTTCCCAAAATGCCTGGATAAAGCCCTGATACTGTTGTTGTTATGGAACAGTTTCCCTAAGACTGATATTGACACCAAAAGTATCATAAATTGAAAACACTGTGAAAGCCAAAGTGCTTGATGTTCGTCCCCGAGCTTTTTTGTCCGGGATTGATCGTACCAACCGGTTTATTGGCATAAAAAGCTGGTAACCACCAGAATTAATCCTTTGTACCCCATCAGACAGCTTAGGCTTGCATGTGCCAATTCTGAATTTGTTATCTGCAGATGTTTTGAACATGCCAATGCAAGGATGTGGACTACTGATCAGAGCTCCAGTTAGAGTGATTTTGATTTTAAAATTAAGAATATTAATTATTCTCCACCAAGCCTGTATTATGGGTACTCATTAGAATTGCCTCAACAAGATGATTCTAATGAGTACCCACTACATAAGGTTTGAAAGAGTAACAAAGGATATAGAAAACCATTACTCGCCCTTATCTGGAGCTCTGACTATAAATTTGTTGTCTGCAAATAGTTTTAATATGGACATATCTCGCATTCACCTAGCTGTCTTCTCTTTCAGACACAAATACCAGCACATTTATTGTCATCTGCAAATGCTTTGTATTTGGGAAAATTGACATTTTTGTCGTTTGGTAAGGAGTTAATTCTTTACCACACAACAAAATGTTAGACCCATCCAAATTCAAAGCATTTGCAGACAACAATTTCAGTGAGGCTCAAATGATGAAACTTTCCTTTGACTGAGTTGAAAACATTGCGGCAAAAGGAGAAAATGCTGGTTACCAGCATTTTCTGCTTTTCCCACAATGTTTTCTAAAGGCTTCTTCCTAAGGGTAGTTGAAAGTCGGCATTATGTGGTAAAGAGTTGACCCATAGGCTGCTAAACATGACTCCAGGTGCTTTTGAAGACAAGATCAGACTGCACAAAGTGTGCTGCCTGATCTTTGATCTGCGCTGTCTTCTATGGAAGTTTCTTTCCATGGAAATCAAACATGGAATCCCAATATTTGGGTTTTTACTATAGATTGGAAAATTTTTTCATTTATTTAGCTTTTCAAGGGTAATCCCTTTACCAAACAACAAAAAGCTAGATTTGTCCAAATTGAAATCACTTGTAGCTGACATTTAACTCTGTACCACACAATCCCGACTTTTAATGACCCTGAGAAAGAAGTCTTTTGAAAACATTGTGGGAAAAGGAGAAAATGCTGTAACCAGCATTTTCTCCTTTTCCTACAATATTTTCTGCCCTTCCCAAAAGGAATTTCAATTTTTCAGCCGTATTCATTTTGCCGTCTGCAAATTCTTTCAATTTGGACCAGTCTATAATTTTGTTGTTTGGTAAAGAGTTAAATGAGGCTCGCCCGCCCGGGTGGCTCAGTGGTGAGCGTGTTGGACTCATGACCTGGTGGTTGTGAGTTCGATACCAGGTTGAGGCGAACTTTCTTTCCGGCGTATTTTTGCCTCTCACCTCCGCTGAAGCATGTGAGAAAAGTAGTCGGTGGCTTTGGAAAGAAAGTTGTGTTAGTGCTGGTGTGAGAAAGCCAGGAAACACATGTGCGTCACCGACCGCCATGATATGACCTTAGCTGTTAAAGTGGCGTTAAACCCCAATACAACCAACCAAAATGAGGCTCAGATGACTGAATTAGACTTTGTTGGGGTAGAAAACATTGTGGGAAAAGGAGACAATGCTGGTTACCAGCATTTTCTCCTTTTCTAACAATGTTTCAAAAAGGCTTTGTTCTTAGGGTATTTAAGACTCGGGATTGTGTGATAAAGGATTAACCCTTAAAGCCCTGGAACCGACTTGAGTTGTTTTTGCAGACAGTGCAGATCAAGATCAGACTGCACAGAACGTGCAGTCTGATCTTGATCTGCACTGTCTGCTACGATATTAGATATTCAGATGAAAATAACCTTGAAATAGCTCTATTTTGGACTGTTTTTATCAATTTGAAAAGGTGCAAATAATTGATTCTGTGCATTAAGTGTTAAAGGGGCATTAAACCAGATTTTGACCCACATTTTTTTAGCAGGTGGAAATTCAATACCTTATAAGGAAAATAGGACATGAATGTATACCCTTACATGGGGAAAACAAAAGCATTCTGGGAAAAGAATTGCATCCTGCTGAAGTCAAACTAAAGATTGTCAACCAGTGCTCCAGCCAGAGGAAAAAAGGGCAGGGTGGGTTGGGGTGGGGGGCAGGGGCTGGGAAGGGCACTTTGAGGCTTCAAGATCCATGCCGTGATAAAAGTAGGAGTTGGTGTCTCCCTCTGACTTGGTGGATGAGGGGAGGTAGGGAGTGTAGAAATTAAGATTTGGACCCAATTTACAGTCTCTCCAGCAATTTTGTTATAGTGGCTAGTATGGATCTTCCAACTTTATCTTAACAGGAGAACTATTTTTCATTTTGAGTAGTTTAGCTAAGTCCAGAAGCAATACAAGTAGTTCACATAATAAGCCTTCAGGGTTTTCCTTTGCCATCAAAAATAGAGCCTAGTCAAAAATAATGGGGGTCATTTTGGAATTTGTGGGGGGTCACAACAAAATGTAATTACCTTTGACAAAAGCTACTAGACTCTATTTGTGAAACTGTCTTTTTAGCTCATCTGAGCACAAAGTCTTCACAGTGAGCTTTTGTGATTGTGCTGTGTCCATCGTGCATTGTCAACTTTTACCTTGAAAAACCTTTTTCGGTCAAATACTCGTGAAAATCTTGGTAGAATGTTTGTCATAATATCTCAAAGGAGATTGAAAATGGGTCATATTTGGTCAAAAGACTCAGGTGAGCAACTTCAGGGCTATCATGGCTCTCTTGTGTCTTCTCTTACCAGCATTTACTCCTTTTCCCACAATGTTTTCAAAGGCTTCTTCTTGAGGGTAGTTAGAATTGGAGATTGTGTGGTAATCAAAAAAGTTATCTCTCCTTGTACTGAATTTATTTTTCATCATTTATTTATTCTTTACAGCAAACAACAACAAAGGTCATTTCACAAGAACAGCTGGGGCTCAATAATAAGCTTCATTATTGGGAATCATTGTGGGGGAATTAGATAGAAACATGTTCACGTCATCAGGCATTATCAGGAACTGCCCCACCAACTCGTAACATGTCATCAAGAAGCACAAGTAGTCTGCCGACAAAAATGCCAAAGCTCACACCACTGCCATGGAGGTCCTTGAAGGAATTGTGGTTGGACTGTACCCTGATGTGTTTAATGCTGTTATTTCCCATATTCACAGGTAACAGAAAATACTTTTCTATAGAAAGCTTAACTAAGCAACAAAATTTTGCACGCTACCAAATTGGAAGCATTGATATTGATCTGGGCCAACCATTCTTAACTCTTTCCCAAATGACAAAATTTTGGACTAGTCCATATTGAAAGTATTTGCAGAAGACAAATGTGAATCAAAAATTGAAATTTGATTTGGAAAGGGTAGAAAACATTGTGGGAAAAGGAGAAAATGCTGGTTACCAGCATTTTCTCCTTTTCCCACAATGTTTTCTTTCTCAGGGTTGTCAAAAGTCGGGATTGTGTAGTAAAGTGTTAAGAATGTTCTCAGTCCTATTCTCCAAGATTTTCTAAATTTGAAAGTATCAAAATCATTGCTGTGGTGTTGATTTTAGGGGTGGTGACAGATTTTGAAATGACTTTTACAGGTGACCTTTTCAAAATTGCTTGGCAAAATAATGATTTTGTTTCCAAAGTTTCAATACCTCAAAAAAAAAAATGGCTATGGTCCTCTCAAAAATTCAGGTGAGCGATCCATGGCCATCTTGGCCCTCTTGTTAAGAATGTTCTGCCTTATTCTGCAAGACTGTCCAAGTTTGAGAGCAACACAACTTCTGATCAGATAAACCATTTGGTGTGTTAAAAATCTGGAGAATAAGACAAAGAATGTTCTTGAGAATGGTTGGTGTATATGGACTCAGATTCTGTCTAGATCATCAAATGCACTGTATTTTTATAAATCAGATGTTATTATGTATTACAGTTTCAGTGTTCTGCCGAGGCCGCGTATTTATGATTTTCTCGCTAAAAAATTCAAAATGTCACAGAAAAAATTGGTAAAAGGCGATTCCTGTCGCATACCAAAAATCACGGAATCGGCTACTTAACTATTACAATTTAGTGTTTTTCATGGGCGCCGAAGGTGCATATATGCAAAATGAAATTTGATTGGACGCAGACCGAAAACATCTACCAAGTATTGATTGTGTACTTTACTGTCATGACGAAGTATCTTCTGCAATCTCAGTCGGAAAATGGTTTTGTCGCGGAAAAGCCAGGTACTATCCAAAGCTTCCATGGTCAGCCAAAGCATACCAACAATCAGAGCTCAAAGTCCGATAATGTTCTGATGCCCAGTACTCCTCCCACTCAATCAACATCTTCAAAAGATAGTAAAAAATACCTGTACGACAGTTCATAGTATTTAAAAGAATATTCTATGTATGATCGGGACTGCAACTTTATGGGTTGTAAAATGTGTTTAAAAAAAACTCAAAAAGTATCCATTTACTGAAAAAAAAAAAAAAAACCATGCAACTCCAGAACTACTACTCTATGTTCGACGTGCAGAGAATGTCTGTCGTAGATCAACCACCATGGGAGATTTTAAGATTGTAAAGTAGGGAAAGTCTCAATGAGAAGTAATCAGCCGTGTTATTTGCATTTAAATCCACATTTTGGCCAGTGAAAGAGAACATAGCAATTAACAAGTATGTGGAACTAATTTCAATTTCTTATTTTTAAAGCATGTTAATGCATACTAGATTTTGTCCCTGAATTTTTAAAAATGTCTCAAACTTTTCTGGACGAGTGAGACATTTGTCTCTACTTTTTAAAATCCTCGGCAGAACATTGCAGTTTTAATTCAAACCGGTGATAAAAGTGAGAAGAAGCCTGTGTATCAAGTGGAGTTGGTACCTGAAGAACAACTTACAGTACTTGTAGTACTTATAGAACTTTTAGTATTTGCTAGTGGTATGTATTATGCCTCACATCAAAATTTCTTGTGAAACACTAATAAGTATGATTAGATATGAGCCATGTTGTGTGAAAAGGGAGCTTAATGCAACTGCGAAAAAAGTATCGACCCATATCAGCCTGGGCAGTCCGCACAGGCTGAAATGGATTGAAACTTTTTGTTATTTGTAGATTTTCTGCATGACAAAGGATCTTTCTGTCTCCAGATGGAGTTGATGGTAGACAAAATGTGATTTTATGGGTTCATGATTACGTGATGTCTTTCTTGGCAGCATGCTTTACAGAGATGCCTTGGGCCTCCTTTTACCAGTGCATGAATCATTTATTACACAGAAAATCTTCACAAACAAAAATTAACTTTTACTGAAACTTAAAGTGACAAAGAAAATGAAAACGAGTCCCTTTGTTAAAACCAAGAGACTACTTGCTCTCTCTGGAAACTTCATTTGCATAATCGATACATGATTGATGCAGTGGTTATTAAGAGCATATCCTGACAAAAAATTTTATTGGTTGAAAGAAATTAAAAGGTATCAGACCACCAAATTTGAAAACAGCGTTACAGAGTTTCAGATAGAGGGAGGGATTTGGATTTCAAAATTGAAAATATCAATAATTCTCCACTAAACCCTATGTTACGGGTACCCATTCCAATGGCCTCATTGAGATGATTCTAATGAGTACCTACAACATAGGGTTGGGAAGAGAAATAATGGACTGAGAATACCATCACTATCTTATCTGGACATCTGGCATTACATAAACTTCATACTTAATTGTAGATTTTGATATAAATAGATTTTTATACGCCCGTCGAAGACGGGACGTATTATGGGATCACCCGTGGCGGGCGGGCGGTGTCCCAATTCTTTGTCTGGAGCATATCTCCAAAACTATGCTAGCTACGGTTATGAAATTCCATGGGTGGATAGATCTCATCAAGGGGGAGTGCAGTGCACAGGAATCATAACTCTTGCTTCCTTAATTTTTGAGTTATTGCCCTTTGTTGTTTTTCATACTTGAATTTTGTCCGGAGCATATCTCCAAAACTATACTAGCTACGGTTATGAAACTTCATGGGTGGATAGATCTCATCAAGGGGGAGTGCAGTGCACAGGAATCATAACTCTTGCTTCCTTAATTTTTGAGTTATTGCCCTTTGTTGTTTTTCATACTTGAATTTTGTCCGGAGCATATCTCCAAGACTATACTATCTACGGTTATGAAACTTCATGGGTGGATAGATCTCATCAAGGGGGAGTGCAGTGCACAGGAATCATAACTCTTGCTTCCTTAATTTTTGAGTTATTGCCCTTTGTTGTTTTTCATACTTGAATTTTGTCCGGAGCATATCTCCAAGACTATACTAGCTAAGGTTATGAAACTTCATGGGTGGATAGATCTCATCAAGGGGGAGTGCAGTGCACAGGAATCATAACTCTTGCTTCCTTAATTTTTGAGTTATTGCCCTTTGTTGTTTTTCATACTTGAATTTTGTCTGGAGCATATCTCCAAGACTATAATATCTAAGGTTATGAAACTTCATGGGTGGATAGATCTCATCAAGGGGGAGTGCAGTGCACAGGAATCATAACTCTTGCTTCCTTAATTTTTGAGTTATTGCCCTTTGTTGTTTTTCATACTTGAATTTTGTCCGGAGCATATCTCCAAGACTATACTAGCTAAGGTTATGAAACTTCATGGGTGGATAGATCTTATCAAGGGGGAGTGCAGTACACAGGAATCATAACTCTTGCTTACTTAATTTTTGAGTTATTGCCCTTTGTTTATATTCATACTTGAATTTTGTCCAAAGCATATCTCCAAAACTATGCTAGCTACGGTTATGAAACTTCATGGGTGGATAGATCTCATTAAGGGGAAGTGCAGTGCGAAAGAACCATAACTCTACCTCATGCTGTCTTTGAGTTATTTCCCTTTGATCATCATTTTTACAGCATTTTCTGCTTGTCCGGAGCATAACTTTGTCATCTCCAGTCCGATTGACTTGAAACTTGGCATGTGTGCTTGTTGCAATAATACAGAGTGCAGTGCGAAAGAACCATAATTCTACCTCGTGCTGTCTTGAGTTATTTCCCTTTGATCGTCATTTTTACAGCATTTTCTGCTTGTCCGGAGCATAACTTTGTCATCTCCAGTCCGATTGACTTGAAACTTGGCATGTGTGTTTGTTGCAATAATACGGAGTGCGGTGCAAAAGAACCATAACTCTACCTCCTGCTGTCTTTGAGTTATTTCCCTTTGATCGTCATTTTTACAGCATTTTCTGCTTGTCCGGAGCATAACTTTGTCATCTCCAGTCTGATTGACTTGAAACTTGGCATGTGTGTTTGTTGCAATAATATGGATTGCAGTGCAAAAGAACCATAACTCTACCTTGTGCTGTCTTTGAGTTATTTCCCTTTGATCGTCATTTTTACAGCATTTTCTGCTTGTCTGGAACATAATTTTGTCATCTCCAGTCCGATTGACTTGAAACTTGGTATGCATGTTTGTTGCAATATTACGGAGTACAGTGCGCAAGAACAATAACTCTACCTAGTGCGGATTTCGAGTAATTCCACTTTGATCTTCATTTTTACAGTATTTCTTGCTTGTCTGGAACGGAACTTTGTCACCTCAAGTCAAATTGACTTGAGACTTGGCATCGTCTGATCAGAGGGACTTCAAACTATCTTCTCATCTTTAATAATGAATTTAAACAGTGAATTTACACAAATCTCTGAATAAAACAATAAGTGGAAGCTAAAATTCTGTTCATGAGTGAAAAAATTGTTGTTTTAGGAAATGAAAATATAGGTGGGGGGGGGGTGTTTGGTGGTGTCGTCTGCAAATGCTTGAAATATGTCAACATTTTTTTAAAACTCATTTGGAAATTAAAATTAAAGGTCCAAAATAATAATAATAACTTTATTAAGGAAAAAAAGGCAATATTGCCTATCACACCACACAGTATATATATTTACAAAGGTTTAGATGTCAATGGTGGGAAAAAAAAAAACTTGATAAAGAGAAGTAACTCTGAAGAAAAATAATTTTAGTTGATTACTGATTACCTCCCTTTTAGTTTAAGGTTATACGAGAGAAGGGTATGTTTTCAAAACCATTGTTATTTTCGATAAATGTTTTAAAGAAGTTTATTGATAGGTATTATTTTTGAGAGAAATTATTTTTGAGAGGAGTATGTGTTAGTAAAAGAAGAACAGGGTTCCATCTAGAATTTTGTCAGAATGGGCCAGTGGCCCATCAATATTTTAAAAAGGGGCCACCAGTATTATGAGATGGGCCAGCACTTTTTAACAACCAAGTAACCAGGATCTTGGCATTTTAAAAGCTCAATTATTACTGACTTACCATATAAAGGAAGTAAATCCAGATAATTTACTGCTTAATTGTGTATGGGGATAGTGATTGAGTTGTTAAGAGGTCAATTTATGTAACAACACTAAAAATCATTTGTTTTAAATGATTGCTGTATTATACAAGTGACTTGTATTACAATTTTTTTTGCATCGTCGTAACGAAGCCAGTGAAATTGAGGCTTTTGTAGCCACTCAGTAAGAAATTTTTTTGCATACGATTTCCCAGCTTTTCCATCACCTGATTGTTTTTCACCATTAGTTTCACCCGATTGCTGCGTTTTCCCTTGTTTGGCAGAATTTCCGCCAGAAAAGAAATCACCGATTCGTTTCTGTGTTTGCGTTGCAGACATGTTTTCAAAAGCTGGTTTCCATCGCGCTCGTTCATGTGCCGTGAATATCCGAATACCAGTAACGCTCTCCGTGTTGCTGCGATGCTTTGCAGTCAAATTTCAATACTGCGGAAAGCGTCTTCTAACACTGACTCGCTAAAAACTATACTTAAAAAAAGTTAATGGCGGCACACAACGGAATCGGAAAAGCGCCGATGCTTTGGATTTTGCGCCGATCTGGCACACTGGAGTTTCAAAAATGGGCCAAGGACTTTAAAATCATGCCATTGGCACAAAAACGCAGCCTAGATTGAGCCCTGGAAGAACTGCTGTTTTCAACCGTTTTTCTTTTACCAACACTATCACCATCATAATTTTTTTTTTTCAGTCATATCTACTCATTCTAGTTATTGTATTGCTATATAACTACATAGATAAAAGTATCCACTTATTTCTCTCTTGTTCGAAACGAAATAAGAAGAGATAAATGGGTGTGGCTTTTATTTACAAATAAGACATTTACATACAGAAAGTGGTTTGTTAACCCCTTTTCCCACATGACAAAACTTTTGACCCATCCAAATTGCGAACATTTGTAGACGAAAATGTCAGTGTATCTAAAATGAAGCAAATTTTCGTTGTTCGACTAGGAAACTAAGAAACATTGTGGGGAGATGAGAAAATGCTATTATCAGCATATTCTCCTTTTCTCACAATGCTGTCAAAAGATTTCTTCCTCGGGATCGTTGAAAGTCGGCAATGTGTGGTAAAGGGGTTAAACCCTTAAATAAATGATACTAAATAAAGCAAAAAATCTAAATGGTATTGTTTTTCCATTGATTTTTAAAGTATAAAACACAACATCCTTATAAACTTAATATCATGTAGACAAATTGTCACAGTATTTAAAGCAAAAAGGCATTCTCAGTTAAATGGAGACACCGATTGTACAACTGATAACTAGTTGGTGTGCTCTTCGGATTACAAAGCGATAATCGTTTGTGATTTTAACCTGATTGCCCAACACTACCGATTTGATAGATTTTGTACAGGAATTGGACCAGTTACATGGTATTTCACTTACTTGCTTGTTTTAGCAAACATTAGAATTGATTTTGCCAAAAATGTTCGCACAGTTTGAGGAAAGGTTCCTAAAGTGTTTGAAGAGCTTATAACTGTGAACATGTAGATCTATCTATAAAATCTTGTATGCGCATATTGCATGCAAACAATTTATCTTTTAGTAGGCTGTCATTAAAACTTGATATTTAAATGAAATTATGTAGTTTAGATCTGAACCCCCATCCTTGTTTGTGTACCCCCAACTCAAGTTACCAAAGGGTACAAAAACCTCAAGCTAGAAAAAGCACAGCACACTCTGTCTCTATTGGCTTTAATTAACAATCACTTGTTAAATCAGACTCTTGGTATGTTGTAAACTAATTAAACTCGCTGATTGGACACTAGCTGTAAATCAGGTAAGGCACACGCTGATTATGTTGTTACGGGAGACCACTCCTTCATGCATGGCTTCGTCCTGACTTAAATACAATACCTAACAACTGCGTTAGGGAGATATCTCTTTAGCTCAGTGGTTATGGTATTGGTCTTTTAAACCTCGAAAAATCTTGTCCGCTGTGGGTTCGAATCCTGCCGGATGTGGTTTGTATTTCAGCCATGCATTTGTTCATTTGTTTCTTTGTTACGGACTTTGTTCGTAAGAATGTAGATTAGACACCAGATGATTTGTCAGTATACGCGAGGTGACTTCCCAATTTTTCAGGTGACTTGGATTTCGTTTTTCTTGGCGAATCAAGCAAAGTCTTTTGAAATCAGGCAACTTTTTTGCCCAAATTGCCCACTCGGCCGAGGCCTGTGCAAAGCTTAATAATGGTGTTAATCTGCTTATCTAGAGTAAAATAAAGTTTCTTGTTACCCTAATGTAAAATCATTTGAAAATACCAAAAGTTAACTGACATGAAAATTAGAATCCCCACAAATAAACATGAAAACCCTTGACACAACAAGATGTCAATATGACATTGTCCATTTAGAAAAACTTCAGACTAGCTCTTTAGCTTTGATAATGACTTTAAGCAGTAAAGTTATTCAAATGTATTAAACTATAAGTGGGATACATATAAGTGAATGCTAAAATTGCTGATTAATAATGAGGGAAAAACTTAAGTGGTTTTATAAAATGAATGTGTTGAATAAGACGGGGTGGGGGAGGGGGTAAGAAGAAGAGATTAGTAGGCCACTTTCTCTAAGTGATAGCACTGAAACAAGTGTTAGAGAAGGTATAGGACATTCATATAGAGAGTGAAGACCAGAATAAAAGGACCATTTAACAGATGTAACCTTTAGTACTTTTTTAAAGATAAAATGAAATAATACAATTATCCCTTTTTCACACAATCCAAAATTACTTCTGTAATCGTCATTAAAAAGCCAGGAATTCTGGCAGGTTTGCAGTTTTAAAAGTACAGCGCTGTATTACAGAACAGAACAGAAGTTTTCTTTTGACACATAAGCATAACTTTTTATAAGCTCAATGGTCATAACAATTATTTACAAAGCATGCAGTATATATGACATATTTCAATATACAAATATTGAAGAAAATGAATTATTTTCTGCACTGTATTACAGTGCAAACACAATTTCTATGTTTCTGCGGCTCACAACCTTGAAAACCCTTAGGGGAAAAAGGAACACAAATAGGAATGAAAAGTTTTTTACTGAGCAATGGATTTAGTAGCTGTTACATGGGCCAATAAACTGAAGTGTCTAATGTACTATGTGGCTACCTAACTTGGCTCTTACTGGCCCCAATTTTTATGAGCTGACCAATTTAATGGCACACAAATTTACAGGGGAAGCCCTGAATATGTTAGCTGTTGCAGTGATATGACTGAAATAATGTTGAAAGCAGTGTAAAACACCATTCAATAAATTATTTATTTGTAGATAGATTAAGTTGAACTTACAACCTCTCACTAAATGAACTTTCTGGACGGTGATGAAACAGTGCTGGGCATCTAAAGGTTAAATTGATAGACAGGGTTACCATTTTCGGGTAAGTCTTTCATTTAACCCTTTTTTCCAAACGACAAAAATGTACACTTGTCCAGATTTAAAGCATTTGCAGATGACAAATTAACTTTGGCTCAAAAGATGGAACCTGTCTTCGATAGGGTAGAGACAACATTGTGGGAAAAGGAGAAAATGCTGATCACTAGCATTTCTCCTTTTTCCTTCAATGTTTTCAAAAAAATTTTCTAAGGGTCGTTAAAATTTAGGATTTTATGGTAAAGTGTCAAGTGGCCTACCTTGAAACATATTTGTAGAGAATACAAAAGATAGAATAAATGTTAATACATTGTTGCAAATGAGAACTGCTTATTTCTATAAATTTACGTTTACCCTTTGCCACAATGTTTTTCAAAAGAGATCTGGCCAAAGACACAAAATATAATCTGTAGTTATTTCTTTCATCACCATGGGATCATAAAAAAAGTATTGTATAGATCAAGATCAGACTGCACACAGCAACAAATGTTGAGGCAAGAGTTTAGTGCCAAGTTGCAGGCGATTTGATAAAAGATAAAACTGGAGAGAATTTTCCCGTTGTTTTGAATCTACACTGGCAGGTACTTTGCTCTAAACGAGGACCTTCCTGAATACAAACATTTTCTTTTTTCCCCACAATATTTTCAAAGGCCTTTCATCTCAAGGTCATCAAAACAAGCTATTGTAAAGCTTACAAAAATGGCAAAAATTTAGACTTCTGTTTTTGAAAGCATCTGCAGACAACAAAATAAATTTTGCTCAAATTATGAAATTTGTAAGATTAGGAAATATTTTTGCAAAAGGAGAAAATACTGGTTACCAGCATTTTCTCCAGTTCCCACGATGTTTTCAAAATTATTCTCTGTCAAGTTAATTAAAAGTCTGGATTGTGTCGTAAAGGTTTAATGACTTTTGGATTATTGATTATATTGAGTACTGAAGCCCTTTTAAATTCATATTGATTCTTTTTAGTCTTAACTGCACAATAAAATTGTAGACTTGTCCAAATTGAGGGCATCTGCAGACGCCAATTTAAATGTGACTCATATTATGGAACTTGTCTTTGATTGGTTAGAAAACATTGTGGAAAAAGGAATAAATGCTGGTTGAAAAATTTTTTGATTTCATGATCCAGCCTATTTTTTTATCCAGTCAGTTTGAAGCTTGTATGGATTTTTTTTTTGTATCACTTTGGGGTTGAAAAAGTTGGGTGGGGTTTTTGTGCGTTTTTAGATATTAGCTTGCTTGACCACAAAGTGCTTACCTGTATGCCCTTTAGCAGCCACAGATCTTGTGTTCATGACATTTGGCCGAAAAGTAAGTCATGAGTTCATACCGTGGAAAAACCTTGTGCTGTAAAGACTGTTTTTGGTCCACTGCTCATGAAACTCAGAATACATTTCTCGATGGTATCTGAGACAAGTATGAAATTCGGCACACTTGGTCAAAATAGAGGTGATCAGGTGTACCTTAGCAAATCCTTATATGTATTCTCGATCCATTGTTCAAGGAACTCTGTTGATACTTACAATTCAGTATTCATGAAAGGTGGGTAGAAACTCTAGAGACCACATTTTTTGTTCAGTGTTCATGAAACTTAGTCCATATGTTTGTCTTGTTAATTTCCAGGGCCCCCGCCACTAGAAATAGGTGGCTGCCTTCACCTCTCAGGGTCCAAAAAATCCACTCGTCCGCTCGTATTTACGAGTAAGAAATGGATGAGGACGAGTGAAATATCACTCATACTCGTCCGGCATGACGAGTGGTGAATAGGAGATAGTAAAACAAGTTTTTCAGATGAATATTTAACTTACACGAGACAAAACGGCCATTCAATTATTGAATAAGCGAATTAAGGGTATTCAGGAAATCAAATTTTGAAACAGAACATAAAACGTGCTGGTCCCCGCCCCAAATAAAGACCGGTTTCAAGTCAGCCTAATGATATAACCTGGGACCTTTCATTGCAAACAAAAATCTCATAATATGCTTCGGGTGTACTAATTCAATCTGACCGACTTTGCTAATTATTAAAATGAACAATATTAACATTAACGCAAATACTTTCCCTAAACCAATTCGAAAAACTGTGTTGTTTTGGCTTTATTAATTTCTGTAAATTGACCGGATAACTGGTACCGGTTTTTAAAACCCGGTATTTAAGGTTTGTTGTAACGTTTCCGTTTCGACTGAAAAAAAAAAGAAACCGTCAGAGTCCAATATTGGAATGGTTTTTCTCGGCGGACGAGTAAGGATCAAAGCAGGGCAAGTGTTTTTTCAAAGTCACTTGTCCTACAGGACGACTGCCTTTTCTGGAAATTTTTGGACTCTGACCTCTGTGGCATACAGGTGGTAAGACAGAGGAGACCGATAATAATAATAATAATAACAGGAACATTAAATAAACAGGACCTAAACTTTCACGGGATTTCATACGATTCGCAACAGAAATTTTAATTTGGCACAAAAAAAGAAAAAGTTGGTGAAAGTTAGTGGTGGGCTGATGATCGACTATAGTCGAAAGTCAGTTGGTTTTGGCTTCTGATTCCGATAATCGATTGAGAAATCCCGGAATCGATTGTAGTCGGTTCCTGAACTCGCTTGGTGCCAAAACTTGAATTCTGGTTTTTAGTGCTTGGTTTTGTGACTATTATAAATCGCGATTAAACATAGTGGATAACAAACACGAAAATTGGCCGGAAAAATGAGAAAGAAATCTTTGTCCATGGATGTCTTGACAAAACTTCATAACTCGGCAAGTTTCTCATTTGATCCCTGAGCCCGGGTTTTGACACTTTGAAATTTGAAATGACCTCTCTTTGACGATGAAAAATATCTGCCTAAATGTCAATCTGATGCATGAAATTATCGTCTAGAGCTTCATATAACCTAGCTTGCGCGCATCCAGCAAAACTATGGGCTAAACACGATCAGTATAAAATGCGAAGGACACGCGGATGATAATGAAGCTGGCAAGTCATTTATGACAAAGTAACAAAGGTGTTAATCCTCTTATCAAGTGTAAAGTGACATATTTTAAAGTTACAGGCTATTCAAACTGACTAATTGATGTCAAATCATGTAGTAATACTTCTCCAAAAATTAATTGTCACGAAAAAATAGATCGCCAAAAAAAACGGGAAAACCCATGACACTACAATAAGCAGCGTGGCATCATCCGATCAGAGGGATTTCAAACTATCTTCTCATCTTCAATAATGAATTTAAACAGTGAATTTACACAAATCTCTGAATAAAGCAATGAGTGGAAGCTAAAATTCTGTTCATGAGCGGAAAAAAAAATGTTGTTTTATGAAATGAAAATACAGATTTATAGCAGAGGGGGGGGGGGGGGGTCGTCTGCAAATGCTTGAATTATGTCTGATTCTTTTTAACTCATTTGGAAATTGAAATGTAAGGAACAAAATGAATGATATTGAATAAAGCAGAAAATTTAATTGTAATGTATTTCCGTTGATTAAAGTGCAGAACACAACATCTTTATAAACTTAATATCATGTACATGTAGACAATATTGTCACAGTATTTAAAGCAAAAAGGCATTCTCAGTTAAATGGAGAAACCGATTGTACTACTGATAGCTAGTTGGTATGCTCTTCCGATTACAAAGCAATAATCGATTGAGATTTTAAACCGATTGCCCAACACTAGTGAAAGTGAATGGCGCTGGTCCTATCATTAAAATTTGCCAGACATTTTAATACTGGTTCCCTTGCAACTTATAGTTAATTATCTAAACTAAAGTAGGTAAAAATCAAGTCAAGAAAAAACTTAGCACACTGAAGGTCATTGCTCATGATAATTTCTCTGGTCTTTTTGAAATTTGGTAACCGAATGTCACAGAATAGCTTTAACTTTACCAAACGGCACAATTTAAGAACTTGTCCAAAATGAAAGCATTTGCAGACGACAAAACAAATGTGACTGAAAAATGGAAATTTGTTGTGTGAAGGCTAGAAACAATGTGGGAAAAGGAGAAAATGCTGGTTACCAGCATTTTCTCCTTTTCCCACAATGTTTTCCAAAGCATTCTTCTTTCAGGATTGTTCAACTGGGGATCATGACTGTGGAAAAGGGTTCAAATATGAAATCAGAGCTCCAGATAAGAGGGAGTGATGGTATTCTAAATCCATTACTATTCTTCCAAACCCTATGTTGTGGGTACTCATTAGAATCATATTGGTGAGACAATTCTAATGAATACCCATAACATAGGGTTTATTGGAGAAAAACTGATATTTTCAATTTTGAAATCAAAATCACTCCCTTTATCTGGAGCTCTGTGAAATCTTTAAAAACCTTATGACAACTCTATCACAGCCCTGTGATGAATCTCTAGCATACAGGTGGTACAGGCTAATCAGGTCACGGTCATCTAGAGGCACACTTTCACAACCATCAAGAATCAGTACAATGACTCACTTCATGCAACACTTCCTAAAAACTTACTGCAGGAAAGAGTGGTTTATGATACTGAAATGCCACATAACACATGTAAGAATGGGCCTTCCACATAACATGGATCTGCACTTGTGTAATTGAAGTTCAGGTTGTCTGATCCTTTGTCCAGCTACACCTAAGGTTTACTCAAAGATGTGAATGACATTTTACTGCCTAATAAGGGATGTAGTTAATTTTACAAAGGTAATGACTTTCTTATTGCGAGGTACACAATTTTATCAATCAGTTCTACAAGCAATCGGAACTTACTGCACTATTTTCCACCCATATAACTAGTATGATGATTGAAGACCAAAATGCATAACGACATTGTCCCAAATCATGACACCCTGGATGGAAGTGGCAGCAGATGATTCAGAAAATGGACATACTATTGAGAATATAACAATTGAAAAGACAGGACTGTAAAATTAAGGAAAAATGCAAAAGAAATTGAAATATTTTATTAAGAAAATTGAAGAAGAAAATAATAGAAAAATGAATGAAGGCAAAGAAATGAGATATTTTATGTCTGTAGAAAAATAATTCTGACAATGATTAAGAAAATAACATTAAATAAAAATTATTATATTTCATGAAAATTAATAGTAATTGGGAAAAAGAATGATAAAAGAAAAAAATGTGTATATTTAAAAGTGTGTGTGTATAGATGTGTATGTGTATGGTGACTTGAGAAAACTATAGTTGGTCTTAACTTTACCTAAAGATTGTGCTCAGTGCAGGAAATTGCAGTTCTTTACATCCAATCTCAAGCAATTGTGTTTCAGATCTGAGACCAAAACCTAAAAATGTAAAAGGATAATCATCATAAGGAAAATCAAATATTCAGGATGTTTATTCCAAAAATGTACAAGTAAAGCATTTAATGGGAGACTTTTTCAGATTGTTAATGAAGAAAATTTCAGTTTTTGATAGGCCTATTCATGTGTAGCATATTGATTTATGTAAGAGATATTTGATCTAGAAATAAGATAATAATGATAACTGGATGTTTTATGCAATGTTGGGTGCTGACAGATCAAATACAAAAGTATGTTGAAACTCTTGCTGAAAGAGTTTTGCTGGTATTATTTATTGCCTGCCAACAAAAGTTATGAAAAAAAAGTCATCTCATGGAAAGTCATAATTATGTTGAGGATTTTTATTGTAAAAATAATACAAGTAAAACACTCAATGAGAGACTTTTGCAGATTGTTATAGAAGGAAAGTTTAGCTTTTAATATTCATGTCAAACATGATTCAGAAATGTAAAAAGAAATGATTTAATGTCTTATGCTTTGTTGGATGGTCTTGTTTAAGACCATTACGCTTACAACTTGTAATATTTGGTATGCAGTAATATTTTGTGAACTATCTACCAGGATTGTTTGAATTAAAGCTGTCAGGTCAAAAGTGATCCTGCTTTTAGATAGATTGAGTTACAGCCTTTGCGCCAAATATTGTCAAAAGACAAAATAATACTAAGCATATTTTCATTTAGTTAACAACTTCTATATATGTGAGCTGTTGCCATGATAGGACTGAAATAATTTTGAAAACAGGATAGAACCCCATTTAATCAATCAATGTTTTTGTTGTTATTTCTTGTACATTATTCTATGCCTTTCTTTATTTTTACATTATTGTATGATTTCCTTGTACTAAATTTAGGACTTGATTATAGCAAAGACATTCTGGCAGTTGTAAAACCCTTGTTATTATTTCTGAGCCTTCTCTGTTCAATCTAAGAATACTGGAACCACATGTCATTTTACTTAATCCCTCTGAGTATATAAAATGTAATTTTATTTCTATCACTATTCTAATTAGGGAATTGGGAAGGAGATTTTTCTTAGAAAAGATGGGCTGGTTAAAGTTGTGTTGGATTTGGAATGGGAGGAAGTATTTTGGATTGTAGGTTGGGTTAGTGGTTGTGGGTTGGGTTTTGTCGGGAGGGGTGAGGATTGGGTTTTGGGAAGGGTTGGGGGGGTGGGGTGGGGTTGGGAAGGGGTGGGTTTTGGGTTTGGAGGGGTAGTAGTTAGGTAGTTAGTGTAGTTTAGTAGGTAAGGTAGTTTTAGTAGTGTACGTAAGTAGAATTGGGTAGAGTAGGTAGGTAGGTAGGTACTTAGGTAGAGTAGTGTAAGTAGGTAGATTAAGTGGGTAGGTAAGTATTTAAGTAGATAAGTTAGGTAGGTTGAAAAGAGTAAGTAAATTGGATAGTAAAGTGATAAGGTTAGGTAGGAAGATATAGCTATGATAGATATTGTAGGTAGGGTAGGTGGGTTGGAAATGCATAACAGGCTAGAGGGGTAGATGAAGTAGAAAGGTAGAGGTAGATAGGTAGTTGTAAGGAGGAAGATAGGTCAGTAGAATTAGAGAAGAAAGTTTATAGTAGGAAGGCAGTCTGAAGGTTGGTAGAGTAGAGTAGGTAGCATAGAAGAGTAGGTATGTGGGTATAGTAGGAAGGTAGAATGGAAAAAGTACAGAAGGGTAAAGTAAGTAGGTCAGTAGAGAAGGTAGGATGTAGAGTTTGTTGATATTTAGGTAAGTAGTCATTACATAGAGTTATTAGGTAGGTTTGTAGTATAGGTAGGTTTGTAGCCAGATAAGTAGGAAAAGTAGAGAGGATGTAGTGTAGGTAGGTTCATAGTGTATGCAGGTAGAGTCGGCAGGCAGAAAGAGTAGGTTGGCAGGTAGGTCAGTAAGTAGAGTCCACTAGGTAGGTTGATTGGTAAGTAGGTAGGTAGGTAGGTAATGTAGGTAGGTAAGTAAAGTTAGGTAGGTAGGTAGGTAGGTAGCCTGGAGATAATGTAGGGTATTCATGTTGGTAGTGTATGTATGTAGGTAGTTAGGAGGCAGAAAGGGAAGGTAGCTAGGTAGGTACATAGGTTGATAGGTATTTTGAAAGCATAAGAAGAAAAGGTGAAGGGTATTTATTCTGGTAGTCTATGTATGTACGTAAGTAGAGTCAGTACATAGAAAGAGAAGGTAGGTAGCTTTGTAGAGTAGAGAGGATGTAGAGTATTTATGTTGGTAGTGCATGTAGGTAGAGTCAGCAGGAAGGATGGCAGGTAGACTGGTAGCTTGATTAGTAGGTGGGTGTATCAGTAGGTTGTTAGATTGAGAAGTTAGGTAGGTTGGTAGAGTAGGTATGTTTTCAGAGTTTAATTAGGTAAAGTGAGACGTCTAGAGTAGATAACTTGGAAAGTAGAGTAGGTAAGTTGGTAGACTAATTTTGTAGGTAGAAAAAGTAGGTAAGTAGGTTTAATTGGTAAGGAAATAAATAGTAGATAAGAAGGTAGATTTATGGTAGTTTTATAGGGGAAGGAAGGAAGAAAGGACAGAAGGAAGGAAGGACAGAAGGAAATAAGGAAGAAAGGAGGGAGGGAGAGAGAAGAGGAAGGAAGAGGGAGGGAGATAAAGGAAGGAATAGAGGGAAAGAAAGGAAGAGAGAAAGGAAAGGAAGGAAGGAAGGAAAGTAGGAGGAAAGGAAGGAAGAATGGAAGGGGCAGAGAGGATAGGAAGGGAGAGAAAGGAGGAAGAAAGGGGGTGAGAAGGAGAGAAAGGAGGAAGAAAGGGGAAGAGAGAAAGTGTAGGATGGTAGAATAGTTAAATAAGGTAAAGTAAGGAGGGAGGGTAAAGGAAAGGGAAGGGAGGGTTAGGGGAAGGGAGGGTGGGGTTAGAGGGGGCAGAGAGAAATGAAGGGGAGGGGCACGTAGGGAGGGGACCTGAAGGTGGGGGAGGGAAAGTAAAAGAGGAATGATGAAAGGCATAGGGAGGGAGATTGACGAGGAGAAGGGATCAATGCAGTTGTTCAGGGCTGAAATTAAAGAAAAAGAAATTCAAAAAGATTTTTGGTCATGTGGTTCCAGGCAAGTTAAATGTAGTGTATATTTCACCTTTTCTACATTAATAATAATATTATTATTATTAATATTTGAGAAATTATTTAATTATTTCACAATTCAATTCACAATGCATACATAATGATGAATGCAAGACAATAAGCAGAATCACAGCCAGTAGAAGGATTTAGGCCATCAAGGGTTCTTAGTTTTCTGTACTCATTTAGTAAGTGAAGAATTTAAAAAAAAAATATATATATATTTGCCTTGGTCTTCCAAATGTGGAATGCATTACAGTCGAATCTCGGTAATTCGAAGTGATAGGGACCGTCAGATTTTCTTCGAATTATCGAAATTTCGAATTTTTGAAATCAGTTTTCGAAAGTGTTCGCAAGTTTCCATTCGGTAATGATATTTGACACACAGTTTGCCCATAGGCGATGTACACAGACTCCTGTATTAGCATTAAAAATGATTAGCAAAGTTTCTCATCGCTCCTTATCCTTGACAACCCTTGAAAACAAACAACATGAACTTACCTTTTTATTTTATTTACATCCTACAACAGCGTGAAATGTACTCATACTGATGACTAATTTACCAATAAAAAAAGCAGGAAAGAAATGGCTCATGTGAGTGGCCAGCAACGATCTGCATCAGAATGCAATAAGTACGCTATTGAAGATCTTTGCAGGCAATCCACATTTTACTAGTCACGTCGGTTATGCACTCGTCACAACTCGGCTGATTCCGTAGCTACTTCTGACTTGATCAACGGATCACCCGAGGATTGCCAACTGGTCTGTTATGCATTTTTATTTTCTACTTTTACTTTCAACTGTCCTTGAATTCTCCGAAAATAGTCTACTTTCAGTTTCCCCAGAATCTACCTCAATACAGATGTAAAGTATTTCATGTTCATGATACTTTCATTTTCACTGATCGTCCTTACTCTAAAAACATCACATGATCAATGTTTATTTTTTTAATGATGCCCAATCAACGTTTAATCAATTAAGGATTATCACTCAAGCGAGTTAACGATTTGACAATGTGTCAATTACCTGTATATGCAAAATTACAATGTACCTGTGAAATCAATCAGATGTGTAACAATCGATATTTACTGCTCAGAGGAAACATGACCTTTATGCTCCACTGTGCTGGACATTTTTTAACTTCGAACTTTGAGATGGATTTTAATGGGATTTTCTTTCATCGGGGCTGACAGATTTATTCGAAAAATTGAATTTTCGAATGATTGAAATTGGAAAAATCGGTAATATTTTTAAATAAAATAATAGCGAAATACATAGGGACTGATGGTAAGCTTCGAAAAACCTGGTAGTTTCGAAAAATTGGGCGTTGGAATCACCGAGATTCTACTGTATTACTCTTGATTCAGGTACATCCAGTCTCGTTCATATATTTTGTTTCTTTGCATAAAAGTTTTTTAACCTTTTACCATATAATCAGGGCTTTTAACAACCATGAGAAAGAAGCCTTTTGAAAACATTGTAGGAAAAGGAGAAAATGGTGGTACCAGCATTTTCTCCTTTTCCTGAAATGTTTTCTACTCTTCTAAAGTCTAGTTTCAATTTTTGTGTCACCTTTATTTTGTCCTCTGTAAATCCTTTCAATTTGGACCAGTCAAAAATTTTGTCTTGGTAAAGAGTTAAACAAAGCCTTGGAAGAACATGAAGTAGAGTACAGGACTTGAGGCTAGAGGGTTGCTGGTTTGAATCTCCATTAGGGGATTTATTTTTCCCTTAGATTGATTATAGTCATTGCATCAAGGTTTATTCCTCTCTCACCCTTGACTTTATTCTTTGAGATGGGTGTTATAGAAATGCAGCCAGGGATTGAGCAGAATATAATTATTGTACATAAAGAACTGCAGAAAATCATGCACAGGTGCAGATTTTTTTTGTCTTGGTATGTACATGTTCAATGATGCGTTGCCTTCAGTAAAAAAGTTGCATTCACTAGGCACTAGAAAAACAGGGTTTACTCTAGAGGTGATATTTTCAGTACAATGGTAAAAAAATTATGAAGGTTTGACAATATCAATGGACTATTAGTATTTTGAAAGTGGATCAACTTTGGTTTACAAGGAGGTCAAATGGCCGGGGGGAAAAATGTGCACCAATTAGGTCACATTTATAGTCCATTGCTCGTGAAATATGGCCATAAGTTATCTGTGTAGTTTGAAATTGTGGGTCAATTTGTTGGTCAAATTTTGCAGTCTTTAAAATTTATATGTGAACTGTATCTAGAGACTCCATTATGATCCAATAGTAATGAAATGTGGTCAGAATACTGGACTTGATATTTTTTAACTGGGTCACCCTGACTAAAGATAATGTCAAAAAGATCTTACATGCCCATTGTAATCTACATTGTCATTCCAATGTTAATGAGATGTAGCCAGAAAATTTGTTGCAATATTATCAGAAATGAGGTTGAAATCTGGTTGAAAGTATGGCTAGGTCAAGTAATACAAAGACCTTATGTGCAATCAAGAAGCCAATTTTAGCTTCCATTGCCTGTACATGATGTTTTTTATAACATGTTAGAGGAGTTGTCATTTAAATATCTTCTTTTCTGAGGCATTCATGATCTTGCAAAGCCTTTCCAGGAAATACAGCAAATAGGCACAGCACTGCACCCACTAGAAGTTGAAATCGGCCATTCAGGTCTTGGTGATCTATAGATATAATGCTTTCACAACCATCAAGAATAAAAACAATGATTCAGTTCATTTGAACAATGTCAAAAATTTTCTGCAGAAAAGAATGCCTACTGGTACTGAAACACAAGATTACATAGACATGTAAGAATGGGCTGTCTACATTTAAAGAACAGCACTATAGTTCAGGTCATCTGGTCCTTTGCCCTACTGTTTTAAGAGAGACTACACCTAAGATTTACTTAAAGATTTGAATACCATTTTACTACCTGATGAAGGATGTAGTTAATTTTACAAAGGATATGATTTTGCAAAGTACATACTTATCCATTAATTTTACAAGCAATTTGAACGTGCTGCACTATTTTCCAAGCAAATAACTAGTATGATGACTGAAGACCAAATACCTTTTATACATCATAGCAGTTCATTACTTTCTGGATGCATGTGAGATTGAACGAATTAGCAAAGATTCTTTTTAGAATGTTTGTATCATCAAGAATATAACAATTTTAAACAAAGTCAATAAAGGACTTTTTAGGATAAAATGGAAAAGAAATTGAATTACTTGAAAAAATGGAAAAAGAAAAAAAATCAATAAATGAAATAAAAAATTAAAAAAATGTTTAAAAAAAAAAAAAAAATATGACCAAAAAAAAAAAAAATAGAAACAAGAAAAAGAAATAAAAATTGATATTTTTTATGAAAAACTTCAATAAAAGACAAAAAAATTGGAAAAAGGATGAAAAGAAAAAAAAAATTGTGTATATTTAAGAAGTGTGAGAGTGAATGAATTAGCAAAGATTCTTGTAAGAACGTTAATATCTATAACAATTCTAAAGTCGAAAAGGACTTTTAAGAATAAAATGGAAAAGAAATTGGAAAAAAATGGAAAAAGAAAAAAATAAATAAATAAAATGTTTAAAAAGAAACATAATAATGACAACGAAATTAGAAAAAAAGAAATAAAAATTGATATTTTTTATGAAAAACTTCAATAAAAGAAAAAAAAAAAAAAAAAAAATGGAAAAAGGATAAAAAAAAATTTAAAAAAATGTGTGTATCTAAGAAGTGTGTGTGTGTGTGTTGAGACTTGAGAGTATGAACTTAATTTAATATTTCCAAAAGTTTTCCTCATCCATAATCCAGGAGATTTCAGTCCTTTACTTCCAAATCTCAAGCAATCATGTTTCAGATCTGATACTAAAATGATGAAAAAAAAAAGAATCATAAAGTTCATATGTTTAGGACTTTTATTCCATAAAATATACAAGTAAAAGACTCGATGAGAGTTTTTAGCAGATTTTCAACCCCTATCCTGCTACATAACTAACATGAAACTTTCAAGGTGATAGTAAAAACCCAGATATTGCTATTTTATCTCTCATCGAACAGTGTAGATCCAAGATCAGACTGTATGTCCTGTACAATCTTATCTTGATCTACACTATCCAAAAAAAGGTCAGTGAGTCGCATTATGCAGGCTACGGGTTAACCCTTAACCAAACAATCCCTGGTTTTTACGACCCTGACCTAGAGGTGTTCTGAAAACATTGTGGGAAAAGGATAAAATGCTGGTAACTAGCATTTTCTCCTTTTCCCACAATGTTTTCTACCCTGATAGAAACAAAATTCAGTTTTTGAGTTACGTTTATTTTGTCGTCTGCAAGTGCTTTCAATTTAGACCAGTCTAAAATTTCATTGTTTGGTAAAGGAATAAGGAGAGATCGATTTTTCAATGTCTAACATGATGAGTTGTTAGAAGTCCTTTTTTTTTAGAAATGAGAAATGAAATGATTTAATGTTTTTTGCTTTGTCAGATGGTCTTGTGTGACCATTAGGCTTAGAACTTTTACAACACAATTTGCTCTTGATGACCCTTTGGAAGTGAATTTGGAAAACATGGTTTTACCATTGTCCAAGAGAAATTGCAATATTCTAGCCAGATTTGATTCATTTTTGAAAAAGACTGCAAATTTGGGCAAGTTTGAAGTTTTATCTCACAATGAAAAGATTAGCCTAATGCTACCAGATTTGAAATAAATGATCAGTTTTGTGAACCTTCCCAAGTTTTTTTTCTGATTTTTTTTTTTAATGTGAAGTTCAGGGGTGTGGAAATCCTACGTCCGACTCGGGTAAATTTGATGTCGGACAAGTGGCTTTTTGCAGTCTACTCATCCGCGAACAAGTAGAAAATGAGGAGAAAATTGAAAGTAAAGATCTTTAACATTATCCTTGTGAAATAGAAATATTCTCTTCTCACTTCGTAAACTTCAACATTTTTGAATTGAATTATGATAAACTATTCCCTGACATCTGGAATCAAAAACAAACATTTGGCTGAATCTGATTTTATGTGATACGCAGGCTTTTTATTGATTTTGACTGCGCTGCAGTAAGGCCAAAATGTTGTGGTTTCTTCGCGCCATTTGATTTGTTTAATGGAGGCAACCATAACCGAGCCGAGTTATTTTTTGCACATTATAACACCGCACGTAGACTTGATGCGGTTGTCATTTCCTTATCATTCAATATCAAATTCTTTTTTATTATTCGCAAAAACTTGCAGCTGACAAAAAAAGTTGTCTTAATTTAACACTGTGGAACACATTCTTAGTCGGTTGCAGTAAATGTATTTGAAAGAAAACCAAACACGCTGTATCCAAGTAAAACATGTCAAGAACCGGGAAACATTACAAAAAGTTTGTTAAAAGGTCTGTAGACGATAGTCTGCATTTGTTATCAGATTTTTGTGAAACTTGCACAGTTTATTTATCTCATCAATAGCTTTAACCCGATTGATTTTGAAAAAAATCTACTAAACAGTATGGGAAAAGTAGCCATTTCAAGTTGAAAATTTCAATTTCTTGTTTACGCAATAAAGTCTGCATTTGTTGTCAGATTGTCAAGAAACATGCAGAGTTTGTTTATCTTATCAATAGCTTCAACCCTACTGATTTTGAAAAAACCCAACAAACAGTATAGGAAAAGTAGCCATTTCAAGTTGAAAATTTTCATGTCTTGTTTACGCGATGCAATCAGCATTTCTTGTTTTAATCTTTGTATTTTTAGGTGTACTGGCTGAAAGCCAGCAGAGCTTATGTCATGGCGTGATTTCCATCGTCTGTCCATCCATGATCCGTCCATCTGTCCGTTAGTCTTTTTCTTGTTTATGTGATAAAGCCTGCATTTGTGGTCAGATTTCCATGAAACTTGCACAGTGTGTTTATCTCATCAATAGCTTCAACCCTATTGATTTTGAGAGATCCAACAAATAGTATGGGAAAAGTAGCCATTTCAAGTTGAAAATTTTCATTTCTTGTTTATGCGATAAAATCTGCATTTGTAATCAGATTTTTGTGAAACTTGCACAGTTTGTTTATCTCGTCAAAAGCTTTAATTCTATTGATTTTGAAAAAAATCCAACAAACAGTATGGGAAAAGTAGCCATTTCAAGTTGAAAATGTTCATTTCTTGTTTACGCGATAGTCTGCATTTGTTATCAGATTTTTGTGAAACATGCACAATTTGTTTATCTCATCAATAGCTTCAACCCAATTGATTTTGAAAAAAATCTAACAGTATAAGAAAAGTAGCCATTTCAAGTGGAAAATTTCCATTTCTTGTTTACGCAATAAAGTCTGCATTTGTGGTAAGATTTCAATTAACCTTGCACAGTTTGTTTATCTTATCAATAGCTTCAACCCTATTGATTTTGAAAAAAAATCCAACAAACAGTTTGGGAAAAGTAGCCATTTCAAGTTGAAAATGTTCATTTCTTGTTTACATGATAAAAGTCTGCATTTGTTATCAGATTTTTGTGAAACTTGCACAGTTTGTTTATCTCATCAATAGCCTCAATCCTATTGATTTTGATAAAATAAAATAAACAGTATGGGAAAAGTAGCCATTTCAAGTTGAAAATTTCATTTTCTTGTTTACGTGATGAATTCAGCATTTCTTGTTTTAATCTTTGTATTTTTTTCTTTTTTTTTCTTTTTGCATCAGGAATTCATAATGTATGCTAGCATAAAAACAAAATCACTGCCAGTAGAGCAATTTTCAGGCCCTTCAGGGCCTCTAGTTACTTGTACATTGTACTATGCTTTTCTTTACTTTTACATTAGTCTATGCTTTTCTTTAATTTCAAAGTATCGATTTTTTTTTTTTTTTTTTTATAGCAAAGACATTCCAGCAATTGTAGAACCCTAGTTATAATTTCTTAGCCTGAGCTTTCTCTATTCAATCTAACAATACTGGAACCACATGTCATACTTTATCCCTCTGAGTATGTAAATTTATTGCTATCACTATTCTAATTAGGGAATTGGGAAGGGGATTTTTCTTAGAAAAGATGGGCTGGTTTAAGTTGTGTTGGATTTGGAATGGGAGGAAGTATCTTGGATTGTAGGTTGGGTTAGTGGTTGCGGGTTGGGTTTTGTGAGGAGGGGTGGGGATTGGGTTTTGGGAGGGTTGGGGATGGGTGGGGTTGGGGAGGGGTGGGGTGGGGAGGGGAGGGGAGGGGTGGGGTGGGGTGGGAAGGGGTGGGTTTTGGGTTAGGAGGGGTAGTATGTAGGTAGTTAGTTTAGTTGAGTAGGTAAGGTAGTTTTAGTAGTGTTGGTAAGTAGAGTAGAATTGTTAGGTAGGTAGGTAAGTAGCGTAGGGTAGAGTTGGTAGATTAGTTTAAGTAGGTAGGTTAAATTGGTAGATTAAGTATTTAAGCTAGATTGAGTAGAGTAATTTAGATAGTAAAGAGAGGTTAATTAGAGAACTATGAAAGATATTGTAGGTATAGTAGGTGAGTAAGTTAGAAATGAATAACAGGCTAGAGGGGTAGATGAAGAGGGAAGGTAGAAGTAGAAAAGTGTAAAGAGTAAGGAGGAAGATAGGTCAGTAGAATTATAGAGAAGAAAGTGTAGAGTAGGAAGGCAGTCTGTAGGTTGGTTAAGTAGGTTGCTCAGAAGAGTAGGAATGTAGGTATAGTGGGAAGGTAGAATGGAAAAAGTGGAGTAAAGTAAGTAGGTCAGTTTGTTGATATGTAGGTAAGTAGAGTCATTATATAGAAAGAGTTGGTAGTTAGTTAGGTTTGTTATGTAGGTAGGTTTGTAGTGTAGAGTAGGAAGGCAGTCTGTAGCTTGGTCAAGTAGGTTGCTCAGGAGAGTAGGAATGTAGGTATAGTAGGAAGGTAGAATGGAAAAAGTGGAGTAAAGTAAGTAGGTCAGTTTGTTGATATGTATGTAGAGTCATTATGTAGAAAGAGTTGGTAGTTAGGTTTGTAGAGACAGCCAGGGTAGTAGGAAAAGTAGAGAGGATGTAGTGTAGGCATGTGAGTAGTGTATGTATATAGGTAGAGTCGGTAGACAGAAAGAGTAGGTAGGTAGGTAAGTAAGTAGTGTCCACTAGGTAGGTTGGTTGGTAGGTAGTTAGATAATGTAGGTAGGTAAGTAGAGTCAGCGGGGCGGGAAGAGTGGAGATGATGTAGGTGATTCATGTTGGTAGTTTGGTAGTGTATGTTCTGTAGGTAGAGTGAAAAGGCAGAAAGAGGAGGTAGGTAGGTACGTAGGTTGGTTGATGGGTTGGAAGCATAGAGAAGAGAGGGTGAAGGGTATTTTTTCTGGTAGTTTATGTGTGTAGGTAAAGTCAGTTGGCAGGAAGGATGGGCAGGTAGACTGGTAGCTTGATTAGTAGGTAGGTGTATCAGTAGGTTGGTAGGTTGAGAAGCTAGGTAAGTTGGTAGAGTAGGTATATTTTTAGAGTTTTATTAGGTAGAGTGAGACATCTAGAGTAGATAGGTCATTAGATAGAGTAGGTAGGTTGGTAGAAAGACCAAGTTGGTAGGTGAAATAGGTAGATAGGTAGGTTTAATAAGTAAGGAAATATAATGTAGATAGGAAAGTAGGTTTATGTAAGGTTAGGGGAGAGGAAGGAAGAAAGGACAGAAGGAAGAAGGAATGAAAGAAGATAAGGAAGTAAGGAGGAGAGAGAGAGTGAATGAGAGAAAGAGAGAGAAGGGGAAGGAATGGAAAGTTTGTGAAAAAAGGAAGGAAGGGATAGAGAGAAAAAGAAAGAAAGGAAGGGAGAAAAGGAGGAAGGAAAGAAGGTAGGAAGAAAGGAAGAATGGAAGGAAGGGGCAGAGAGGACAGGGAGGGAGAGAAAGGAGAAAGAAAGGGGGAGAGAAAGGGAGAGAAAGGAGGAAGAAAGGGGAAGAGAGAAAGTGTAAGATGGTAGAGTAGTTAAATAAGGTAATGTAAGGAGGGAGGGTAAAGGGAAGGGAGGGGAAGGGGAAGGGAGGGGGGAGAAGTTGAGGGGGAGGGAAAAATGAAGGGGAGGGCACGTAGGGAAGGGACCAGAAGGTTGGGGAGGGAAATGAAAAGAGGAATGATGAAAGGCATAGGGAAGGAGAAAGACAGGAAGAAAGGATCAGTGCAGTTGTTTAGGGCTAAAATTAAAGAAATTCAAAAACTTTTTGGTCATGTGGTTCCAGGCAAATTTAAAGCAATGTATGTTTCACCTTTTCTACAATATTAATATTTGACAAATTTTAATTTAACTATTTCACAATTCAATTCACAATGCATACATAATTATGAATGCTAGAAAATAAGCAGAATCACTGCCAGTAGAGGGATTTAGGCCATCAAGGGTTCTTAGTTTTCTGCACTTATTTTGTCAGTGAAAAGTTTTCAAAAAGATTTTAGCCTTAGTCTTCCAAATGTGGAATGCATTATTACTCTTGATTCAGGTACATCCAGTCTCGTTTATATAGTTTCTTTGCATAGAAGTTTTTAAACAAAGCCTAGGAAAAACATCAAGTAGAGTACAGGACTTGAGGCTAGAGGGTCGCTGGTTTGAATCTCCATCAGGGGATTTATTTTTCCCTTAGATTGATTATAGTCATTGCATCAAGGTTTATTCCTCTCTCACCCTTGACTTTATTCTTTGAGATGGGTGTTAAAGAAATGCAGCCAGGGATTGAGAAGAATATAATTATTTTACATAAAGAACTACAGAAAATCATGCACAGGTGCAGATTTTTTTTGTCTTGGTATGTACATGTTCAATGATGCGTTGCCTTCAGTAAAAAAGTTGCATTCACTAGGCACTAGAAAAACAGGGTTTACTCTAGAGGTGATATTTTCAGTACAATGGTAAAAAAATTATGAACGTTTGACAATATCAATGGACTACTAGTATTTTGAAAGTGGATCAACTTTGGTTTACAAGGAGGTCAAATGGCCGGGGGGGAAAATGTGCACCAATTAGGTCACATTTATAGTCCATTGCTCATGAAATATGGCCATAAGTTATCTGTGTAGTTTGAAATTGTGGGTCAATTTGTTGGTCAAATTTTGCAGTCTTTAAAATTGATATGTGAACTGTATCTAGAGACTCCATTATGATCCAATAGAAATGAAATGTGGTCAGAATACTGGACTTGATATTTTTTAACTGGGTCACCCTGACTAAAGATAATGTCAAAAAGATCTTACATGCCCATTGTAATCTACATTGTCATTCCAATGTTAATGAGATGTAGCCAGAAAATTTGTTGCAATATTATCAGAAATGAGGTTGAAGTCTGGTTGAAAGTATGGCTAGGTCAAGTAATACAAAGACCTTATGTGCAATCAAGAAGCCAATTTTAGCTTCCATTGCCTGTACATGATGTTTTTTATAACATGTTAGAGGAGTTGTCATTTAAATATCTTCTTTTCTGAGGCATTCATGATCTTGCAAAGCCTTTCCAGGAAATACAGTAAATAGGCACAGCACTGCACCCACTAGAAGTTGAAACCGGCCATTCAGGTCTTGGTGATCTATAGATATAATGCTTTCACAACCATCAAGAATAAAAACAATGATTCAGTTCATTTGAACGATGTCAAAAATTTTCTGCAGAAAAGAATGCCTATTGGTACTGAAACACAAGATTACATAGACATGTAAGAATGGGCTGTCTACATTTAAAGAACAGCACTATAGTTCAGGTCATCTGGTCCTTTGCCCTACTGTTTTAAGAGAGACTACACCTAAGATTTACTTAAAGATTTGAATACCATTTTACTACCTGATGAAGGATGTAGTTAATTTTACAAAGGATATGATTTTGCAAAGTACATACTTATCCATTAATTTTACAAGCAATTTGAACGTGCTGCACTATTTTCCAAGCAAATAACTAGTATGATGACTGAAGACCAAATACCTTTTATACATCATAGCAGTTCATTACTTTCTGGATGCATGTGAGATTGAACGAATTAGCAAAGATTCTTTTTAGAATGTTTGTATCATCAAGAATATAACAATTTTAAACAAAGTCAATAAAGGACTTTTTAGGATAAAATGGAAAAGAAATTGAATTACTTGAAAAAATGGAAAAAGAAAAAAAATCAATAAATGAAATAAAAAATTTAAAAAAAAAAAAAAAAAAAAAAAAAAAAATTAAAAAAAAAAAAAAAAAAAAATATGACGAAAAAAAAGAAAAAAATAGAAACAAGAAAAAGAAATAAAAATTGATATTTTTTATGAAAAACTTCAATAAAAGACAAAAAAATTGGAAAAAGGATGAAAAGAAAAAAAAAAATTGTGTATATTTAAGAAGTGTGAGAGTGAATGAATTAGCAAAGATTCTTGTAAGAACGTTAATATCTATAACAATTCTAAAGTCGAAAAGGACTTTTAAGAATAAAATGGAAAAGAAATTGGAAAAAAATGGAAAAAGAAAAAAATAAATAAATAAAATGTTTAAAAAAAAACATAATAATGACAACGAAATTAGAAAAAAAAGAAATAAAAATTGATATTTTTTATGAAAAACTTCAATAAAAGAAAAAAAAAAAATGGAAAAAGGATAAAAAAAAATTTAAAAAAATGTGTGTATCTAAGAAGTGTGTGTGTGTGTGTTGAGACTTGAGAGTATGAACTTAATTTAATATTTCCAAAAGTTTTCCTCATCCATAATCCAGGAGATTTCAGTCCTTTACTTCCAAATCTCAAGCAATCATGTTTCAGATCTGATACTAAAATGATGAAAAAAAAAAGAATCATAAAGTTCATATGTTTAGGACTTTTATTCCATAAAATATACAAGTAAAAGACTCGATGAGAGTTTTTAGCAGATTTTCAACCCCTATCCTGCTAAATAACTAACATGAAACTTTCAAGGTGATAGTAAAAACCCAGATATTGCTATTTTATCTCTCATCGAACAGTGTAGATCCAAGATCAGACTGTATGTCCTGTACAATCTTATCTTGATCTACACTATCCAAAAAAAGGTCAGTGAGTCGCATTATGCAGGCTACGGGTTAACCCTTAACCAAACAATCCCTGGTTTTTACGACCCTGACCTAGAGGTGTTCTGAAAACATTGTGGGAAAAGGATAAAATGCTGGTAACTAGCATTTTCTCCTTTTCCCACAATGTTTTCTACCCTGATAGAAACAAAATTCAGTTTTTGAGTTACGTTTATTTTGTCGTCTGCAAGTGCTTTCAATTTAGACCAGTCTAAAATTTCATTGTTTGGTAAAGGAATAAGGAGAGATCGATTTTTCAATGTCTAACATGATGAGTTGTTAGAAGTCCTTTTTTTTTAGAAATGAGAAATGAAATGATTTAATGTTTTTTGCTTTGTCAGATGGTCTTGTGTGACCATTAGGCTTAGAACTTTTACAACACAATTTGCTCTTGATGACCCTTTGGAAGTGAATTTGGAAAACATGGTTTTACCATTGTCCAAGAGAAATTGCAATATTCTAGCCAGATTTGATTCATTTTTGAAAAAGACTGCAAATTTGGGCAAGTTTGAAGTTTTATCTCACAATGAAAAGATTAGCCTAATGCTACCAGATTTGAAATAAATGATCAGTTTTGTGAACCTTCCCAAGTTTTTTTTCTGATTTTTTTTTTTAATGTGAAGTTCAGGGGTGTGGAAATCCTACGTCCGACTCGGGTAAATTTGACGTCGGAGAAGTGGCTTTTTGCAGTCTACTCATCCGCGAACAAGTAGAAAATGAGGAGAAAATTGAAAGTAAAGATCTTTAACATTATCCTTGTGAAATAGAAATATTCTCTTCTCACTTCGTAAACTTCAACATTTTTGAATTGAATTATGATAAACTATTCCCTGACATCTGGAATCAAAAACAAACATTTGGCTGAATCTGATTTTATGTGATACGCAGGCTTTTTATTGATTTTGACTGCGCTGCAGTAAGGCCAAAATGTTGTGGTTTCTTCGCGCCATTTGATTTGTTTAATGGAGGCAACCATAACCGAGCCGAGTTATTTTTTGCACATTATAACACCGCACGTAGACTTGATGCGGTTGTCATTTCCTTATCATTCAATATCAAATTCTTTTTTATTATTCGCAAAAACTTGCAGCTGACAAAAAAAGTTGTCTTAATTTAACACTGTGGAACACATTCTTAGTCGGTTGCAGTAAATGTATTTGAAAGAAAACCAAACACGCTGTATCCAAGTAAAACATGTCAAGAACCGGGAAACATTACAAAAAGTTTGTTAAAAGGTCTGTAGACGATAGTCTGCATTTGTTATCAGATTTTTGTGAAACTTGCACAGTTTATTTATCTCATCAATAGCTTTAACCCGATTGATTTTGAAAAAAATCTACTAAACAGTATGGGAAAAGTAGCCATTTCAAGTTGAAAATTTCAATTTCTTGTTTACGCAATAAAGTCTGCATTTGTTGTCAGATTGTCAAGAAACATGCAGAGTTTGTTTATCTTATCAATAGCTTCAACCCTACTGATTTTGAAAAAACCCAACAAACAGTATAGGAAAAGTAGCCATTTCAAGTTGAAAATTTTCATGTCTTGTTTACGCGATGCAATCAGCATTTCTTGTTTTAATCTTTGTATTTTTAGGTGTACTGGCTGAAAGCCAGCAGAGCTTATGTCATGGCGTGATTTCCATCGTCTGTCCATCCATGATCCGTCCATCTGTCCGTTAGTCTTTTTCTTGTTTATGTGATAAAGCCTGCATTTGTGGTCAGATTTCCATGAAACTTGCACAGTGTGTTTATCTCATCAATAGCTTCAACCCTATTGATTTTGAGAGATCCAACAAATAGTATGGGAAAAGTAGCCATTTCAAGTTGAAAATTTTCATTTCTTGTTTATGCGATAAAATCTGCATTTGTAATCAGATTTTTGTGAAACTTGCACAGTTTGTTTATCTCGTCAAAAGCTTTAATTCTATTGATTTTGAAAAAAATCCAACAAACAGTATGGGAAAAGTAGCCATTTCAAGTTGAAAATGTTCATTTCTTGTTTACGCGATAGTCTGCATTTGTTATCAGATTTTTGTGAAACATGCACAATTTGTTTATCTCATCAATAGCTTCAACCCAATTGATTTTGAAAAAAATCTAACAGTATAAGAAAAGTAGCCATTTCAAGTGGAAAATTTCCATTTCTTGTTTACGCAATAAAGTCTGCATTTGTGGTAAGATTTCAATTAACCTTGCACAGTTTGTTTATCTTATCACTAGCTTCAACCCTATTGATTTTGAAAAAAAATCCAACAAACAGTTTGGGAAAAGTAGCCATTTCAAGTTGAAAATGTTCATTTCTTGTTTACATGATAAAAGTCTGCATTTGTTATCAGATTTTTGTGAAACTTGCACAGTTTGTTTATCTCATCAATAGCCTCAATCCTATTGATTTTGATAAAATAAAATAAACAGTATGGGAAAAGTAGCCATTTCAAGTTGAAAATTTCATTTTCTTGTTTACGTGATGAATTCAGCATTTCTTGTTTTAATCTTTGTATTTTTTTCTTTTTTTTTCTTTTTGCATCAGGAATTCATAATGTATGCTAGCATAAAAACAAAATCACTGCCAGTAGAGCAATTTTCAGGCCCTTCAGGGCCTCTAGTTACTTGTACATTGTACTATGCTTTTCTTTACTTTTACATTAGTCTATGCTTTTCTTTAATTTCAAAGTATCGATTTTTTTTTTTTTTTTTTTTTTTTTTTATAGCAAAGACATTCCAGCAATTGTAGAACCCTAGTTATAATTTCTTAGCCTGAGCTTTCTCTATTCAATCTAACAATACTGGAACCACATGTCATACTTTATCCCTCTGAGTATGTAAATTTATTGCTATCACTATTCTAATTAGGGAATTGGGAAGGGGATTTTTCTTAGAAAAGATGGGCTGGTTTAAGTTGTGTTGGATTTGGAATGGGAGGAAGTATCTTGGATTGTAGGTTGGGTTAGTGGTTGCGGGTTGGGTTTTGTGAGGAGGGGTGGGGATTGGGTTTTGGGAGGGTTGGGGATGGGTGGGGTTGGGGAGGGGTGGGGTGGGGAGGGGAGGGGAGGGGTGGGGTGGGGTGGGAAGGGGTGGGTTTTGGGTTAGGAGGGGTAGTATGTAGGTAGTTAGTTTAGTTGAGTAGGTAAGGTAGTTTTAGTAGTGTTGGTAAGTAGAGTAGAATTGTTAGGTAGGTAGGTAAGTAGCGTAGGGTAGAGTTGGTAGATTAGTTTAAGTAGGTAGGTTAAATTGGTAGATTAAGTATTTAAGCTAGATTGAGTAGAGTAATTTAGATAGTAAAGAGAGGTTAATTAGAGAACTATGAAAGATATTGTAGGTATAGTAGGTGAGTAAGTTAGAAATGAATAACAGGCTAGAGGGGTAGATGAAGAGGGAAGGTAGAAGTAGAAAAGTGTAAAGAGTAAGGAGGAAGATAGGTCAGTAGAATTATAGAGAAGAAAGTGTAGAGTAGGAAGGCAGTCTGTAGGTTGGTTAAGTAGGTTGCTCAGAAGAGTAGGAATGTAGGTATAGTGGGAAGGTAGAATGGAAAAAGTGGAGTAAAGTAAGTAGGTCAGTTTGTTGATATGTAGGTAAGTAGAGTCATTATATAGAAAGAGTTGGTAGTTAGTTAGGTTTGTTATGTAGGTAGGTTTGTAGTGTAGAGTAGGAAGGCAGTCTGTAGCTTGGTCAAGTAGGTTGCTCAGGAGAGTAGGAATGTAGGTATAGTAGGAAGGTAGAATGGAAAAAGTGGAGTAAAGTAAGTAGGTCAGTTTGTTGATATGTATGTAGAGTCATTATGTAGAAAGAGTTGGTAGTTAGGTTTGTAGAGACAGCCAGGGTAGTAGGAAAAGTAGAGAGGATGTAGTGTAGGCATGTGAGTAGTGTATGTATATAGGTAGAGTCGGTAGACAGAAAGAGTAGGTAGGTAGGTAAGTAAGTAGTGTCCACTAGGTAGGTTGGTTGGTAGGTAGTTAGATAATGTAGGTAGGTAAGTAGAGTCAGCGGGGCGGGAAGAGTGGAGATGATGTAGGTGATTCATGTTGGTAGTTTGGTAGTGTATGTTCTGTAGGTAGAGTGAAAAGGCAGAAAGAGGAGGTAGGTAGGTACGTAGGTTGGTTGATGGGTTGGAAGCATAGAGAAGAGAGGGTGAAGGGTATTTTTTCTGGTAGTTTATGTGTGTAGGTAAAGTCAGTTGGCAGGAAGGATGGGCAGGTAGACTGGTAGCTTGATTAGTAGGTAGGTGTATCAGTAGGTTGGTAGGTTGAGAAGCTAGGTAAGTTGGTAGAGTAGGTATATTTTTAGAGTTTTATTAGGTAGAGTGAGACATCTAGAGTAGATAGGTCATTAGATAGAGTAGGTAGGTTGGTAGAAAGACCAAGTTGGTAGGTGAAATAGGTAGATAGGTAGGTTTAATAAGTAAGGAAATATAATGTAGATAGGAAAGTAGGTTTATGTAAGGTTAGGGGAGAGGAAGGAAGAAAGGACAGAAGGAAGAAGGAATGAAAGAAGATAAGGAAGTAAGGAGGAGAGAGAGAGTGAATGAGAGAAAGAGAGAGAAGGGGAAGGAATGGAAAGTTTGTGAAAAAAGGAAGGAAGGGATAGAGAGAAAAAGAAAGAAAGGAAGGGAGAAAAGGAGGAAGGAAAGAAGGTAGGAAGAAAGGAAGAATGGAAGGAAGGGGCAGAGAGGACAGGGAGGGAGAGAAAGGAGAAAGAAAGGGGGAGAGAAAGGGAGAGAAAGGAGGAAGAAAGGGGAAGAGAGAAAGTGTAAGATGGTAGAGTAGTTAAATAAGGTAATGTAAGGAGGGAGGGTAAAGGGAAGGGAGGGGAAGGGGAAGGGAGGGGGGAGAAGTTGAGGGGGAGGGAAAAATGAAGGGGAGGGCACGTAGGGAAGGGACCAGAAGGTTGGGGAGGGAAATGAAAAGAGGAATGATGAAAGGCATAGGGAAGGAGAAAGACAGGAAGAAAGGATCAGTGCAGTTGTTTAGGGCTAAAATTAAAGAAATTCAAAAACTTTTTGGTCATGTGGTTCCAGGCAAATTTAAAGCAATGTATGTTTCACCTTTTCTACAATATTAATATTTGACAAATTTTAATTTAACTATTTCACAATTCAATTCACAATGCATACATAATTATGAATGCTAGAAAATAAGCAGAATCACTGCCAGTAGAGGGATTTAGGCCATCAAGGGTTCTTAGTTTTCTGCACTTATTTTGTCAGTGAAAAGTTTTCAAAAAGATTTTAGCCTTAGTCTTCCAAATGTGGAATGCATTATTACTCTTGATTCAGGTACATCCAGTCTCGTTTATATAGTTTCTTTGCATAGAAGTTTTTAAACAAAGCCTAGGAAAAACATCAAGTAGAGTACAGGACTTGAGGCTAGAGGGTCGCTGGTTTGAATCTCCATCAGGGGATTTATTTTTCCCTTAGATTGATTATAGTCATTGCATCAAGGTTTATTCCTCTCTCACCCTTGACTTTATTCTTTGAGATGGGTGTTAAAGAAATGCAGCCAGGGATTGAGAAGAATATAATTATTTTACATAAAGAACTACAGAAAATCATGCACAGGTGCAGATTTTTTTTGTCTTGGTATGTACATGTTCAATGATGCGTTGCCTTCAGTAAAAAAGTTGCATTCACTAGGCACTAGAAAAACAGGGTTTACTCTAGAGGTGATATTTTCAGTACAATGGTAAAAAAATTATGAACGTTTGACAATATCAATGGACTACTAGTATTTTGAAAGTGGATCAACTTTGGTTTACAAGGAGGTCAAATGGCCGGGGGGGAAAATGTGCACCAATTAGGTCACATTTATAGTCCATTGCTCATGAAATATGGCCATAAGTTATCTGTGTAGTTTGAAATTGTGGGTCAATTTGTTGGTCAAATTTTGCAGTCTTTAAAATTGATATGTGAACTGTATCTAGAGACTCCATTATGATCCAATAGAAATGAAATGTGGTCAGAATACTGGACTTGATATTTTTTAACTGGGTCACCCTGACTAAAGATAATGTCAAAAAGATCTTACATGCCCATTGTAATCTACATTGTCATTCCAATGTTAATGAGATGTAGCCAGAAAATTTGTTGCAATATTATCAGAAATGAGGTTGAAGTCTGGTTGAAAGTATGGCTAGGTCAAGTAATACAAAGACCTTATGTGCAATCAAGAAGCCAATTTTAGCTTCCATTGCCTGTACATGATGTTTTTTATAACATGTTAGAGGAGTTGTCATTTAAATATCTTCTTTTCTGAGGCATTCATGATCTTGCAAAGCCTTTCCAGGAAATACAGTAAATAGGCACAGCACTGCACCCACTAGAAGTTGAAACCGGCCATTCAGGTCTTGGTGATCTATAGATATAATGCTTTCACAACCATCAAGAATAAAAACAATGATTCAGTTCATTTGAACGATGTCAAAAATTTTCTGCAGAAAAGAATGCCTATTGGTACTGAAACACAAGATTACATAGACATGTAAGAATGGGCTGTCTACATTTAAAGAACAGCACTATAGTTCAGGTCATCTGGTCCTTTGCCCTACTGTTTTAAGAGAGACTACACCTAAGATTTACTTAAAGATTTGAATACCATTTTACTACCTGATGAAGGATGTAGTTAATTTTACAAAGGATATGATTTTGCAAAGTACATACTTATCCATTAATTTTACAAGCAATTTGAACGTGCTGCACTATTTTCCAAGCAAATAACTAGTATGATGACTGAAGACCAAATACCTTTTATACATCATAGCAGTTCATTACTTTCTGGATGCATGTGAGATTGAACGAATTAGCAAAGATTCTTTTTAGAATGTTTGTATCATCAAGAATATAACAATTTTAAACAAAGTCAATAAAGGACTTTTTAGGATAAAATGGAAAAGAAATTGAATTACTTGAAAAAATGGAAAAAGAAAAAAAATCAATAAATGAAATAAAAAATTTAAAAAAAAAAAAAAAAAAAAAAAAAAAAAAAATTAAAAAAAAAAAAAAAAAAAAATATGACGAAAAAAAAGAAAAAAATAGAAACAAGAAAAAGAAATAAAAATTGATATTTTTTATGAAAAACTTCAATAAAAGACAAAAAAATTGGAAAAAGGATGAAAAGAAAAAAAAAAATTGTGTATATTTAAGAAGTGTGAGAGTGAATGAATTAGCAAAGATTCTTGTAAGAACGTTAATATCTATAACAATTCTAAAGTCGAAAAGGACTTTTAAGAATAAAATGGAAAAGAAATTGGAAAAAAATGG